>QNQO01007496.1:0-89199 GCA_003290165.1 Berberis thunbergii | reverse complement strand
GAACTCTGACTAGGTCTAAAAAATTGCTCGTAGATTCGTTTTAACATTGTTTTCATCGTTGAAATCCTTATCTTGAGATCTATTTAAATTGTAGCAACAATTTTTAATTTAAAAAAAATTATATTTTACCCCTTAACTCCCTTATGCATCGATATGATATGTTTTTGGTCTATGATTGTATTTTGAAGTATGTAGGTTGTGGTTTCATAGTGATTCTGGAGATGTTAATGGTTGAGGAATGTATGTTAATGCATTATGATGAATTTGGAGATTTGTATTGTTATGCATATTGACTTGTTAATGCATTATGAAGAATTTGGATATTTGAATTGTTATACAAATTGTCTTATCAAGGAGTGGCTTGACTGTCGTTTGTTATAGAGCATTTGTTTATGACAATGATATGTTTTCCCAAAAGTATGAGTGGATATTGTGGTCGAATTATTTATAAATGACAAAGTGTTATAGTGAATTTTTTTTGAGATTTCATAATATGTGATATTGACAACTTTAAGTCCTTAAACATCAATCACCTGGAACTGTATCGCTTAGAACTACCACACTCTTGTTGTTTATGATTTTTTATTCTATAGAGAAACTAAGTAACATCGGGTTGGGTCTTGCGGATGTCGGGCACCTCTTTCTTACAGAGAAATTATCAGTTGGTCGCATGTAAGAGGTGGTTTTTAATGCCTAAAAGAGGCTTGGTTATTATCTATAAAAATGTGATGTGACTTATGCTCAATTATAGCCAAGAGTGACTTTTATGTTACTCATATAGTTAGGAGTATACGGTTATGCATGTCTGTATGTAATATGTCCCTACTTAGACATGGATGACGGGGAAATTCTTCTTTATATGAAATAGACATACGTGCATGTATGTTCGGCATGGAGGTGGTATGAATGTGGTATAGTTTAAATGATAAATTCATTAAAACGAATAATATGCTTAAATAACCATTATTTGCAGGATGACAAGTATATTATTATATGCAGGTCAGATTGCCATGGTTAACCTCTACAATGTAAGCATAGGTCATGTATATATTTACTTCAAGAATGATAGGAATTTATAGACGATTGTTTCGTTAAGGAAATACATATCTTTGAGTTGTTATTTTTTCGCATGACATATTTTTCTCGTTAAGGAACTACAAGTCTTTGAGTGTTATTTTATTGTGTATGTTCATATCATGATATTGAACTTATTTTGTTTAGAGTTTGAGATTATTCATACTGATGCTGGCCTAAGTGAGCTTTTTCTCTTGGGTACATTCCCAAAGGAATATAGTCGATTAGATTTGCCACAATGTTTTAAAGGTTATTTGGGCAGCGCTATTGGAATCTTCCTTATCAGGTGAATCTCATCAAGAGTTTACGGGTTAGGGTCTTATTTGCTCTACTTCAACTCTTTTATAAATAATTATGCTTGATGATACACCAAAATGACATCTCGTCTACACTTTACAAATGTCATGATGATCGAGAAATAACAGACCCAAACGTCAGACAACACTGATATGGCCCAAGCGGGTTCAAGCCCGCACATTGCAATCAGCCAGACTGACCCAAATCATTACAGTCTGCTAAACCCACATGTCTCACAACTATCTCCAATACCCGTATGCAATATTAAGGCAAGTATCTCGGGGATCAGCTTCGGACAGGCAAGACAACAACACTTTGCTTCAATTAGGAAGCAAATACCGAGCATACGTCGCACATGAAAACTTCCATCTGCAGACAATACTCTGATTGTGAACTATCTATCGCATATCTAGGATCACAAGTAGAAAGAGAAACTTCCCTTCCAACACAACTCTTAATTACAGAAGGATCTCCACAAAAATCTTCTACCATAAACTACGCCACGATGACCTGGTCGAGCCATGAATCCACTACTATAAAAAAGACTTGAGGTTGGTAAGCTAAGGGACACTACAAATTCCATGTGTACATCATTATGCCTTCCTTAGATCCTTGTCTGACTTAGTATCGGAGTGTCATCGATCACCACAACAGTGGTCCGTAGCTCACGTGCGTTCCTTGTGCTGGTCAACAGGTCAAGCAGAGAACGAAAATCGACTGCATCAATTTGGCGTTGTCCGTAGGGATGACAAAGTTCCTAACTAATCACTAGCATCAACTCTCTTCGGAATACAGGAAGATGGTGACCACCAGATCACCCAACAATGGAAAACAAGGGACACATAAAACGCTCAGACTGACACTATACCGTCACTTTCGGAGACACCGGTGACACAGGGTAGTAGACTCACATCACCACACCAGTGACAACAATGACAGACCCCGGGATGGATTTTCTGTCATCACAAATACAATAGATCGCTAAAGTAATAGAGATACTCATACAGTAGAACCCTCCACCTGCTGATGGAGATCAGTAGTAGCACAGACTCCAAAAAATGAAAACAGAGAATAGGCACAGAAGAGTCAAGCCCCTGCTTGTTCTTATTGGACTAGAAGTGGCAGGGCGATCAACAAAGACCCGACCTTCAGGGTAGACATGCTGGCCCCACAGAACCTTCCTCCGCCAAGGTACTCATGAACTAGGCATGCTATATCGCCTATCTGTTCCCCCATTCGTAGACTGCAACATGAACGAGACTCTGCCAAAAACGTTCAGCCCTTCGAAGCTTGATTTCTTTGATTGGACCGGCGACCAGTTCGATCTTGTGTCATTATCAGCTTGTAATGGCGATCAAAGAAGGGTCCGAGTTGGTGATGTGGAGACCGTTCCCTACTAATTGAAGAAATCAACACTGACATGGTTTCATAACCTCCCGCCAAAGTCGATTGACTCATTCAAGACACTGGCCAAAAAATTTCTGACGTACCAGATCAAAATAAGGCCACACTACATACTCTTCTTAAGGAAGAAGTCTAATGAAACGCTAAAAGAGTATGTCACACACGCTTTAATGATGAGCAACGCTCATTGACGGTTGCAGCGATGACACAGTCGTGACAGTTTTTACCGCAGGCCTGAGAAAAGGAAAGTTTTATGACTTCCTCACCTTGGAACCCTCCTGGATATGGCAAAACTCTTAAAGGGCGCCCAAAGGTACATCACCTTGGAAAATATGAGAATAGTGAAGAAGGAAACTAAAGTAGAGAAGAAACCCTCCATTTCTAGCGACATAAATGAGGGAAAAATGTGAGACGACGAAGAAATGAACTAGCAAAATTGCAACGACAACTAGTGTAACTCTGTCCGTGCTAGGCCAGAAAAAGTTTCCAACTATGTTGGATCCAGATCCATGACCCCTTCAATTCCAGCCTATCAGACGTTCTTAATTCCATGAAAAACTTGGAAGATTTGAAGTGGCCCCAAAGCACCGCGAAAACCCCTCCAAACGCGACAACAACAATTATTGCTTATACCACAATGAGGGTGACCAAACACCAATGAATGCAAAAGTTTAAGGTATGAGATCGACTACTGGATTCGTAAGGGGAATGCTAAAAAATTCTTGGGTTCATAGAAATGATAGGACCAAACTAGGGAAAGGGAAGAGACATCCAAAGAGATTGAGAAGGAGACTCTAGGCAAAATATGTCCTTCACAGAGTCGGATCATAAGAAGAGCAGTTGAACAAGTCCTGCAAACAGACACTACTTTAGATGCGAACACAACCCGCAAATGAGGACAGACGCGTATACTACTCAAGGATGCAAAGCCCCATCCCAACCTGACCTTCATGGACAAGGACCTCGAAGACGTCCTGCACTGCACAATGACGCTTTTGGCATTTCAGTCTCTATCGGAAGGTGGGAAGTGAAGAGGGCCCTAGTTGACACAAGAAACTCCCTCAACATCCTGTTCTACAATGTGTTCCGCAATACAAACCTCAAGGAGAAGAACCTGACATCCTCCAACTACCCGCTGATTGGATTCGCGGAGATAAATGCTTCCCGGTTGGGAAGATAAGGTTAGCAATGGTGGCGGGAAAGCCACGATTAAAGAAAGTCTTTTTTTGGACTTCATGGTGGTAGACGCACCGTCTACCTATAACCTCATCCTGGGAAGACCATGGCTTCACCAAATGGAAGTAGTAGCGTCACTCTTCACCTTTCGTTAAGTATACAGCTAACTACTTGAAGGGAACAATTCGCGAGGACCAACCAACGACATGGGGCTAACGAACCAACCTCTTATACCTAACAGTTCCAAAAGATGCAATTCACTGAATAAATGCTCTAGCCAACGATCGATCAATGGTAGGTTTCAGTGGAGAACAGTGTAATTTCGCTCGGAATGATCCTATTGCCAGTCGAAGCAGGAGAACCAGGGAGACAAAGAGTCTTGTTTGACGGATTTCCTTGTTGTCGACGCTCCATCCGCGTGACAACATGCTTCTCAAAATGCGGTGGATACACGAAAAGGGTGCAGTATCCTTCAACGTGCATCAATGCTTGAAGTACATACCGACAGATGGCGTCGTAATAATCAAAGGAGATCAGCCAGCTGCACGTGAATTCCATTATGTAGCGATGAAAGCTCTGTACATATAAACAATTACTACAACGACCAAAGGAGCCGCTGCAGCATTCTAGTCAATCAGACCCGACTTTTCTGATGACAATATGACCCCAGAGCAGGCCAAAGAGATGACCAAACACTGGACAACCAGAAGAAGAAAATGACAGTAGTCTACTTGGATGACGGATGAGACAAAAAAGTCAGATTGGCACAAAAAATCCACCAAAAACTCGTCATGAAACTGGTCCAACTGCTAAGGATAGTCAAGCCTTTTTGCCTAAACGATAAAAGACATGGTGGGAATAGTCACGTCTGTCATTACTCACAAACTGCAAGTCCACTACAGTCAAGAAGCCGGTCTGACAAAAAGAAGGTCGGTTGCCCCAAAATGTAACCAAGCAATAAACGAGGAAGTGCACCATCTGATAATTGTAGGAATGATCAAGAATCTCACTATCCAACAATTAGCTAACATGGTGTTGGTAAAAAAAATAACGGAAAGTTGAGAGTATGTGTAGATTACACTAACCTAAACAAAGCCTGCGCAAATATATGTTCCCACTCCACGCATAGACACATAATGGATGCCACTGCTGAGAAACGAACTCCTGAGCTTCATGGATGGCGAACTCCGGGTACAATCAGATACAGATGCACCCTCTACCGACTAAGAAAAAAGAGGTATCATATTGTTACTAGATGATGCCATTCGGACTAAAGAACGCAAGAGCCATCTAGCAGCGGTTGGTCAATATAATGTTTTAAAGACCAAATGGTAAGACGATGGAAGTGTACATCGATGACATGTTGGTAAAAAACTTATCGAATATCTCGAACATGCCTTCTCCCAACTCCGGAGATACAAAATGAAGTTGAACTTGGGGAAATGCACATTCTGTGCAGAATCGGAAATATTCCTTGGATACATGGTCAACCAAAGAGGATGTGAAGCCGATCCTAAAAACAGATACAAACACTTATCAACATGCAGTCACCAAGAACATAAAGGGAGTGCAAAGTCTCAATGGCAGGAAAGCGGCTTTGAACAAATTCATTTCCAAATCCTTGGACAAATGTGTACATTTCTTAAAAATCTTGAAAGGAATAAGACATTCAAATGGAACGAAGAATGCGAGAAAACTTTCCAAAGCTTAAAGGCCTACAAGGAGAGCATAGAACTGATGTCAAAATTGAGCATGGGGGGAAACACTGTATTTATACTTGTCCGTGTTCGATCAAGCGATAAGCTCAGCACTGATACGAGAAGAAAAGGGCGCACAAAAGCCAATATATTACATCAAACAAACACTTGCTGATGCGGAGATCAACCAGCCAGCTTTAGAGAAATTGGCACTCGCCCTATTCGTATCTTCAAGAAAGCTACGACTATAGTTCTAAGCTCACCCAATCATTGTCGTAACTGAGCAATCACTTCAATTAGTATTGTACAGACCAGAGTTACCCGGAAGAATGGGTTAAATGGGTAATAGAACTTGGATAGTTTGACATTAGCTATACCCCTAGAGTCTTAATAAAACTCAAACATTGGCGGATTTCATTGTTGAATTCACAGGAAGAAACAACCGACAACCAGATAGTAACCCCAAAGAGGAACAAACCGTCCACGAATAGATCCTCCATTGTGACGGAGCATCCACGAGGCAGGAAGTGGAGCTGGAATGATCCTAGTACAACTCGAGAAGGTGTAACGTTCTAGAAGGCCATAAATTTCAATTTATAAAGCCTCAAACAACGAAGCCGAGTATGAAGCACTAATAGCCGGGGCTACAATTGGGAAAAAACACTTGGGAATAAAATAAATTAGCATCTTCATTGACTCCAAATTGGTGGTCAATCAGTTGAAACAACATTCAAGTCAAAGATGCTCGAAATGAAAGCCTACCACCAAAAGACTGCCTAGCTAAGAGAAGTTTCCAGGATGCAACCATTTGGCAAAGTCCAAGGGCAGAGAATAAAAGAGTCGATGGGCTAGCAAATAAAGCATCAAGGACCCAAGAAAATGATAATATGTTTGTCAAGATACAGGAAAGTTCCATACTGGAAAATCAAGTGCAATAAGCATTGCGACAGGCCAAGAAAACAATTGGACGACTCCAATTCTCGCTTATATAATGAACGAAGAGCTTCCAATAGATAAGATAGAGGCCTGAAAACTGTGTAACCGAGTAGCATAGTACATAGTGATTAACAACAGACTCTATAGAAGATCTGTGCCTAGCCCACTACTAAGATGCTCTCACTCGATGATGCTAACAATGTTCAACGAGAAATTCATCACAATACATATACACGTGGAAACCATCCAAGAGGAAGAATACTAGCCCACAAAGCCCTGACAATGGGATACTACTGGCTAACGATGCAAACGGATGCAAACAAACTCATTTGCATTTGTGACAAATGCAAGATATTTGATTCGTATCTCAATGCCAGGCCAAAATCTAATCCTGATGAGCAGTCCATCTTGCACAATGGGGGATCGATGTTGTAGTACCACTCCCAATATCCGACAACAGAAATTCCTCCTCGTAGCAGTAGAAGTGTGTGGAAGTAGAACTGTTAGAATAGATAGGAGAAGCTCAAGTCGAAAAGCTCATTGGGGAAGACATAATATGCAGATTCGAAATCCCAAGAGATTGTCACAGACAAGGGGAAGCAATTCGAAAGCAATGAGGTTACAGAGTTGTGCAAAAACCTGAACATCCAGCAACAATTCTCAACATCGAAAAGGACAAGTCAAGGTCACCAATAGAACGATCCTAAAAGCGATCAAAAGGAAGCTCGAAGCATCGAAGAGATTGTGGACATCCATACTACCCAGCATCATTTGGGCATACAGAACAACGAAATGGACTCCAATAGGGGAGACTTTTTTCCCTCGCATACGGGTCTAAAGCAATGATAGCCATAGAAATTGGTATGCCAATATTCAGAACCGAAGAGTTCCGAGCCGAGGACAACAATGAATCACTGAGAGTCAGATTAGATCTCTTCGAAGAAAAGTGGAAAAATGATTCTATCAAAACAACATCCTACCAACAACTACTATAACCAAAAAAGTTAAGCCTCGCACGTTCAATGTCAGTGATTGAGCACTCCAAAAAATTTAACTCAAGACAAAGGAGCCATGCGCGGTAAACTGAATCCAAATTATGAAGGACCATTCAAAATGATAAGAATCAACCTAGTAAGGACATACTAGTTAGAAAATGCGGAGGGTGAACAACTACCACGACCATGGAATTAGAGCATTTGAAAAACATATTATCAATAAAACTCCTTTACACCCTACATCTCGCATTCAAGCGATAAAGTCTAGTTAGGACAAATAAGTCAGATTAAAGATTTTACTCAATGAAACACACACCACGACCAAAGTATCAAGTGATATTCACATAATTATTACATAATATATCCCTTAATTTATATATGTTAGTGTTTCGATTATTATATTTTATAATAATTATCTCGTTTTCATATCTTTGTAGGAATTTGAGCGTGAACGATGAAATCATATTAAGGCGACAATTTAATTAATGACAATTGGTCGATTCTAGTGGTGGTACAAAGTACAGGGGCACATATCTAAACCTAACCCTAATAAACCTAGGTCAACCTAATTTAACCTAAGCCCAAACCCAAAATGCTAACCTAAAAACCCAAGCCCAAGATAATAGGAGAACCCAATTAGCTCCCCCATCTTAGAGAAAGCTTCTTCATTCTTCTTCCACATCCCTTCTCCCTTTTTTTTTTTTCAGCCACCACACCAATCCACCCTGCCGGCAATCCTAGCTCGATAGGAGAGCTGGTAGTGCGATAACCCACCATCAACCCTTCATCTCGTCATCTCAAAACTCGTTCTCTCAGCCAACAACCACCTCTTCCTTCATCCCACTGAAACAGGGGCGTGACAACCCTGTTTACGTCATCACGCCACACAGCCACCACCACCACCGTCACTAACCACCGTGAAACAGAGGCGTGACAACCCCTGTTTCACGTTACAAACCTCACCTCGCCACCTGAAACAGACCACCACTCTCTCTGTCCAGAACACAGTCGAAACCACCATCTCTCTTTCTCTCTCTCAGCCACCGATCCTCGCCATCACTACCACCACCGCGCAACAGGAACATACTATGTTTTCCACCCTCGCAGCCGCCACCCCTGTTTCTCCCCTCTCTCGGCCTCCTTCCTGTTTACCTCGCTCTTTCTCACTGTTTCTTTCTCTTTCTCACGACCACCCCTAGAGTCAGAACACGCAACCACCGTCGCCGCGAAACAGAGCTCGCGACAGAGGCGCTCCCTGTTTCGCATCATCCTTCGTTTTCTTTGTGTTATCTCATTTTTTCTTTACTCTCTCTCTGTTCTTGCAGGTACCCCGGGGCAAGTTCGGGAAGACTAGGAGCTCGCGAGGAGCAAAGAACAGCTGGAGAGCAGGCGCTGTCGCGCTGGGAACGAAGACACAGACCTGCACGAAATTCGGGCGGGAGACAACCATTTTTCAAAACTGAAAAATAGTTTTTTGCTATTTGCAGCCCCGATTCTATTCTATACCACCACAGAGCTTGTGTAGTCCTTTTCTCGGGATTCACATTTCTTCCAGAAATGACTTTCACCTCCATTGCTGCTGTGACCACTACTACCATGGAGAGCTAAACCCTTCGCCAAGGCTACGATGAAACCATAGGGTTTCCTAGAGTTTGTTGTATTTAAATTTATTGTTTTCTTTATGCTTGAACGTTTAACACATTTGATTTATGATTTTCAATAATTTGCATTCACCGAAGCTATGAGTTAAATCTAAATATATGTATCAGGAGAAACAAGTTGGACATAAACATGAAACTTCTAGTCTAATCAACCATGAAGTAATAAAGTACCTGGACACATGAGCCGAACTTTTTCTTTTGTCGAGTATAATGTACGACATCAAAATCCAAATGTGAAAAGTCGGATTTCATAAAAGGCTTCCACACAACTAATACGTCGGAATTCGAAGCATACTTATAAAAATTCAGACAAACAAGTCAGAATTCAATCAGGGATGTCGAAAGCAAAAAGCTAAGTCTAATAAGTTAGACGAAAAGACATACTGCGTACAAACGATAAAAATAAATTAAATGAGATTCTCAATGATTTTCTAACTCATCACATCAGAAAAGGCTACATGAGGATAAATATATGAAGATGGCCAATAAGAGTAATGAATAAGAGGCATTTGTATCAACAACAATATCACTTGATGGCACGGGTTCAGATAGATGAAGAAATGGTTGTTACTCATCAACGGGGTTACTTAGCGATCTGGAGTGGGTTCCTCTTCATCCAGAAATGGTTGTTTTACAATCTTAACTTATCAGTAACTAATACAATCTCAGCTTTAGTCGATGCAAGTTCGCTCTCAATGGCTGTATGCCTAGCAGAAGCCACAGATTTAGCAGTAGCAAACTCGGTATTTAATTGAACAACTTGTGCCATAGAAGCTTTTGGACTGGCAGAGTACTCTGCAGCAGAATGCTTGGCTTCGTCGCAATCATCCATTCGTTCAGACAACTCCTTCTCAGCAACACTCAACTGAGAATGCAGTTTACTCAACTTCATCTTGGAGGCCTCGAATTTGGAGGTAAAACTTATTTCGAATAGCCTTGACGTCCTTCAGCGAATTCCGAGCATCATCAGGAGCCTTCACATACTACATGCATTGCACTCTCAATGAATCAAATTTACTGAGAATATGAGATAGAACCAAGGTTTGTCCAACCATATTTCGCTCAATGAGTGCCACATGATCGTGTGTGGCCTTATAATTTGATCGCATAACGCCCACGCAAAAAGGTGACTTATCCCCTCCTTGAGATGCTTGAGACCTTCATCAAGATTATTATATGGCGGATGAATGGGCATGGGAGCCCTATCGACCAACCGCCTATGATAATCAGCTGAACTTCTTAAATGCAGTAGGATAGGTAGCAGGGAGAGTAGTAGGCAACTACAAAGTACCCACGACGTTAAAACAAACATGAACCTTAGAACCTAGAGCACGAGCAACGACTTGATCTTCCAACGAGGAGTCAAACTTTAAATCAGATAAAGTGTTCGTGCTGTTTGGATTCTTAGACATTTCGACACCTAGCTAGAACTTCTTGTTGTCGATAACACATGAATCTTCAACAAACAAGTTGTTGAAATCGAGCACACCATAGGAAGAAACAATACTCTTCTTACGATTATCCAAAGGACGAGAAACCTCTTTCTTGCTCCTCTCTAGAGTTTGATTTATATCATCAGCCTCTCAAGTAGTAGGATCAACAACATCACCAATACCGTTCCTAAAAGATACAGGAAGAAGGGTAGCCCTGGTAATACCATGAACCAAGATAGCAAGCTTCTTCTTTTTCGGGACATGACCAGAACTGATCACCAACAACTTAGAATGATTAGCAAGCCTAGGAACTTTCCCTTTTCTGATGCTCGATCCAGCATTAACGACACCTCTTGCAATAACAGGAGCATTGCGACCCGTAGGCTTCTTAGCAGAGCTTACATCCCAATCAATGCTCGCATCGCCAACGATAGCCGGGGGAGTATGCTGTTGCAACTCATCAGAAATGGCGACAATACCGGCACGAGCAACAGTAACTTCCGAAGCACAAGCCATCTTAAGCATTGCACGATCCACCTCGCTCATAGTGTACAAACCACTGCGATCAAGGATATTCGTAGTAATAAAAGTTTCTACTAGGGACTTGGGTTGCTTATTAAATCGATCACAGAACTCTTTCTCCTCCCACACAAAAATAGTTCGTTCCTCTTGGGATCTCAGAATGATCGCAAATTTGCACATTGTGTAACTCGAAATAATCAGAAGTAATGCACACATAAAACTAGGGCCTTGACTAGCCCATATACTCATCTCTGAGATTTTCAAAACAGAATGGACCAAGGAAATACCAAGTGCAGTTTGCGTTCACAATAAACCCCATCAGGGAGTACAGAATCCTGATGTTCATCAGGATCCTAAATAAAATAGCCCTCGCTAAAGTCACGATCATTACCCTCTAGCTATTAGGAACCATTTGCTTGGAGGCGATGCCCAAGAAATCTAGATATTCCTAGAAGATTTCTGAGTCGGAAGCCCAAGACCTGCTTGAAACATGTCAGGGGTACAACGCAATCTAGCCAGACCTCGGACAACAAGGACTGTCATCTTTTCCAGGCAAGATTATCTTGAGGTCATATGGCAATGAATAGTCATAATGAACACTATCGAGAATTGTTCGCGTAACCCGCTTAGGCGAGTTGTAAGTTTTGCAAGTAGCAAACACATTACCACTCAGAACCCTGAAGCTAGACATCGTTATGAGACAAAAAGGAAAGAAAAAAAATCAGAGCATGGGAATGAAGAGAATGTAAATAAGAAAGTGTTGTATCCACCTTCTCCTTTTTATAAAGTTAAATGACTAATCATAGGAAAATGTGCGGGATAAGATGGCCTTAGGAAATCCCAAAAATCACTCTGAAATAAAAAGTATGATGAGACATCGGAGAAACAACATAGTAATGACTGGTAGCGACATTAAATGCGTCGCGATGGTGAAATAAAAAATCAACCGTCATACAGTTAGTGCTTACATCTGCATACCCACTAACTAAGGGGGTGTAGCTGATGATACATCAAATAAGACTGTAATCACAGCCATACACATGGCAGAGATCATCCATCACGAGAATCAAGTATCTCAAAACCAGGCCAATTCATAAAGCCCAAAAAGGGCGGATCCAGTCATAATAGCCCAAACAGGGTCTGTCAGAATAAATTGTAGTCAAGGGCCAAAATCCAAGCCCAAACAAATTCTCTCATAAAGAGGAGGAACATTAGGAGACAAAGAGTCATGAAGTTACTCCTCCAAGGACGTATCTTCATAAAAAAAAAATTGTTACAAACAACGTCTCCTCTTGTTTTGCCTCACATGCTTAAGTCACACAAAGACTTAATAACGACCATTATATAAGGTAAATGGAATATTCAACAAATGTATGCAATTATAACTGAGTTTTGTCCATATTTATCTCCATTTCCACTTGAGTTACTAAATTAAGCATCGGAGTGCCTTCAGGCAACAAAAACTGATCTATGGCAATCTAACATTTGGTTTACAAGTCAGACTTACAGGAGACCATATTTTACGCATACAAGACTACCATCACAACCATACTATGGTAGAGATCGCCCATCATGAGGACCAAATATATTAAGACTAGGCCAACTCACAAAGCCCAAACAGGGCCCATAAGAATAAATCATAGTCAGAGGCCCAAATCCTGGCCCAACAAAGTTCTCCCTTAAAGTGGAGGAATGTTACAAAGAAAAATAGTCGTGAAGGGAGTTACTCCCCCAAATATGCATATTCATAAAAGAGAAACTGTTACAAAGAACGTCTCCCCCTCCCACCCCCTCGATGAGCCTCACATGCTTAAGTCGCTCAGAGAATTGATAGCGACCGTTATATAAAGTAAAGATAACAATCGACAAAAGTATGCAATTTTAACTGTGTTCTGTCCAGATTAATCTCCCTCTCCAATAGATTTATTGACTTAGTATCAAAATGCATTCGAGCACCAAATCAGTGGTCTCTGACAATCTAACATTTGTTTTGCAAGTCAGATTTATAGGAGATAAGATTTTGGTCGCATCAGTTTGGCGTCGTCTATGGGAAACAACATTTTCTTTTCAATAAGAGAGTTTGTAGTTGGAAAGTTTCTAAAATCCAATTAGTGAGTAAAAAGCTTTTTGAACAAATGGAGCACTTTATAGACTCTCAACCCAGCAACAATCAAAGCAATCCCTTCATTGCTGAAGTTGTATTACCTACAGTGAATGTTTCAAACCCAGCGATAACCGAGCCAACCATGCTTGGTAACATAAAGCCACAACATGGAGGGGTAGCACAGTCATCTCAAACATCTGGCAACACTGCCACAGATCTTCGCGTGAATCAACTCATGATCCAGATGGATATTCTGATCAAAGTGGTGGACAAACTAACCCAAGAACGTGCTCAATCCGCCGACCATGTCCAAGACCACCGCAACAAAACTTTGCCAACCGCGATCGAGAGCAATGAAGTTCTTCAAAGCAACGAACCACTAGAAGACGCCCCTCGGAATGACGGGATCCCTACACAAGTTCCATTCAGGATCAGGGTTACAGATCCTAACGTGTTGTACGAATTTTAACTATGTTGATCACTACCAATCCGACAGACCATCTGCGACACTTCCACCACATGATGTCATTGAAAATAGCCCAAGGTCCATCCAATGCCAAACATTTTCGACCAGTCTCACCTCCACAGCAATGAGTTGGTTCAACAGCCTACCACCAAGGTCGATAGACTCCTTCAAAGCACTAGCGACTGCCTTCATCACGAGGTTCATCGGTAGTCAACGGATGAGAAAGGGCCCACACCACTTGCTTCACATCAGACAAGAGCCCGAAGAAAATATAAGGGAGTACGTTATTTGTTTTACTAACGAATTGACCATGATTGACAGCTACAGTGACGACACGGCCATTGCCACCTTCACCTTCGGACTAAAACATGATCATTTGACAATGCTCTGAATCTAGACCCTACAAAGAATATGGCAACCTTGTTGAAAACCGCTTGGAAACACATCATCCCCAAGGAGATGTGAACCTCCAAAAAGAAGAACGAGTCTGAAAGGGAGGGCCAATAAAAGTGGCAAGATATGAGAGAAGAAAGAAGGAGAGAGGACAGACCCCGGAAGGAGAATGATCGGTCAAAGAGGCATCGGACCAACGGGAGATCCAAATTCAACTAGCAGGAGCTCGAAAAGCTAAAATCTACAAGGCCCAAGCACGAACAGGCGACAAGCGTGGTGAAGAAGACGTATAAACCATACACGACCTTGCAAATGAGTCGAGTAAACATATTGAAGTGCATGGCAAAATGGGAGAATATAATCTGGCCACTCAAAATGAGAGGAGACCCAGATGGACGAGAAAAAAGTAAGTAATGCTCTTTTCATAAGGATCACGAGCACGATACTGAAGACTGCTACAATTTGAAATACGAAATTGAGCACTGGATTGACAGAAGGCAACTCGAAGATTATGTCGGACTGCCAAACAAGCAATCCAAATGGAAGGAGAAGGTAGATGTTGTTGCAGGATCAAAAGAACAACCCTGTTAATTGATATGCGCCCTACCACTACAAGAAAAAGTCTCATCAATAGCATTTCAAAACCGCTATGGTATCCTACTATAGCGGTTTAGTAACCGCTATGACAACCAAAACTATAAAAGAAACACGGGCTATCATAGCGTTTTTAAACCGCTATGGTAGGTAGACTATTTATAGCGGTTTTAAAACGCTATGGTAGACTATACATAGTAGTTTAAAATTGCTATCGAAGACTATAAAACCGCTATGGAATACTCTACTATAGCGTTTTAAAACCGCTATGGTAGACTATACATAGCAGTTTAAAAACGCTATGGCAGACTATAAAACCGCTATGGAATAGCCTACTATAGCGTTTGAAAACCGCTATTTATAGTCTACCATAGCGTTTTAAAACTGCTATAAAACGTTCTTATATACTATACCATAGCGGTTTTTAAATGCTACAGTATGTTTATATCCTTTAAAAATGATATTGTAGACTAATATTATAGTGTTTTGAAAAGCTATTAATCAACATTTTTCTTGTAGTAGAGCCAGTTCACCGTAATCTGGAAAGTAGATCAAGACACAAGATTATGGAATGCATTTTATTGACAACAAATTTGAATAATAGCTTGAAAATGTACCAATAAAAATCATTCATAGTGCACAATAATACTCTCGAAAACAGGAAGGGGAGCAACTAACTACTGCAGAATATTCAACACAACACTTGCCTACTCTTGGATTTCAGTTAGATGCTTCTAAAGTGAATCAGCATAATCAACAAATTGATTTGCACCTGATGCATCAGCAGTAATACTTCGGAGTTACTGTCATTGTAGCCATCAGAAAGGAATTTCAAGAACTGGGTATCAGCAAAGTCGACCCCTTCTATCAATATCACACACTTTCTGTCTTTTCTTAATGCTTCTCCAAGGGTTTGACATGGGTTGGGCTCATCTTCTCTTCTCATGTTCATGTGAACTAACTGATCACCAGACCCACCAAAGGATTTCACTATTGATCGAGCCAGTCGCCTTTTGCCCATCCAATCATCCCCTTGAATCAATAACCAAGTCCCATTTTTCTTACTAGCTTTTGCGTCAAGCAGAGCTTTAGATATTGAAGGCATTGCCTCACATTGCCAAGGAACATTCTCTTGCAATAGCTTTTGTAATTCCTCCATTCCTTTCTCCTTCTCTGAAAATAAAGAAGTACCAAGTGCAAGAGTGATCATGAAGCAGTAGTATATAACCAAAAACTATATAAGCTGTCAGAAAATGCACCAAAAACCAAAAACTATATAAGCTATATAACCAAAACTATATAAGCTATAACCAAAAACTGCTATAAACCAAAACTATATAATCTGTCAGAAAACTATATAAGCTGTCAGAAAATGCACCAAAAACCTTTGGTAGAATGTCGAGAAAATCATGAAGCAGTAGTATATTTTCCTGTAACAAAACAGTGGAGAATTTGTTCACGAACCATAATCAACAGATGGCGACACCACAGATTGTCCCTGCAGTCGTTCCTCACAGCTGTTCCAGGGTCTGTCACGACCCAGCAAATTCATCCAGAGCCGCACAGGAAAACAGGAGCCATGGTGCTCAAGGACAGATCCTAGATTTTGTCTAGCAACAGAATCAACGGTACTTGGCCCAAGCTTGCCTGCAGAAAACTGTATACAAAGAGTAAACAGCAAATAAAGCTATCATCCAAATGTTTTATGAGTTATCATCAAAGGGAAACTGCTTGAAGGATGAGGGAAGATTGCTATATTAGGGTATTTTGTTCTTAAGAAGGAAGCATAGGTTGGGTCTAGTGAAGGGTCAGCGTCACCTTTCCCTGTGAAGTTGTACAGTCTATTGCTCATGAGAAAACAATGCCCAGTACCAATGGTATGTCCACCTACATATACAAAATAAATTGCATCATATACGTCAATATCTTCACACAATTTTATAAATCAAATAAATTGTTGAAGTTCTATCGCCGTAATACTTGCCAGATAATACTACTAAGTCTTGGATGGTCATTCCTTTATTGGCAAAGTTTTGCTTGAGGCCGGTGAAGTTCAAGGTTGGAGCAGGGAGGTTGGCTGTGACCTCTGATGCAAGCGACACGGTCCCATCTCTTCTACCAAGAAGTACTTGCCATAAGGGCGTGGCAAACTGTAAAACATATATTATGTTAAAATGCATGTAGCAATTAATTAAAGGGGTATGTATTAGTGCTTGTATCGGTTTCACTAACATGAAGAGAAACTGAGTCCCTTATAGCTAAAGCGAGGATATCTGCACATGAAACAACTCCTGGGCATATTTTCTCAAGGTGAGCTTTGATGTCATCAATCTCAACAAAACCTCCTAAGAATGTGTTTACAGGTGAATCCTTCTCAGCTGTGCTATTTGCAGTAGAGTTCAACAATATAGATGCATCGCAACCCTGGATAATATTAAAGACCATATCACTAAAATTAGAGATGTAATTAATGGTAATACCAATTCCATGTATATCATATATGGTGCTATATGCAAACACCTAGCCCTGTTTTGTCAAAATTTAGACTTGAAGTCTGAAGTGCCATTAATTCAGATGGACCTTTTCAGTTTGTTAGTTTTTGACACCCAAATTAGAACTCAATGGATGGGCTTGTTTTAGTAAAAATAAACTAGATTCAATTTGAACTAAATATGACCAAAAATGACTATTAGTGAATTCAGGATTGGAAACTCGAAAATGACAAACAGTTCCTAGATAGGTGCATGCCACCATATGTTCAAGGCATTGGGTTAGAAACACAAGACTAGCAATTTCAAAGGACATGCTAACATAAATTGAAATAAATTTTTTTTTTTTGCTGACAAGAGGCAGAATATCGCTAGTATAAAGGTTGAAAAACTAATATATGCATGGTATTGAGAGAAGCCTTTTACCTATAAGTAGTGGGACCAGTTTGATTTATGAACCACATAGAGGTGAAGCTTATAGAAAGTCCAAGCAATCCACTTGCAGTTGCCACAACCCAAAAGAATGGATCCCTAACAACATCCCTGTAGACAGAAAAGTAAACATTAGAATGTGAAACATTAAACAATTCCCAGCAGTCACGAGAGAGAACAGTAGGCTTACACTTTGTAAACATATTCCCATTCATCAAATACAATAATCAAAAAAGTTGCAAATGGCAAAGATAATGCATTGTTTAGCAACACCATTGAAAAAACAGAGGCTAAGAAAAAAGTTGCAAATTTCAAAGATAATGCATTGTCCATGACCCACCTTAGGGTCAGCTGAGAAGGAACAAACAGCAAAAATCAATTTGTCAGTAAACAGAGGCTAAGAAAAAAACCAAAATCTGTACTTGTCAAAGGAAACACATTGATAACAAAACCTCCAATGGGAGACCTTAAATCCTCCCACAAAAATGTCTTTGAGTTCAGCTGCTGTCTGTCAAAGTATAGCAAAATGCTTTTTGGAGGACAAAGCTCAAGAAACTTTGAAAAGAAAAATCAAGGTTTGAGGTCTCCCATTGAAGAGGCTCTTTTACTAGAGTTTTCAACAACTGATGAACACTGAGCACCACATTGTTTTTGAGGCCGTAGTTACAGGATTATTTTTATCAGTGAGGCAATACTGAGCACTCTTGCTCACCATTTCGTGGAAGCATCTCTGTTGCAGGCAGGGTCATGAAGCGTTTGTCAAGAGCAGTGTTGTTATTGTTTTCATTGTTATTGTCAAGACCATTCTTCAATCATTCATACCTGTCATATGATAAATAGACTTCCCTTATTTAATCTATCTAGTCTAATGTAAGAGTCCAACCTGTTTGTCCTCTGCAAGGCCCATTTGGATGCTCGTAAGTGACGAATAAAGCTGCTGTGAAACAACACCTACACCAGTTTCTCCAAAAGACACCCTGCAAAGAGTAGAAATCAAGCTGAATGTTAATTAACTTCTTAGACCAATTTCTATCATTATTTGAGGATGAGAGAAATCACTCAAAATTTTAAACTAAGCTAGAAAAGAATTTACTGCCAGACAGAAGCATTACAAAAACAGCTATTACTGCCAGACAGAAGCCACATCAATAGAAGCAGCAGCAGCAACAACAGCTATTACTGCCAGACAATTATCATCGGGCGATCAAAGGTCGTACATAGGTTTAAGCCTTCAATTCTTGAATTTGTCTCTCAAACACCATCCACTGGGCTGAACTCTGTCCATCTACAAAAACCAACACTTTCCTAACTCAATAAATGACGAAAAAAGATTAGCAGTACAAATCTTTCATGCCAATTGCTGTTTGCTTTATGTTCATTGTGCTATGTTTTTAATAGCAGTATCTTGTATGTACATGTGCTATTTGTGTTCTCCATAGCAATATTTATTAAATCCAGGAATATATTATTAAATCTAAAGAAATTAAATCATATAGCAAAGTAAAACATAAGGAGTTAGGGACTGGATCTTACAGATAGGAAAAGGTTCATCCCAGTCAATAAGGACTGTGGTGCGTTGGCTAGCAGCGCGCACTAGTTGCTGGAACATATTCCTTCCATTTATAGGGTCCATTCCTGAGTTATGAAAGATAAAATTATAAAAAAAAAAAAAATTAAAATGTTACATGCCTCTGCAACAAAATGCATGATTAACATAGAATGCTGGAAACTAACCTTGATTTATCTCATCAACTACTCTAAATGGGTAGGCAGTTAGCAAGGTCTTGCAGAGACACCAGATAGAGAATGGTTGAAACTGATCGTTCCTGGAAACAGAAAGTTAAAGTCGCAGTGAGAAAAATGAAAGAGAGGCCAATTAAAGTCACAGTGAGAAAAATGAATTTGAGTAGCCATATGATATTGAAAACATAAGAATGTCAATGGAAAGTACCAGCATGCAAATGAATGTTGTCTTTCCGGTTCCGTTTTCTCCAGGCATTACAACAATCAAAAAGTACAATCTGTCCTGACTTGTTTGTAGAAAATAACTATAGATTAATGAAAAGTGTGAGACTGAAAAGTGCGATAAATTGATGTGGTTGTACCTTATGTTTTGCAGACTGCAATAAACAAAATGTTGTCTTAAAGTGCAGTATAACCAGTAGTAGCAGACTGCAATAAATAGACTGCAATAAGCTCCGATGCTCAGTAGTAGCAGCTGCAAAAAGAATGACATAAAATTGACCAAAAAGCCAAAATTGAAGTTAACATTTTGTGATATACAGGGAAGGCCGTTGGACCGGATGATATACCAATTGAAGCATGGAAATGTCTGGGAGAAGATGGGATTCAATGGCTAACTAAGCTCTTTAATAGGATTTTGGAGACTAGAAAATGCCAGATTCATGGAGGCATAACATTGTGGTACCAATTTATAAGAACAAAGGGGATATCCAGAATTGCTCGAACTATAGAGGGATAAAGCTTATGAGTCATACGATGAAACTTTGGGAGAAGGTTATAGAACAAAGACTTAGGAGTTTAACCACGATTTCGGAGAATCAATTTGGATTTATGCCAGGTAGGTCTACTACGGAGGCCATCTTCCTGCTTAGGCAAACTGTAGAAAAATATCGAGAGGCACGTAAGAGTTTGCATATGGTTTTTATTGATCTGGAGAAAGCATATGATAGGGTCCCCAGGGAGTTAATTTGGTGGGTGCTAGAAAGGAAGAAAGTGTCTCAATGTTATGTCGATATCATTAAGGATATGTATGAAGGGGTTGTAACAAGTGTTCGCTCAGTAGGTGGGATGTCTAGTGAATTTTCAGTGACAGTAGGACTACATCAAGGGTCGGCGTTAAGTCCATATCTCTTTGCTTTGGTCATGGATGAGTTGACGAGACATCTGCAAGAAGATGTACCTTGGTGCATGTTATTTGCAGATGATATTGTCTTAATGGATGAAACTAGTGCAGGTTTAGGTCAGAAATTATTTAAGTGGCAGGAGGCTTTAGAGAGTAAAGGTTTTAGAATTAGCCGTTCGAAGACGGAGTATCTAGTGTGCAACTTTGGGTGTGAACCAAGAGGGAAAAATATTGCAATTGAGATCGAAGGTGTCGAGGTCCCAAAGTGTGAGGCTTTTCGATATCTAGGGTCTATAATTCAAAAGAATGGGGCTATTGGAGCAGATGTAGACCACAGGATTAAAGCTGGTTGGTTGAAATGGCGAATGGCGTCAGGAGTATTATGCGATAGAAGGATGCCTGCAAGGCTAAAAGGGAAATGCTATAAGACAATTGTTCGACCAGCCATGCTATACGGTTCAGAATGTTGGGCCACTACGGGACAACATACGCATAGGATGGCAGTAGCAGAAATGCATATGTTAAGGTGGATGTGTGGTAAAACTCGTAAGGATAAAATTAGAAATGAAAGAATTAGGAAATACCTAGGTGTAGTGCCCATAGAGGAAAAAAATTAGAGAAAGACGTTTAACTTGGTTTGGTCATGTGCGGAGGCGACCAAGCACGGCGCCAATTAGAAAATGTTTAGATTGGCATGTTAATGGAGGGTGTAGACCGAGGGGACGACCGTTGAAAACTTGGATGAAGACGGTGAATGAAGATATCATTGAGCTTGGATTAGGTGAGGAACTGTGGGAAGATCGCATTGCTTGGAGGACCAAAATCCATGTAGCCGATCCCGAAAATCTCGGGAATAGGCTTTGATGATGATGATGATGATAGGATCTGCATGAGAAAAATGGAAAATTCAACCTGATAGACACATCAAATGGTGTCTCCCTATTTAAATGGTTTGGCTTCAGACATTGTTCTAACTTTGAGTACCAAAAACCAACCACTAATCCATAACACCATTCTGGTACCTTATCTACACTCAGCAATTCCACACCTTGAGAAAGGCCTAAATCATGAATAACTACTCGGAGAAATGAAGTCAGTTTGACAGGTTCAAGTATGATACAGAGGAATAAAAAAATGGTTTGCATTAAGAATCTTACCTGAAACCAGAATCGCTTACATGACATCAAGTACTCTGCATTTCGAACTAAACGTGTATAACACCATGATCCTATGGATTAGCATTACATATTAAATCACAGGAGGAAATAAATAAATAAAGGGAGTTGAAAGACAAAAAAAAGGGTTCATATAAATTTTTTTTTTTAATGTTGCATGCCCAAGTGTTAAAAAAAAAGACAAACGAAAGAAAAGACAACTTAAATGTATACTGGCAGATACGACAAATATTGATTTCCTAATTTTTTTTTTACCATGGCCGAACAATTAATCTACAAGAAAAAAACATACACCCAACTTTGCTTAGCAATAACTATCATAAGATACATCAGCAAATACAAGAGGCCAAAGAACATGATTCTGGCATCTTATATACATTACGCTTTGATCGGACAAAAATTTTGATGACAGACTAAAAGGGTAAAACTGACCACAACAAAAACCATATCTAAACCACCCTATCATTTCAAAAGAATGAAAATTCCTAAATCATGGTTGACTAAAAGGGTAAAATGAAGATTCAGCAAACCACTACTACTTTATTGTCTAAATAGAGGTACCAAACCACTACTACTTTATTGTCTAATCCTGACATTCTAACATAAACCATACCTCAATACCCGACTCCGGAGCTGCATTTATACTAAATTTGAAGCATACCTCAATACCTGCCTCCGATCATTAGTTGATTTAGTCTCGAATTTCATACTCAAATTGAAGCTGAGGTAGAAAGGCTTGAACATAACCATGCAGTCATAGTCAGCAGCTACATACCCATGCAAGCATACCCAATTGTAAGTACTTGAACAACAAGACTAATCATTGTCAAAATGACCAAATGCATTTAAAAGGTAAAAAAATCTCTATAACAAAATTGAACCTGTGATTCCAACTGCTGATTTGTCTCCAATCTTTAGATGGTATCCTGATTTCCTTTTGCAATTTGTCTCTCTCATCATCCTTTGAAGCTAAGCGCTTAATAAAACACTCTAAACATTTTGGAGAAATCTCCTCATATTATTCCAACCAATCTCCTCATATCTATCTCTCAAAACTCCCTAAAAACTATGTAGATGAATACAACTCCCTATAATGCAAAATCAATTGACATTTGAAGCAGTGAAACATCTTATTATGCAATACATAAACTAACATTTAATAGTATTCTACAACATTACGCAACAACAACATTACAACATTACGCAACAGCATTACAGCATTAACAACAACATTACATGTGCATCATTAACAACAACGGTAACAACATTACAAAATAACATTTCAACATTAACATTCATATAACATACATACATATGCAATGAATACAAGTGGATCTACAAAAGTGGTAGTAGTTCAAGCATATATTCAGGAATTCAAGACCAAGAGAGATATTCATTCATGCATTCTAATATATATTACAAGTCTCTATCAATGCTTACCGAATCTCTAAATCATAACAACTTTGCTTGCTGGCCATGCTACTGTAGTACCGATGGCATCTTCAATAAATTCCAGCTCAGATGTAGGCTTCCAAAGAGATGCAGTAGGAACTTTTGGACTATCTACCCAAACTTTAATAGCATTCGGACCCAAGGGAACGTGATGAACTACCTGATTTGGATCACTTGAAACCCAACGTCCTTCAGCAACTACTTGTCCCGAACCACTAACATCCAACAACTTGCAGTTTTTCTTTGAGCCCATGTTGACACTCTAACAACAAGTCAAACAGAACAAATACATTAAACTGAGTAATCACTTTACTAATAGATATATATTTACTTCAATTATGCATTAGTGTATGTCAATCACATTTAACTTACCAAATGATATGATGCATTTTCGACTTCCTGATTTTCAGGTACTTTTTCTAAAACAACTTTGTCTGCCGGCCAAGCTATAGTAGAACCAACCACATCTTTAATGAATGTCATACTAGATGTAGGCCTCCATAAAAATGCGTCATGGTTTTTTGACATATCTACCCAAAAACTCATGGCATTAGGTCCAAGAGGAATATCATTGATCAGCGTTTTTGGATCACTCAAATGCCAACGTCCTTCTGCCACTATTTCATCTTTTCCACTCCAATCAAACAATGTGCACTTGTTCATTGAATTGTTGTCGTTGCTCTGTAAAGAAAGAATGTATAAAAACAGGAATCATATACACAATAATACAACTATTTAAAGTACACAAATACATTGTATAAATACCAAAGCAATCAATACTTATCTTACCAAAGGCGTGTCAATATTATCTTGTTGAACTGAATCTTGATCAGGTTGCAAAATAACTCTATCGGCATGCCATGCTATCGATTTACCTTGAGCTTGTTCTATACAAGTCATACTAGATGTAGGCCTCCATAGGAAAGCATCTGGTTTAGTTGGGATATCAACACGGACTTTGATTGCACTAGGACCCATAGGAATTTTATTGACCTCCACATTAGGATCCCTTGATATCAAATGTCCTTCCGCAACAAATTCCTTTGTTACACTCCAATCTAACAACTGGCATTTCTCTAGTGACTTCGTGTTGACACTCTGCAATTAATCAATTAAAATATTAGAATTGAAGCAAGTTTAGATTGAAGCTTAATGCGACAATTTTAAACTAATTGTCGTACCACTGGAGATGTTTTGTCTTCTTCTCCACTTTGCTCGATCTAACAACACATCAAATAATTAAAAATAAAAAAAATTCAATGACTAAGCAGAAATTTTAATTAATAACTGATCACAACAACATGTATCAAACTTGCCTTGTTTTTCAATAATGTGTTGACCAATTTCTCCAAATGTTGGATTTTCTCGTGCATGACAGTTTGTTGCTCTTGCATCTCCGTCGCATGTGTGTGGGATTTGCTTACGCCTCATTGCTTTATACTTATCACTTACAGCCTGAAATTGTATTACTTTATCATGATTTTAACTGAATTATAATGATTTACCATATAATATAATATTACAACTAGTTTTAAAACATACCTTAAATGATGGACTAGTTTTTGTCTTGATGAACTTTATCCACTTTGCTCTACTTTGAAAGTTTTTAGGCTGAAGCGCAAGCCTTTCTTCTTCATTAGCTGCTTCTTTTATTTGGCTGACTAACCGTGATTTTGAGGCCCTCCATATACATCCCATCGATTTAAATACGATAGCCTTTTGCCATTCTGTGTCCAAATCGAATCTTGCCTGGAGTTTATATAAAATTATCACTAAGTAACTCAATACTGGTAATTTTACTGTAAGAGTTCTATCACAACTTGTGTATACTTAAATGTACATTTCATTGAATTGTAAGAGTTCATAATACCTGAATTGATCTCCACAAGATTACTTTTACGTCATTACCAAGCTTCCTCCAATCGCATAATGTTACAGGTACGTGCTCTCGTACAAGTGGACCTAAAAAGGAAGACAAACTAATTGACCCCGCTCCACATGGTTCACCTTTATCTGTAAATTCAACATGAACTCGACTTGCCGTCTCTACAGCAATATCTCTCATTTTGGTTGAACCCCTAGGTTTCTTAACTCCCATCGGGTCTGCAATTGACTCTTGTGCTTCTTGTGCATTTTTTTCGACCACTTCTTTGGACGCCGATAGTTGTATATGTTGGAGATTAGGTTCATGACTCTCATGTTGTTGGGTGAAAGTCTATTGACATGCTTCTGGACCTTTTGATACATTCTTATCCGTTCCTTCTAAGACCTTGGATGTTTTTCTGGGTATCAAAGTACGTTTCCTTTTGTGAGATAGGTCGTTCTTTTTGGCTTCATCAACCATTATTGTTCACCTGTCTAAGACAAAAAGTTGATCATTTCAGTATATGTAATGCATTTATAAGCTTAATCATATAATGAAAACAAATTTGAATAGACAACATACGAAATATGTGTAAATAATATATAAAAACAAATACACTTTTGATAAAACAGCCAAAACACAAGCTAAATAAAGATGAAGGTTAAGACCATATATTACACAAATATGCCCTCACAATAAAGATGAAGGTTAAGAACATTAATTACACAAATATGCCCTCACAATTCTCCCTCACATATCTAACTTCACCACTAGACTCCTCAATGTCCATGTCAACTTCTAGTGTTATTGAACCTTCTGCACTTTCGTCATCGGCCTCTAACTAATGGAAACCTCTTGGTGGTGCTTTCATTACAACATACCAATTAGAAGAATCATCTTCTCTTGAATAAAAGACTTGTTTTGCTTGAGATGCTAAAATATATGGATCTCTTGCAAATGATACTTGACTTTGATGGAGGTTCACGAGGGTTAATCCATCTTCAACTTTAACACCATTACCTTTGTTTGCCCAATGACACCTAAATACCGGAACGTAGAATACATGATAGTCTAGTAATATTATATCCGTCAATACTCCATAGTAAGTAACCCAATCAAACACTTGTGCAATATCTTTTGCGCTTGCCCTACACATGTTGGTTGCCTCATAAATAATCCCACTATTTTGGGTTTCCCGGTCGACATCTTTTGTGTGAAAACGTTGCCCATTGATAATATACCCAGAAAAAGACAATGCACTATTCCGTGGACCATATGCAATCCATTTCAATGTGTCCGAGTCATCTTTTGAATCAATAGGAATCTGTTAAAGTATAGAAATAAAATTAAGAGATAAAAAGTAAGTGGTTATAAAATTAAACACAAACTAAGGTAATAAAAACTTGGAAGATTTAAGCGAACCTTATTTTTTTATCCATTCTGCAAATTTTTCAGTATGTTTATTCCAAAGTAAGGTTGCATCGCGTGTAAGACGTTTGTTTGATTCTTGTAAAACCTCCAAGTGCATGCTAGTAGAAGAGAAAACTGAATAAGTAAAATGGTTATGGTGTACCGATAGAGATCTAAGATCTGTGAATTTCATTTTACTTACTCTAAATATGGATCCACCACCGCTGTATTCATCAACACAACTTGATGTGCAAGTTTTTTTTCTCTATCGGTTAGTGTGATTGATGTGGCTCTAGAAATTGGACGGCCTTCCAAAATAACTTCATTTGCAAAATCAGTATTGCGAACTTCTTTTTCCTCCACTTGTATTGTTTTTTTAAAAAATTCGCTACAAAAACTTATGCACTCTTCTACAAGATATGATTCGGCGATACACCCCTCTGGCCGTGCAGGATTCGTAACGTAATCTTTCAGTGTTTTCATATATCTGTACATAAATAACTTATAAGTTATTCAACATATTAAGGTTCAAACAGAACTATTCGGAGTAAAAACAAAGGAATGATTCCTTACCTCTCAAAGGGATACATCCAACGAAAATGAACAGGTCCACATAATCTAGCTTCTCTTCCTAGATGAACCGTTAAGTGTACCATAATATCAAAAAAAGAAGGTGGAAAAAACCTTTCAAGCATGCATACAGTTTCAATGACGTCTTCCTCCAATATTTCTAATTTCTCTCTATCTATAACATGCTGACACAACCTATTGAAGAATGCACATAACCGAAGTACTGCATTTCTAGGCCCTTTTGGAAGTAATCCTCGTAAAGCAACCGGCAACAACTGTTGCATTAGAACATGATAATCATGGGACTTCAGGCTAATGACCTTGCATTCCTCACAAGATACACACCGCCCAATGTTTGAACAATAGCCATCAGCTCCCTTGAAGTCATATAATCTCTTGCAAAATTTCTTCTTTTCAGACCTTGAAAATGTCCATGGAGCAGGTGGAAGGTATGTTCTGCTTCCATGAGGTTGTGGATGCAGGTCCTTCCGTATTTGCATATCATGTAAGTCCTTACGAGCATTAACCCCATCTTTTGACTTTCCACAATGGAACATTGTGCCTATAATGCTTTCACAAACATTTTTTTCGACATGCATTACGTCTAAATTATGACGTAATGGAAGTTCCTGCAGAAACATGAACGTAACCATTAATACTTATTTTTTTAGACCATTACTGAATATAAAAAAAAGCTAAGCGATTAAAGACCTAAAAACTAACCTCCCAATATGGTAAATCGAAAAAGATTGACCTTTTCTTCCACCTTGATAGCTCATCATGATCATCATCATCGTCATTGCCATCAACATCGTCATCACCATTATCATCAGCATCAACATCTTTAGCATTATCATTTCTCTTTGTTTTTTTCTTATGACATTTTCCAAAATCATTTGGAAAATTCTTAAGAGCAATAGAAATGTTCCGACTAGACAAGATTTTAGGCTTCCTTCCATGTTCCACATTGTTATCAAACCAAGCCTTCTTTCCTCGATATTCATGTGTGGGTGACAGAAATTTTCTATGACCCATGTATGCAAATTTCTTACCGTGCGTTAACTATCCGTAGTGCGTATTTTTGCCACAAATAGGACATGCCTTTTTACCTTTTGTACAACATCCAACGAGGTTTCCATATGCTGGAAAATCACTTATGGTCCATAGCAAAAGTGCTTTGAGATTAAAAATATTTTCACCAAACGCATCATATGCCTCCACTCCATTGTGCCACAAATGTTGCAAGTCTTCTATAAGTGGCTGTAAGTAGACGTCTATGTCATTTCCAGGTTGCTTTGGACCCGGAATCAATAGAATTAACATGATATTCTCTTTCTTCATGCACAACGCAGGAGGCAAATTGTAGTTAACTAGCATCACTGGCCAACAACTGTATTTAGAGCTTAACATGGAAAAAGGATTAAAACCATCAATAGAAAGACCAAGTCTGAGATTGCGTGGATCAGCTGCAAATGATTCCCATTTATCATTAACCAATTCTCATGTTACAGAATCAACAGGGTGCCGCATTTTTCCATCTGTGCTTTTATTATTGAAATGCCACCTTAAATCTGCAGCCATTTTTTCAGACCTAAACATCCTTTAGAATCTTGAAATTATAGGAAAGTACCTCAAAACTTTAACTGGAATACCTTTTCTAATCTCTTTGGTCCTCTTATTTTTCTTCCATCTTGAAGCACCACATTTAGGACAATTGTCCAAGTCCTTGTACTCTTTTCTAAATAAACTGCAATCATTCTCACAAGCATGAATCTTTTCATAACTAATCTCAAATGACTTGAGAAACTTTTTAACCGAGTAAAATGACTTCAAAAGTACATTGTCTTGTGGAAGCATGTCTGCCAATGTCTCAAGAAGCTCACTAAAACTTTTATTAGACCATCCACTTTGAGTTTTAAGTCGATATAAAGCTACAATGGCTGATAGCTTGTTGTAATTTGAACAGTTCGGGTACAAAGGGGTTTCTGCATCTTTTAGTTTTTCTATAAAATCATCAGCATTTATGGATTTAGTAGGCTCAATGTAGTCTTCATTAACCAACTCAGTAGGCTTCAAATATTATTCATCAAAAAAGTGGGCAGCTCTATATAAGTTATATGTCTCGTCGTTCCACATTTTTTCAGGAATAAAATCATCATTCATAATTATCTTCTCCCCATGCGCATACCAATCTTTACTTTGTTTGTACTTCGCATTCATTCCCCTTATAACCAAATATTCAACAATAGTACTGCCACATTGATGCTCTAGATTGCGACAATCTACGCAAGGGCATAATATCATTTTAGGATTTCCCAAGTTGTTTGTAACCATTTTCACAAAATTCCATGCTCCTTTCTCGTACTTAGGATCAGCTCTATGACAAGAAAGACAAGAAAAATATTTTGCTCTAAGACCTCAGACATTTCTAATTCTATAATAAATATCTAACTACGCACAACTAAATTTGTACCTGTGCAGACCCACCCAACCTTTATCCAGCATCATATTTTCTTGTAGTACTCAGCCCAACAAATTCTAAAATTCAAACAAATAACTACTTAAATCTTCATGGGGTAATTGAAAGTTGCATATATATATATAAGCAGTACTTGAATGGAAGTCCAATTTCATACTAAATACATATTCATATCCGTTCTGAAAGCATTACAAACTGGCAGCATAAATGTTAAACGTAAACACAAAAATTAAAATCACACAATGCTACAACATAAATGTGATGAAGGGGTTCAAATTGGATAAATTTTGGCCTTTTCATAGCACTAAGTGAAAAAATGTTATTGTCATATGCTAGTAATGAGCAATTGTTGTGTAGTAGTGAATGTCATATTTTCAAGGAAATCGTAAGTATAATGCATTCAGAATATATGTAAGAAACTTTTGAATGATACCCAACCGCTAAATACCTAGTTTGGATTGGTATACCCCCTATTTACACTAAATCGCCGATTAATCGCCAAATAAATAACCAAGACATCAGTACGCACTCTGCTAACTTTTATCAACTAAAGTTTTTATGCATTCATTGTCTAAAAGCAAAGAAAATACTAATGATCACATTACTATTCATGGATAGAAGGTAAAAGTTGCATCTGGGAGGCTACCCTAGCAAGAGAAATAAAGGGACAATGACTATAAATTACTTAATTATTGTCAAAGAGGTTATGTACGTAACTACATATGGAAGTTCAACGAAAATAATAAATTGTTACCCCAAATGAGCGCATTACTATAAAGAGAGGGAAAAAAGTTTAAAATGTCAAAAGATAAATATATAAATAAATAAAACCAAAATATTTTTTCTGAATTGTCTATAGAAATATTCAAGATACCCTAAAAGCTGAAATCATTTTATCACAAACGGTCAAAGAGAAATATGTTACCCTACTCATATGCCTATACCAAGACACAGAAAGAGGAGAAATAAGAACAAAGAGAACAAAAAATAAAGAAGATTAGAAGAGAAGAGTGAAACTGAAGAAAAGGACACTCTTGAAGATCTTTGTTATCAACTTTGCTATAGTTTTCCTCATATTTCTTACTAGAATAGTTTATATGTTGATGGTTTATAGCTTCAACATGTATTAGTGTTCATCATTTTCCTGTGGTACACGCATTATGTAGAGGGCTTGCGAAAAACAGGTTATTAACAAATTGACTGATTAATTAATCATGTCTCGTACTTGGACCAATTAGGTCTAATTGACAATTACTACATACTGGTGGACTAGTGACGGGACACCTCCAGCCTCTTGAAAAAGCCTAAAAATAAGAAAACCCTAAAAAATCAACACATAGACACAGACACAGACAGACCTCATAATATAACAGGAGAGGCGAGTCATGATCAGCAGTGTCACAATTCTCACTCACACAAAAGGGGTATGGTATGGACCCACTCAATAATGGCCAGGTGTTTGAGCCATTTGATAGGTATCCTGCACCACGCAGGAGGCCTGGCAGCAGCAAGCAGCAAACCCACCACCTCCTCTCTCTCTTTTTCTCTCTCTCACTCAGTCTCAATTCTCAAGTATATATCAAAAGACGATAAATGATACAAAATTGATGTTGGCCAGTAGAGTTGGGTGTGAGTGCATGTGTCATTAGTTGGTTTGTTTTGAATCAATTTTAGACAGTCAGGAAGAGGGAGTAGATAGCTGGAGTTGCCACCCTGAAACTGGTAAGGGGAGCCCCCACCTTGCACGGGTAGGTCCCCTCCTAGATAGTAAATGGTTTTGGGTGCCATTTCTTCTGATAGTAACTAGTGCTCATATTATAATAGCCAAACCTGCAGTAACATGACATGCATGCAAAAGCATATTTACAGTCACATATGTTTTTACATTACCATGCAGTAAAAGAAATGTGTTTTTACAAAGAGCTGAGTGAAAGAGTACTATATGGAGACATAGTGAAATATTACTGACATGACATAAGTCTCCTCTACAATGTAAGTTATTATGATGATGAGATGAACAATGTATGTAATTATAAGCTTGTTTGTTAGGTACTGCTCTAATGAGTCTATCTAAAAACTTGATCAAATGATTTCTCATCAAATGCCATGCCAACACGTGATAATATGAAAGCATGAATTCTATATAGCTAGCACTTTTATGTTGTGTGTTTGTTGAGTATGACAGCACCTCACTTTCACAGTGAAAGCTAAGCAAACCTATCTTCCTGCAGTGTATATGCCAGTACATTATGATGAAAGTAAAGAATATGGCAGTAGCCGCCATTTAAGGAGCTCAAAGTACATGATTAAAACAGAATATGGCAGTAGCCGCCATTTCTAAACTTTCACTTGCATTATTGCAGCAAGCGCAAAAATGTCTTAATCTCTGCCATTGCCAACACCATTTATGCACCCACACTCGTTCACTTGGAGGCCGACCTCTGCGCCTGATCAGTTCTTTTCACCTCTGTGGGCAGCCGAAATTTAATTTCAATTCGCAGGGCAGGTGGTTTCATACCATCCACAACATATTTTGAAGTTGTGGTTGAAGGAATCCATTTCTCCATTAACATTTCAGCAGAGATTCCAAGACGTCTTTCCTTCCAATCTCTGCAGTTAGCAACAATTTAGACCTACCAAACGTTGTCTTCCTCCATCTAAGTTCAAACATAATTTTTTGTTGCTTATGTTCATTATAATAGCATCTTCACCTCCTGAACACTCGAAAATGTCGACTCGTTCCAGTTTAGGTGTGACTTTGATGGTATTTCTCTGCTTTCAGTGCAACAATAGTATCTAACAAAAAGGTTTCCCTTTGATATGGATTCAAGGTTTTTGGCTCTTATTATTCTCAACTCACAATCAAGAGAGGAAGTACTTTGGAAAGTATCCATTGTCTGGCTGATAATGAATGTGATATTGAGAGTTGTTGGTGAGGAACACTTTGCTGCTCAGAGTTCTATATACAGACACTAAAAAGAGAGAGTTTGCTTTTGAACTCTCAATGAAAATGCTTTCTCTACTAGTTCATTAGGATAATAAGAAAATCAATCCCTCGTATCGTTATATTATATGCTAAAAGATAGAATGGATACTAACTAGTAATACTTTTAGAGCAACTAGATTGAAAGAAAGGTTAATTGATAAATGAGGCAATCCCAAAACAAGGTCTTCAGACAACCGAGACTCAAACAAACCCTTAGGATGAATAAGTTCATATTATAACTAAGAAATAAATATATTATCAGAAAGAACAACCAATGCCAAGAGTTATGACCTTATTTACCATGAAAGATTTGGTCCATAATAGTATTGGATTAGCATAGACATATTACACCAATGCTGATAGATTCCACTTACGAGACATAATTAGATCTAAAATGTCACTATCCTTTTAGGCAATGAAAAAAGATTTTTGCCAGTAATTTTCAAAAGATGCATCCGTGTCCACAAAATCCCACTAGTGCACGAGGTGGACACAAAAAAATAGTATGTCTGCGAAGATATTGAAGTATTGCACATCATATATGATTACATGTTTTAATGCACCGAGAAACAAGGTAATTGCTCCACATGAAAATGCACCCAACGATTATAATTTCAATCAGAATGAGAAAAAAACATATAACCCTAAGAAATTTCAAGAAAAATGCAGGAATTTTACTCAAAATGAAGAACTACACAACTCAACCAAATTAATACTCTAATAAGGAAATCAAAGAGGAAAGGGAAAAAATTTCAATTCGAGAATTACCTATCTGAAAAATTGATCCTTCAATCAACCAAAACTGATACAAATACTGATCCTTCAAAGCCTTCCAAACACTTCCACAATTACTTCATGAACTGATACAAATTACTTCATAAACTGATACAAAAAATGATACAAATTAAAAATCGTTAGGGTTTGCGGTGAAAGCAAAGCAGGAGAGAGTGAGTGTGTTGAGAATCAGATACCGACCTGAAACGGAGAGCTACAGCACGTACGACGAGGAGTAGAACACGTTGGAGAGGGAGAAACAGAACGGAGAGGGAGAGCGATCGGAGAGGGACAGCAGAACGAAAAGGGAGAGGGAGAGCGATCGGAGAGGGAGAGGGAGAACGATCGGAGAGGGAGAACAGAATGCAGAGGGAAAGGGAGACAGATCGAGCGGGATTCTTCTTCCTTCCTTCCCTCTTCTTTGTTAGCTTTTATTTTTTCTTTCGATTCGCGCGGGATAGTTGGTGCCCAGCGAAATCAATCCCGCCTTCATAACATTTCATTTGGCGCACAAATGAAATTGGATTGATAGCTTTTTAAAATTTTTTATAGGGTTTTCAATAGCATTTTGCCACATTGAACAAATCAGGTAGATTTTTTATAGCATTTTATTTAAAAACGCTATGGTCATATGCTATTATTGACCATTTGTGTTGTAGTGTACACTGCATAAGGAAATGAACAATCTAGACGATCAAAGTGCGATCAGTGGCACCGCCCACTCGAGCTGGTCAAAATCGAAGTAGGAGCGCTGACATCATCGAACAAGACCAGAAAATCCACTACAACAACTCATAATGGGAGATACTGACAAGTTTGCACTTCAGGCGGAAATCAACCAGCTGATCAAGTTTGAAGGTCTCACTGATGAACGCGAGCTTGATCCAAAAGCCAATAATGCCTCCTCCATTACTAACAACGGAACCAAAGTAAACAAATTTGATTCTGACAATAAACTTGATATGATTGCAAGGTCTTGAACCCAGAAATTCATGGAAGCCTTGGTAGTTGGCGCTAATGTGATCGGTGTTGGATTCTACTATGTCAGGTTGCTAAGAGAATCACCAATCAAAACACGTCGAAGATCACACACTCAAGGATTTGATCAAAAAACATTATGAGTTCATTAGCTACCATGCGATTATAGTATACGTAATGAAAAACTATCTACTGGAGAATCAAAAAGGTAGATGCTATAATGAACGAGTTAAAAACAGACGTAAATCCAAGACAAAGCAACACCAAAGCATACTCCAAGCGATACAAAACCAAAACCGATATAAAATCAAACACGAGTGTTCCTCAAACAATAAGGGCATGCAAAAATCAACCTCCTATCATCTTGGGGAACAACATCAATCAGCATCAGTCAAAAAGAAAGACATAATGCATATTCACAAGCAGATCCTACACCATAACATAGTTTTACGAGAAATCTTGAACAAATAAATAACAACCACTGCAACTATAGATTGTTAAGCACTTGAAATAGGATTATCAATAAAACTCTGAGTTCAAACCCTCCATCTTACGATCAAATAGTAAAGTTAAGACGTCAAAGCCAAAAGATGCAAAGAAATTATCATGTCGAGCCACGAACAAAAGGTCAAGACGTGTAAGTCTGACGTAAACAACAAACTTCTGGTCTGACCAACCCTGAAGTGAATCTATAAAAGTTATGACATACAAGTCAACTTACTCGTAAAACCTTCGGGTCGACCAATATGTCAGATAATGAAGTAAAAGTTAGGACATACAAGTCAACTTATTTGTAAAACTTTTGGGTCGACAAATATGTCGGACCACGAAGTAGAAGTCTGGACGAATAAGTCTAGATGCATTCATAAAAGTCTTCTGGCCGACCAATATGTCGAACCACAAAACGAAAGTTGGGACATATAAGTCAACTTATTCGTAAAACTTTCAAGTTGGGACACACAAGTCAACTCACTAGTAAAATCTTTTGATTGACTAATATTTCAAGCCATGAATTAAAAGTTTGGACGAATAAGTCGAGACACATTCGTAAAAAGTCTTTTGGTCAACCAATATGTCGGACCACAAAGTGAAACTTGGGACGTATAAATCAACTTATTCGTACAACCTTCGGGTAGACAAATATCTCAGGCCACGAAGTAAAAGTCTGGACAAATAAGTCAAGACGCATTCATAAAAATATTTTGGCCAACCAATATGTCGGGCCATGAAGTAAAAGTTTGGACATATAAGTCAAGATGTATTCGTAAAAGCCTTCTAGCCCGATCAGTACATCATACCACGAAGTACATCTACAAAGGCCTTAGCATACATGTCAAGACCTACTAAAAAAACAAAAAAAATTAGAGTGGCAACCACATAAAGAAAGCTTCTCTGCCTGATCAATAAGACAAAAGGAACGAAAGCTTCAGATGGTCAAGAAACGAACACAAAAGCAGAAATATAGATAAGCCAAAATTATTGAAATAAAGAAAGTACGAGTAACAAGGTCAACACACATTTGTTATGCATGACGGGATACCGTTATTGATCCGAGACAATAAAAAAAATTACGATCACAAAGGAAGAATATGCAAGTCGGCAAGCAATACATAAAATAAAGACAAAACACAAGAATGTCAACAAAGAAAAATTTGTCATTAATAACGCTATTATGTTACAATCAGAGAAGAATATAGAACAGTTGGATAAGGAACATCTGAATTAATCAAAAGTATCATCGACAGGAGCATTCGAAGGACGATGGGCAACGAAATCAGCAACATGAGGAGGTGAAGCTCTCCCATCGACAACAAAAAAAATGATGGAGCATGATCGAAAAGAAGAAGAAATGATGGTTCTTTATCCACCGGGTGACTTGGTGGATCCAAAACAAATTCCTCGCCATGATCATCCTCGAAAACTTGGCCAACTAAACGATGATATTTAGACAAATCAAGACCATCACTCTTTATGTAGTCAAGAAGGTCGATTCGTCCATCAACAACTCTCTTCCAATTTGCCGCCACTGCAATCTTCAATTTTCTTTTCGGTTGCAGCAAGATCGTTCTTTATCGAAATAAGTTGTCCTTCAACGGTGGTCAACATTGCGAAATTATCAGACTTAACACCATCAAGCGCAATTGTCAGCTGCTCCACCCGCTCCTCAGCAACATTACGGCTCACAAATTACTCAATAAAAGAACGTATGGCCTCATCATAACCAGCTTTCTCAACATACAGCTCCCCTCCACCTCGTCCAACTGAGCACGAACTCCATTCAACTCAGTCTTTGAGGACTCAAGCTTAGCAGTGCATCCTCCACATCCCTTAGAGAGGCCCAAGCATCCCCATCTGTTTTATTCTGCTCTGCGCACTATGTTTTCAATACGTCCAACTCATGAAGAACACACGAATATACTAGTGATTGTGCTGCCATCTTCCTCTAAGCACGAGCAACCTAATAGTCCGACCACATCACCCCAACATAAGCTAGGTGATTCATCCCATCTAGTATCTGCTTGAGGCCGTGGTTGAAATGACAGCTAGGCTCCCATACGAGCATCAAAGCCCTCTATAGCGTTTGCCTATGCCACTCATTGATCAAATTGTGTACATTATCCTACACGTCAATCTCAGTAAACCAGCTAAAGTTCCCATCCGACTTAATACAGATGTCTTCTGGGTTGGGCTCTTTCCAACTAATCTGTGGATGAAGAACTCGGTGATTAGGAAGTATAGAGGACCCACCCCCAAATGCCAGAAGAATGGTTGGAGTAGCAGTGATAACAGAAAAATCACTCTTGCATTTTCGCTATGAAATGGTCGTGGCAAGAGTGGAACAACTGGCAGTGGCAGTAGCAACAACAAAATTAGACGGCAGAGGGAAAATCAGGGAAGCATTATGTTATCAACATAAATGGGAGAAGGAGGAGAAAGAGTCTCAGAACTCTTACCATGATCGGTGACCTACTGTTCGTACAATGGATTAAATTTGAAGTCAGCCAGGGTCTTTGTCGTATTCGAATCCTTAGACTGCTCCACAACAAGCTAAAACATCTTGTTGTCAATAACTTCAGGGTCATCATCAGACCACGCGACGAAGTCAGTCACACCATAAGCCGAAAGAAGCCTCTTCTCATTATCGTCTAATGGATGGATTACCTTCTTTTTGCTCCTCTCCATTGCCAGACTCATCTCCTTGACTACCTCGAGAAAAAGGTGATCTTTTTTCCTACCCTTTTACCAGATGAACATGGACGAGGAGTAGTCCGAGTAGTACCATGAGTGGAACCAGAAAGTCGTTTCCTATTGGGAACACAGCCAGAGCTTCTCGTCAACTGTTTCGAAGGATAGCAGGTCTCAAAAGCTTCCTTTTCCTATTAGTTAGGCCAGCAATGTTAGCTTAACTAACACCAAAAGGATCAGCGTGAGCAACAATCTCAGTAGCTCGAGATTCAATAAACAAAGCCTGCTCAGTCTTGTTCATAGTGTACAAGCCACTACGCGTAACATCCTTAGCGAGGAACGACTCCCCAACAACGACAGGAAACCTTAAAAATGCATTGATCGCTTGTTCCTAAATAGACAACTGAAGATCCTTTTATTTGTTGGGGACTCAGAACGACCGCGTAATCTGTCAACCCTGCAAGTTAAAATGACCAGACTTGACATAAGCATAAAATCAAAATCGTGACCTGTCCTTGTAATCGTCATTAAGTTTCCCAAAACAAGGAGGGGAGCGGAGAAAGAAAACATTCTTAGTCACCACAAGTCCAACCACTGAATGCAAAACCATAACAGTCAAGGGAATGCCAATAAGAATGACTCTCTCATAAGTAGAGACCATCACTCTCCAGCCATTGGGACCCATTTGGGTAGAAGAATGTCCAAAAAATATAAATAATCCCAACATATCTCCGGGACTGGAAATTAAAGCGCGATATAACCAGTCCTTTGATGACAAGGACTATCGTTTTGTCTAGGCAGAACTATCTCGAGGTTGGTGGCAAAGAGTACTTTGAACGAACACTTTCCAACGTTGCCCACGAAGCCTTCTTGGGAGAAAATAACGCTGAGTGCCTCACCATCTAGTATACTACTGGTAGACATTGAAAAGGAATGAAGGAGCAAAGATGAAGAGAGAAAAATAAACCCTAATTTTAGAGATAAACAAAGCTATTACACCCGCTTTTATAGAGCCGACAACGAAGAGACTGCTCATAGAATGGTCGCACGAAGTCCCAAAATGCACGTGGAAACAAATGGATGAACAAGAAGTCAGAATACCAACCTCATCTAAAGCTATCAACAACATTAAATGCAATGCAATGATGAAATCGAAAGTCCAACCGTCATCGAGTTAGTGGCCATTTAAGCATAACCACTAACTAAGGGGGGAGTAGTTGATGATACATCAAATAAGACTACCATCACGATCATACATATGGCAGAAATCACCGATCATGATGACCAAATATTCCAAGACCATGCCAAATCACAAAGCCCAAAAATGGCTAATCCAGTGGTAAAAGTCCAAACACGGCCCATCATAATAAATCATAGTCATAGGCCCAAATCCATAACCTACTGAGTTCTCCCTTAAAAAATAGGAACGTTACAGAGAAAAAAAGTTGTGGAGGGAGTTAATCCCCTAAAGACGCATTTTCATAAAGAAGGAGACTATTACAAAGAACGTCCCCCCCCCCTCCAATGAGGCAGATATGCTTAAGTCGTGCAAGGAATTGATAACGACCTTTATATAAGGTAAATCAAACATTAGACAAAGGTATGCAATTTTAACTAACTTCTGTCCAGATTAATTTCCATTTCGAACAGAGTTACTGACTTAAGCATCAGAGTGTCTTTGACCACCAAACAGGTGGTCTTTGACAATAGAACATTTGTTTTGAAGGTTGGATTTAGAGAAGACAAGATTTTGTACGCATCAATTATTATTATTGATGTAGTCATTTTATGCTTCCTGCTTTGACCTTGACCTGCTTACCTGCACAAGGAACGCACGTGAGCCACGGACCACAGTTGTGGTGACCGATGGCACTCCGATGCTAAAGTCAGACAGGGATATGAGGAATGTGTAATGTTGTAAACAGGGAATTTGTAGCGTACCTTAGCTTACTAACATCATGTTTTATATATAGTAGTGGAGTCTTGGTGCGACCAGGGCATCGATGGTGTAGCTTAGGGAAGATGATATGCGTATAATTCTTTTTCTAATTAGGAGTCGGGTTGTGGAGGAAAGTTTCCTTTTTAGCCATGTGCTTTTATATACGTCAGTGTTCTAAAAATCGCTAGGCGCTGGGCGGGCGGCGGGCGGGTGCCTAGCGCCCAGGGGCCTAGGCGGTCTTAGGTTTTGTATTATAACTTTAATAATTTACAAAAGTTAAGCATAATACCTTATCAATTACATCCATTTTAATGCCAATATACATATGCAAAATTTAAAAACATGAAAAATTAACAATCATGAACAAAATTTATTAAAACTCAAATGACTGAAGTTGGTCATGATAGGTACTTTATATAAATTTGAATTTGTGTACACTTTTATTTTTCTTCAAATTGCATGAATAACCTCAGTCATGTTTGATAAAATCTACATCAGTAAAATTGGTACCCGGCAGATCGTTTGAGAATTCCATTATGTAATCATCCTTTGTTACATTTAGACATATAATGAATAAAAAATAATTAAATAGTTTATTTCTAAAAAATAGGAAAGAAAAATAAAATAAGAACAAAATCAGCCTTATTAAAAAATAATAAATATAAAAATCGCCCTGACAGCCTAGAGTCGCCTAGACCCGCCTTGGCCGCCCAAACCCCGCCTAGATCTCGCCCAGACTGCCCAGAACCGCCCAGACTGCCCAGAACCGTCCAGACTGCCCGCCCAGCCATTAATCTGGGTTGTTTCCACCTTCTAGTGCCTAGGTAGCCGCCTAGGCCGATTTTTAGAACACTGATATACATGGAAGATTGTTCCGATTCCGAAAGTATTCTATAGGTAGAAGTCTCCATATGTGATACGTACTCTAGAATATGCTTCTTAGTTGGAAGCAAAAAGCTGCTGTAATGTCCTGTTTGAAGCTGATCCTTGAGATACTTACCTTAACAGGGATTACGGATATTGAGGATAGTTGTGAGACATGTGGGCCTAGCAGGCTGTAAGAATTCGGATCCGTTTGATGGTCTGCATTGGGCGGACTTCGAACTGCATGGGCCAGATCAATGTTGAGCTAACGCAAGGGCCTATCATTCCTCGAGATCATCAACTACTTCCCACGAGGTAATGGGCCATCACATCGGCTCGCTAAGTCATTTCTTGAAAATATATGCCACTCATGATGATTGAGTCTGAATCATCGATTGAGCCGCATGCTTCATTAATTGAATGTGCGACGGCTCAGTGGAGAAGAGGTGGTAACCCAATCCCTGTTTAGGTCATCCTTTGTGTGGAAATTAAGTCTTATATTTTCTTGCTTTTAGAGATTTTTTTTGTTCATCTTCTGATTGAAAATTTTGTTCATCTTCTTCATGGCTCAACAAAACCTTCTTGACGACCCAACTTTGGCCAAGGGCCTTGATCTTTTCGAAGACATGTTACTTTTTGAATCAGGCCTTGCTAAAATCCGTATGAAGTTCGGGATCCCTAAGGACCTTCCATTATATGCTCTGAAGGATGATCAAAGCCAGTGTTGTCGTCGGCGGGGTTCATTTGCTTGCCCAGCGAGATGCTCCAAACTAAAGTCTATTTTTCTATTCTGGATGTGATTTTGGACTTCTTAGACTTCCTTAGAATTCCTCCAGCCCAGTTGGTGCCTAATGTGTACCGGATTGTTCTTCTTATTTTGATTAGGGAGAAGGAAGTTGGCAACCGTGGGTGATTCAGTTGTTGACTTCTCATAGGTTGAACAATAAAACTGTCCGTAAAATGATGTCGCTGACTTATTTTGAGAATTTGGCTGATGACTTCAAGTCCTAGCAAAAGTATTGCTTCTTGGTTCTTGCAGATTCAAAGTACTTCCAGTTAAAAGGTCGTCCGCTAAAACGAAAGTTCAAGCCACTTCATAAGTATAGTTTTTCTTCTGATTCTGTTGTGCTTGGTTGTATGCTAATCGTTGCTCGTGTTTCCTCACAGAATGATTTCCCACTAATCCTCTTACCCTAGAGGAGCGAAACACTATGGAGACATTCTGCGACTTCCCAACGAAAAATGTGGTAGAGGTCATATGTGTTCGCAACTTTATTCGCAGTAGGCAGTGGGACAACTGGCGTGAGGCCCCCACACTTTAGGAAAGTGGGGCCCCTTTTAGGAAAATGGAAAACCGTCGGAGTCAAGTTTCTTGATTTGTCTGGTGTGGAGGGGTTGTCTGAGATACTTTCCTCCTTCATGATTTTGAAGAAGTCCCGTGTTAGAACTGGGTCCTTTTCAAAATGATCCCCTCAAGAAAGTAAGAGGCCCACTTGCAATTGGCAGGAGTTGAAAGTTTATTGAATCTTAGTGTCGCGCAGGCGAAAGCTCTTAGCGAGCAGTTGATGCTAGCTGCAATGGCGGCTAGTGCCGATCCGCCTGGGACCGTTCCGATAGAAGGCTCCTGTGAGGATCCACCTGAGGTTCTAGAACTCGATTGTCCCACTGGGTTGTCTAATAGTGGCAATGGTGACACGGGCCAAGTTTCTCATAGTCCGCATTATTCCCTGTCTCGCTCTAGACCGTACCTTATGGTATTGGAGGGTATGTTGGACAACTCGGTTCCTTCTTTTCCTCTGGATCCTGCTAAGTCATCTCACACTAAGGGGTCTACTGTTGGCGACAAAGGAAAGGTTGCGCTCAACTTGGAGCAGCGGTGACTACATAGGGTGGTGTTGGCATAATTCCTCATCCAGGAGAGCTTCATCCGGATGCGCAGATTAGTCTGTTTGCACCAGACTTAGTAAAGACGAGTACTCAGGTCTGGTACTAGGAGGTTGATGTGGACTATGCTTCGAAAAAGCATATAAGCAGACGTCATAGTTGGCTGATGGATCACGCTCCAAAATCTGCTAGAAGGGCGTACGGATAAGGGTTTAAAATACCTTATGCTGGGGATGTCTCACTTGATCCAGGTAGGCGTTGCTAGGAAGAAAGTCAAGGCGGCTTGTGAGAGGGTGTACACTATGGGGCGTGTCTCCTCGCACATGCAAATGTTGTATTCAGATGCGCTTAATGAGATTGAGCTGCTGAAAAAGCAAGCTGAGGAGAGGAGGCTAGAACAGTCGGTCATTGCTATTGAGGCTCAGAGGTTCGTTTGGATGCTTTTAACTTTGATTTAGCAGAGGCGATGTCCATAAGGGACTTGTTACAATCTATCCCGCCGTGATCTTAAGGTTGCACAGGAAGCTGTAGCTGAGGCACATTCTAAATTACGGTCCGTTGCTGAGGAGAGTGCCTTAAGGAGGCTGATTGGGCTATTTAGAAACAACAATTGGAGTTTGATGTGGAATTCAATGTTCGCAAGGTGAGGAAGGCCGAGGACCAGCTTGAATTGGGGAAACTTGAGCTCAATGTTGTAAAAAATAGTTTGACCACGGAGCAATCTCAGGTTGATGCGCTGACAGGCAAGTTGGAGCTGTTGGGAAGTGAACTTGCTGACGCGAAGGTGCGCAAGGAAGAGCTTCTCCAAGAACAAGGCAAGTGTGAATCCCGTTGGATTGTACCTGGTAGATTGGAGCTGTGGTCACTGATGAAGGAGGAGCATCCGAAATGGGACCTTGATCACTATAAGAAGATGTCATATGTCGACTTATCTATGGTTTCTGCGTCAACGGATGAAGAGGGTAGTCCTGATCATGATAATTAAACTACGGCGCGTACGGACACAACTCCTGCTCCCTCCTCTGTTAAGCTTAGCTCTTCTGTTTATGTACCCTCTCCTGATAAGGAGTAGAGTTTATATACATGTACTTATTTTAGTTTGACTGTTAGTGATAACAGATATATCTTGAATGCGTTAGGTATATGTTTTATGTTTGTTTTCCCTACTGTGCGCTTCTTGTTTCGCCTTGTCTTTTTATTTTGGCATAGGCTGGTTGAGTCAATAAAAGTCCAGTGGCCTATCTGTTGTTGAGAGTTTGACCATTTTGCATTGCAAGTGACTCGGAGTCGCGTCTGGTAATGGGTGTTCCACAATTGGTTGAGAAGCAGGCTATGAGTGAACTGTGATAGTCGAGCACATACGTTGTAATTAGAGCGTTTGTTATGGGTCAGATTTCGCAGGCTCGAGCTGGCATTCCATTAACACTCGTTCACGCGTTGGCGAGACGATTTATGGGTCGGTATTAGTGTCATTTGCTGGTAATAGAATGTCAGCCCATGTGAGCTTGAAGACGTTGCTTGAGCTGTGATTTATCTTTGGGTCGCTATTTCAAAAGAGAGCGGTGGTCGCCTGGCGTGCTATCTAGGCTCCCACTTTCCGTACCATCTATGTCCAAGCGTGGTGGACTACAGGTTCGGGGAACGAGGATTCGACTTTCACGGTCTATTGAAGAGCGATGATCCTGTGGAGAGGCGTCGACATCAGTTCGGGACAGATTAGTCTCCCACCTTTCAAACCATCTTTACCCGCGCATGGCGGGCTACAAGTTTGAAATGAGGGGATTCGACGATCAGGCAGAAAAGCAGTGGTCCCATGGGAAGTCATCGAAATCAGTTCAGGACTGACTAAGCTCCCACCTTCCAAATCATTTACACCCGTGTGCATCGAGCTACAAATTTGGGAATATTCAGCGACCATGGTCTGTAAAAAAAATGATCCCGTGGCGAGCCGCCGGAATCAGTTCGGGTCTCACTAGGCTCCCACCTTTCAGACCATCTACACCCACGCAGTGGGGACTACAAGTCTGGGGTTGGTAATTCGGCGACCATAGTCTGTAAAAGAGCAGTGGTCTCGTGGCTAGCCATCGGAATCAATTCGATAATGACTAGGCTCTCATCTTCTAGACTATCTGCACCTGCACAGTGGAGGCTACAAGTATGGGCTTTGATCAGAAGTTTTTGCTGCCAGTCATCACCAGCTAGGATTACCTTATCTGGTTCGGCGACTGTTGTCCGCGTATGGAGCAATGGTCCCTGACGAGTCGTTGTCATTAGGCGTGATAGTGCTGATTAGACTCCCATTTCCTAAACCATCGACATCCGCACTGGGCAGACTTGGTGTCGGGGTGAACCAGAAGTCATCTTCATCAACCAAAGCTCACTAAGCTTGCATGACCAGGTAGGGGCTCCACCAATTTTGGGTGTGCGAGCCTGTGTTTACGAGCGGAGCGCGTTGTGCAGAGGAGTTATAAAGGAACAGGATTACCTTGAATCACCTGGCGGTATGCAGGTGTGATCCGTGTGTCAGGAATGACTAGGGTTTCTAATGTTCATGTCAGGCGCGTGGTAGAATACTATTTGAATAGTGGTAGCCCATGGGCTCGTAGAGTGGTAGCTAGGGTTCTTTGTACCCAATATACTACGTGTACAACGTAGATCGCATGGTAGCATGTGTACGGCGTGGATTGCGTGATGGTTGAGTATCAGTTACTCCCCCTCAATTAATGGGGTTGGATGCAGCTCTGTTGATTGGACGAACGTGGACCTATACAATATCCTTGGTAACCGTCATCTCCTCGTTTCCCATACAGTATTCAATGCCGACAGTTAATGCTGAAACGCCCATTTGGTGAACCATTATGTTTATATAACTGTGTTTCTCCATCGTTGTATGCACTATCTTTTTCAAAGCGTATCTCATGTAATGTTATTATTTGAAGAAAATGTTTTGGATTTTCCAAAGGCTGAATGGAAATCTCCATGGTCGGAGTCTTTGATTTTTTTTACATTTGCACCGATGAGTCATGATGAGAATCGATGTTATGTGTGACCTGCTCTGGGTGAGCACCTATTTGTTTCGTTGGGATCTCATAATTTCTTCTCGTAATGCGAAAAAGAAGTATGGACTACCTCTCAAGGGATGAGTCTGTTGTTTATGCGTTGGTGCATTATCATAGCTCTAGAGCACTTAATCTCAAAGATAACACCAGCAGCCAACTCTAAAGTGGTAGCCTCCATCACTTCTTGATTAACCCCATTATCTAGCCTTGTACTGGAATTCGAGATCTCGGGATGGGGTGGAGTTGGACACGGTTTGCTGGATTTGGCCATCGAGTCCTGGACGCCTTTATCATCCCTTCTGTAGGAGGGTGCATTCGACCTGTATCAATTTCATACTTATCATCTACCGTAGCTGTCTGAAGCTTTCTGCGAGGCCCCCGGCTATCAATTTTGTACCACCTCAGACCATATTTGAGGGTTGTGCCCATAGGAGCCTTGGATTGGACGTGTTATTTCTTGTTGCCCTTGCACATGCCGGTCATTCGTCCCACAGTTGTTCGTAGATAACGTTTATCGAAAAGTTCACGGAGCCTATTTTGGGTACCTTTGCTCTCTTCTGGAGTCGGACTGTTTAAGTGAGTCTTTATATCACATCAGATTCAGATGCTCGTAGTATGTAGTCTTTTGTATCCGCCCAGGGCGTCCGTTGTTACATCTTGCCAATAATCAATAGTGTGTTTGCGCAATTCTTTCTTTATTTCTTAAATGACTGCAAATCACATAAGTTTCTAAGAACTAAAACTCTACATTGACTATGGAAATGAAAATAAACAATTGAAATAGACTAACTGTTAGCGGAAAGAATCCGACCTGGCCCTGAAGTGAATTCACATGGTCATTATTGGATCGTTGATACTTTCAATGAGCTGTTGAGCTTCGCTGATGTAATTGAGGCTACTAAAGAGTAAAACTTGTGTGAGAGTTAATTTCCACGCTGACGGAATGTTGGGGGTTGTGCTCCAGTATGCATTGACCTCTCCGTTCTTATGGGTTGAAGAGCGGATTCCTTCTATTCTGCTTGATTGTCCCCCTTTTCTAAAATTAGCTACCGCTGTTGGGATCTCGTGCAAGTAGAGTTGCACGTCCACAATCGTAGGATCTGACTCCATTTCGGGTTGAGCTGTAGAATTCGGTTGGACCTGGGAACATTCTATTTGCTTTAACGCGACATAATGGCAACCTCGTGCTATGGGCTGGTCTCCATGTATCGTTCTTTCATAGTGGTTAGCAGTGTACTTAACGCACTGGTAAAGGGTGGAGACTACCACCTCCATCTGGTGGAGCCATAGTCTTCCCAAGATAAGGTTGTTGGTAGACGGCGCGTTTACTACCTTGAAGTTCAGAAAAAGTATCTTTCTGGGTTGTGGCTCTCCTACATCTATTGCTAACCTTATCTTCCTAATCGGGAAGCATTTTTCTCCCCTTAATCCAATCAGCCGGTAGTCTGAGGACGTCAGGTTCTCCTTCTTGAGGTCCATACTGCGGAATGCTTTGTAAAATAGGGCGTTGAGTGAGCTTTCTGTATCTACCAGAACTCTCTTTACCTCCCACCTCGGAATGGAGACCGATATGACAAGAGTGTCATTATGCGGTGCTCGGACTCCTTTGAGGTCCTTGTCTGTAAAGGTTAAGGTGGGAATGGGGCTTTGCAACCTAGGTCTTTCTGATCGCTTCTCGAACCTCTGAAATTCGTTTAGTTTGCCCTACAGATCCAGTACTCGATCTCATACCTTAGACTCTTGCAGTCGTTCGTGTCATTACCACCCTCTTTGTGGTATGAGCTGTACTTGTTGTTGTCACGTTTGGAGGGGTCTCCCCGCTGCTTCAGGTCCACTTCAGACTTTCCAATTTTTCATGGAAATTAGGATTTACGATAGGCTAGATTTGAGGGGGTTACCACCCTGGATCCAACATAGCTGGATGCTTTCTCTGGCCTGGCCTAGTCAAGGTCTGACCTCTTGTCATTGTGTTTTTGCTTGCTTATTTCTTCATCCACACGCCTCATTCCCTCCTTCCTATCCTTAGTAACGGAGGGTTTCTTATTACCTTCTATTTCTCTCTTTATAGTTCTCAACTCTTCTAAGGTGATGTCTCTCGGCGCTCTTGAGGAGTTTTGCCATATCCAACGGGGTTCCAAGGTGAGACACTCATAGAGCTTTCCCTCCTTCAGGCCCCTGGTAAAAGTCATTATAAATGTGTCATCTTTGCAGCCATCAATGAGTGTCAGCTCATCGTTGAAGCGCGTGACATACTCTCTGAGTGTCTCATTGGATCTTTGTTTGAGAAATAGTATGTAGTATGGGCCTCACCGGAGGCGCTGACTTCCTACAAAACACGTCAGGAACTCCTTCGCCAGTGCTTAGAATGAGTTGATCGACTTTGGCAGGAAGCTGTGGAACCATGTTAGTGCTGAATTTTTCAGACTGGTGAGGAAGGTCCTGCACATGAACGACTCAAATCCTTCTTCGAGTGCCATTACATTCTGGTAATGGGGTAGGAGGTCAAACAGGTTGGTGGTCCCGTCGTAGAAGTCTAGCTTTGGAGGCGTGAACCTTTTTGGAAGAGCCTCATCCATGATACAGTCCATGAACGGCGGAACAGATAGATGGTACAACACGTCTAGGTCCTTTTTTCCTTTTCCTCAAAGCTATGCATTATCTAAAAGGATGCTTCGCCATTTGTCACATAAACCTTTTGTTAGTGGTGACAGTCTCACTCAGAAAACTCTCTCGCGCTTTATAGATTCTTCTCAAATCTCCTCTCTATTGTTTATCAAATCCTGCATTTCAAATCTTAAATACCTACTCCGACGATTTGGAGCTGATAGTTCTTGAATCTCCACTTTATGGTTTACAAAACTTCATTTCCAAAATTTGAATCATCTTAAATGCTTTTATTTCGTCAATCTTTAAATTATTTAAGTGATTTTCATTTATTTTTATGTATATTAATAAAAATGTTTCATGTATTTCCATATAAATAACTATTATAATTATTCATAATTCTAAACATTTATCTTGTGCATGTTGATAATTTTAAATAATAATTAATTTTTTCATTTTCTATTAATAAAATAAACTGAAAAAACTTAAGTTAACATTTTAAAATATATAGGAATAAAATTATAAGAATACATTGCATATATAACCGTTTTCAAATGCTTTAAACATTAACAAAATTTGAAGTTGAGCGCGATCACGTTCATGCTCCCATACCCGTTCGGCATTCATACTTTGGTGACTAGGGGTGTACCTCACTTGATAGACAAATGTCGGGTGAGGATGTATGAATCACTGTAACCCCTAGGCTAACTTTAATCCTGGAAAGAATGGATATAAATCCTAAAAGTTTAACTTGTGAGTGTTTAAAAAACTAAATTTTGTATTATTAATTAATAATAACAAAACCAACAAACAGTATGGCCACTACAGACGGGCATCCCATCCCGAGATTCTAATCCCGTCCTAATCCCGATTTTTTTTCAGTTCCTTTTGGAATTGATCAAAATCATCCCGATCTCATCCCTTCCCGATCAAGAGTGGGATGTGATTTAAATGGATATTTTCAATCCCGCCCATTCCGTCTAGTCTCGAACTTATTTATTTAATATTTATTACTATAAATTTAATCAAACTACTCTTCTAAATGAAAGTTTAGGATGTGTTGAAATTAAATCAAAACATCTATTGTTTGAAAACTTGCTTGATTTGGTACTCTGTGTTTAGATAGAAACTTCATTATGAATATTTTAGGTCAAGTAGAACCCATGAAAATTTATGTTTTTTCACATTTTAGATTGGTAATAGGACACTCACTATTGTTGAAAATAAAGGCAAATGATGGTTTGATTCAGTTTTGCATTATGAGTTATGTAGTTGGAAATTTGGTTAATAAGCAAAATTTTCATTTTTGAACCTATATTAAGACAACTTGAGAACTTATGTCAATCATACAAGATACAATTAGGAGCAATGTGAGATGAAATTTCATATTGTTATGATGAAAGTTATATGTACATAAATTAGGTATTATTGGTGTGTGAGCAATGTGAAATGAAATTTTTTTGTTATTCTTCATTAGAAGACTATTTAGTACATGTTCATCTCGTCCCGTCCCCGTTTGGGATGGGACAAGGTCGAGATGAGTTCTACCCTATTCTGGTCACGAACGAACAGGATGGGATAGGATGGGGTCCATCCCGTCCCATGCCCACCCCTAATGGCCACATCATGCCCCTCTACATTAAATCGTCTTAACAATAAATAAAACTTGCAAGAAAGGAAAACAAAATTTTCAAAACAAGAAATAAACAGTAATTGCCGATGTTGTCGATATTGGACAATAACGCATGAATATTTCATAAGATCTTAGCTCCTTGCTTGAGTTAGGTGCTTGATTAAATGCAGGATAAGTTGGTGGCTTAATTTTTCAAAAAATAGACAATTTAAATATTGTAGTTGATCTAATGGTTAATTTGAGCCTACTTTTACACTTTTATGACCAACAAAGACTATTTCATTAACCCATGTTAACTCATAAACTTATAGGACATATTTACCCTTCATAAACAAATAGAAAACCTAATTTTATACTTTTGTGACCAACAAAGACTTTTTTTTATTAATGATTCTAATTTTTTTATTTTTTTTGTTATTTTATTTATTTTAAACCTTAACCCCTCCCACCCCATTAATTATTATTATTTTTGTTTATTTTTTATTTGTTTATGTTATCTTGTTTTTTAATTGCAGTTTGAAAAATTATTTAATGACATTTGTTAGCTACAAAAGACTACATTAATATTTTTCATGTTAACATTTTTTTTTATTCTTGAATGTTTTGTCACTTTGAATGTGTTTGATTTGACTGGTTTTGAAGGTATATCTAAGTTTGAAGAGTAAATTTTTTTTTCAATTAATAGTTGTTTCAATTCTCTGTCACTATTTTGTTTACATGAAATTATCATATTCAATACTGGTTCACATTTTACCTCAGAATCTATGATCATGCTCTGTGGTAGATAGCTTGTGACTAAATAGCGCATAAAATAAAATATATATCACTTTACAGTTACCCATGCATTGAAGAATAAGAAATCAAATTTTGATAGTGAAAAAATTGATTTAATTAACTACATTATGGAATAAGAAGCAATGATAATTAAAACCAAATTTCTAATCATCATTAAGAAAGGTAAGGCACGGGTACTTGTAAACTTTTCTAATCAAATTTATGACAAGTTAATGAAACTGATTTTATTAAACAATTAAAATCAAATTTCTAATCATCATTAACTATAATATGAAAAGTTTACTAAACCTTAGCATAATAATTTAATTAACTTGTCAGTCAATGAAAACTTATAATTGATGGCTCATAATTAAAATTAATAATATCAATACCTACCAGTAGCATGGGGTGGGAGGGATTAAGGGTAAAAAAAAATATAATTATTAATAAAAGAGTCTTTGTTGGTCATAAAATTATAAAATTAGGTTTTCTATTTGTTTCGGAAGGGTAAAGATGTCCTATAACTTTATTCGTTAACCTGGATTAATAAAAGAGTTATTGTTAGTCATAAAAGTATAAAAGTAGGCACAAATTAGCCATTACATCAACTACGATATCTTAATGGTCTATTTTTGTGAAGAAGTAGGCTTTAAAAGTCATTTTCCAAAAAAAAGAATGCCAAAAGCAGAATATGCGTGCGTTGAGAAAAATGAAAATATGCATTGTGGAAGCAAGGTTAGAAAAGGATCGGGGAGAGGTGAGGGAAAGTGCAGTGTTGAGATCCTCCAATATGCAACTTGCTTCGATCGAGAGCATCTCCAATCGTGTTCTCTAAGTGCACAAGTGACTCAGTGTTGCTAAATATTTGTGGGGCCAGGACTATAAAATTGTGAATTTTTAGGGGTATACAACTTTAGCCGTTGTAGATTTCATGGAGATCATAACCTAGGTAAGGATACTTGTTATTGCCATGTGTTGTTGCTGGGTTAACATCTACTTAACTAATTGAAAATACACCATCCGCACTTGAGGTTAACCAGATGGTATCACTGGTTCTCTCTTACCATCTCCTTCCATGCGAAAGAAAAAATAATATTCTTATCCTCATCATAATCTATATACATATCAATGCTCAAATGGTAAATGTAACAGCTCAGTGGTATGCATGTGGCGAATGAAATTACAGGTTCAAACCTTGCCAGTGGCATTTGGATAGAAAGGGGTTAAGGGATAAAAAAATTAAAAAATAATGTACACTGGCAAAGAAGTAACATAATTTGTTCCATTGATTCCTTATAGCCCAAATAAGATCTGGTTGAGTAGGGTGTGTTGTTGTATGGATGGCCAATCACAGCTCATACTCCTCATACACTCCAAAATTTAAGTTGATTTTCAACCAAACACGAAACACCGACCACAAAATCTGTCCCAAAGAACTCAGCACATGTGCTCACTCATGTGTTATATATTAAAATCGAACAAACTTCTAGATTGGAAAGTTTACTCATTTATGTTTTTCTTAGGAGAAACAATGTTTAAACTTTAAATTGAAGAACATCATGTCTTACATTGAAAAGTTTGGGAATTGGTGGTTCTTTATAGAGGCTGTTCATATTTGAACTCCGCGTTAATTATGTTTTATTGTGCGATTTCCAACAATATCTCCAAGACAATAACTTCTCACTTTTACAAGGCAATGTACCAATGGACATAGTTCCATAGTGTTCGAAGAAAACAAATTCCTATGGAAGTTGATGAAAGATATGCCAAAAGGGTGTGAATAAGGGTGGGTATCTCATCTCTCGATTCTGATCTCGTCCTTTCCCAATCTACAGTGGGGTGAAATCGAAATGGAGATTTTCAATCTCGCCCATTTAGTCCTGTCCTAACCTTATTTATTTAATATTTATTATTATTAATTTTAATCAAACTACTTTTCTAAAGAAAAGTTTAGGATATGTTGCAATTAAATCAAAACATTTATTATTTGAAAACTTATTTGCTTTATTTGGTATTATTATTTAGATAGAAACTTTAGCTTGAATATTTTAGGTCAAATAAAACCCATGAAAATTTATATTTTTTCACATTTAAGATTGATTATATGACAATTATTCTTGTATCACATAGATGATGCTTAACATAAAAATTGTAAGTTCATTGGATCGTAAATGTTATATGACATTTAATATTGTTATGAGCAGTGTTCTAAAAATTGCTAGGTGCTGGGCGGGCAGCGAGCAGGTGTCTAGCGCCCAGGGGCCAAGGCGGCGCCTAGGCGGTCTTAGGTTTTGTATTATAACTCTAATAATTTACAAAAGTTAAGCATAATACCTTATCAATTACATCCAATTTAATGCCAATATACATATGCAAAATTGAAAAACATGAAAAATTAACAATCATGATCAAAATTTATTAAAACTCAAATGACTGAAATTGGTCATGATGGGTACTTTATATAAAATTGAATTTCTGAACAAATATCCTTTGCATGAATAACCTCAGTCATATTGCCTTGCCACTACTACAAACTTCACTTTTACAATTCTAAGGAATACCCATCCTATTTAACCTCAGCTTCTCCCTTCTCATTCTTTTGACACTTTAATTCACACTTTTTTTAACACTTAGAATGTGTTTGGTTAGATGAAATCTTATTTCATGAGAATCCGTGAGGTGACCCCTACATTTAAGGTTAAATTGAGGTAGGACTCATTATCCACTATTAAATTTTATAATCAATAGTGGGAATGAAAGTCTCAAGAACATGAAAATCACACGCCTTGGTCCCCTAAAGTATGTGATTATCATGTTCATGGGACTTTCTTTCCTACTATTGAATAGAAAATTTAATGGTAAATTATTAAGTGAACTTCAAATTAGCTTAGATGTAGGTGATCCCCTCATGAATTTCCATATAATAGAATTCCATGCAACCAAACACACCCTTATATTCACTATTGTCTATAAGATTTATTCTCTCTAGATGGGTCTCAATCTCGGGAAGATTCCCGCATTATAGCTTCATTTGGTACTTAATTGCCTTTGGTATTTTAGAATGACTGAAATAAAATTATCAATTAAAACACGGAGTGCACTGAACTACTTCTCATTCAACAGTAGCATGAAATATTCCTCTTTGTGAATCAAAACACACATTGATACAATAACTTACAAAAACTTAGGTTGTGTTTGGTTGCATGGAATCCTATGCCAGGCAAATCTATGAGGGGACACTAATATTTTAGGCTAAATTGATGTATCACTCCACATCAACCATTTGATTTCACTACACCAAAAACCCCCATTAGCCACGGTTTTATACCGTGGGCGTAAGACATTGCCACGGCTAAGAGCCGTGGACTACAGGGGCGTCGCAAATTTTTTTGTCACGGCTAAAAACCGTTGCTAAACATTGTAGCAACGGTTTTCTGGTTGAAGGGGGGGCGTTATTTGCAGAAATTAGCAACGGTTATAAACCGTTGCAATAATAATAGCAACGGTTTTTAGCCGTGTCAAAAATAGCAACGGTTTTAAGCCGTGACAAGGTGTAGAAATTAGCAACGGTTATAAACCGTGTCTAATTAAGTAGCAACGGTTTTAAGCCGTGGCTAACCCTAGCCACGGTTTTTAGCCGTTGCAATAGTTAGCCACGGTTTAAAACCGTGGCAATTTTTTTATTTTTTTTTTTTTATTTTTTATTTTTTTATTTTTTTTTTTTTTTTTTTTTTTTTTTTTTTTGCTATCAGATGACTTTGCCGGATTTGCAAATTCCAGTTCCACTAACATAATCAGTATATTGATAACTTGCACTTTAGTTTGGCTTAATCAGATTTTATTTGAAAGGACAAGTATCCAATATTGGAGTTTCTACCATCCTGACAACAAAACTTACTTTGTCAAAAAAACAAAAAAAATTTGAAAGGAAACTAACAATGGAGTTTCTACATGGAGAAAGCTTGTTAAAAATATGAATAATGTACAAATATTATTAAAGGCAATGCGTAGGAACCTGGAAACTAGCAGAGATGTACAAGAAGAAAAACCATTTTAACAATAAACTTCCGTTTCATCAAATATCACTGTTTCATAATTTTGTCACGCCAACAACAATGTAATCATCTGAGGTAAGATTGAAGACGGAAATATGGACATTCAAATCTCTTTTAATAGAGCTTTATTCTTGTCTGTATCAAAGACCTACAAATGGGGCATAACTGAAGGTCTTGTCCACAATTGCAACATGTCTGATGTGTTGTCCACTGAAATCGTTGGTGCACCCTACACAAAAGATACACACGAACTCTCTCTCAAGAAATTTAAGTTGACAATAAATTAGCAGGCCCAAAAGTGTGAAGTTGCAATCTTGATTAGAAAAACTACTATCAGACAAAGAAAACAAATACCTGACATTGCACTTCAATACCATTGCAGTTCACAACCTCACATGCTGCTACAACATCCTATTTTTGGAAGACCAAACCAAAGATGGTTTCTTCAGTTGAATACAAAAAAAAAAAAAAAAAAAAAAAAGAGGTTATTCTGCATGCACATGCTTCCATACTAACCATGAATAGAACTCCAATCTTACTGCATTTGTCAATTGTTATGTTGTTCACTTTTCCTGCACATTAATCGATTGATCATAAATTCCTTCCAGTTTCCTATCAGAATTACAGGCGAATGCTATATAGAATTTTATGCTAACACTTTTTAAGGAAATGCAATAATCTATTACTAAAATTATGCTGATGGAAAACTCACCTTGGATTTGCAAAACAGAATCTTTGCAACCAAAGATATAAACAGATTGTTTGGCATCGCAATCACTAATAACCAAGTCTTTCATTCCAAATTGATTCTCAACCATCCATCTACTAAATGGCACAACATTGACAACAAAGACCAAGAGATAGCAGCTAAGGGATGCTTCCACGATGCTGATTTCTAACAAGAGGCGTGAGTGAATGAATGAGAGAAAGAACTTACTTGAGACCCATTTGAAGCTCCAATTTTGGAGGTCCGATTTTTTAGGAAGAAGAGCTAGCATGAGCTACTTTTTCAGAGACACTAACAACATTAGGTCTATCCTTTCGGTTCTCTGTCTTCATATCATCGGTAACCTTCCTCAAACCTAGGATGAAAAGAATTGTATTGCAATCACACATTGTATTGCTGGAACTAAAATATAATACTCGTACATTTATTTATGTTATTAATTGTATGGGTACCTGAAGTCACAGATCCGGAACTGATTTCTTGAAATAAAGCAGCCATCCCTGGTTTTGATGATGAAGTATGAGAAGATTCGGCACTCATGAGGTAACCAGAGGGAGGAGGTGGAGGGGCAGGGCCTCCTGGCTTTGATAGGGCTGATATAGGAGCTGACGCACTTTTGCCAGTAGGACACCATACAGGATCCAAAGGATAGAAACTCTTGACAAAATCCCTCAAACCATGCAAATAAAGTTCCTTCAAAGCTTTAGCCCATTCCACATGATTTGGATCTTTGCTTTTGTATTCCACAAGAATCTAATTTAGAACTATGAAGTCAGTCTTGAGCCTTGACTTACAGTATTCTTGTTATCAACTGATCTAGATTCTAGAATGGGAGTCTGCCAAAAACTGATCCAAAACTTCACAAAAGGAAATCGAAGGTGAAGTAGTTAAACAAAATGGAAAATGGCAAAAGCTCCATATTTAGTTTCACCATTCAGTTTCTCTAGACATATCTTATTTCACTTAATATGTAAAGCCAATACAGAGTAACCAAGTTAACGAAATGGCTACCATTGTTTAACATACCTTGTTGTTATAGAATTTAGCCGTTTGCCAACTTTCTTCCACATGTGAAATAGGAAAGCTCATTCCTTGAAAAGAAAAAATAGAAAACAACTAGTGTGAAAAAAAGAATATATGTAAAGACATTATAAATGTGCAGGCACACGTGTATGATGAGTAGTCAAGTAGAGAATGGTATAATACTAGCAAAAACAGTTGTTTTTAAAATAGCCGTGAACAAGTCAATGGTATAATACTAACAAAAACAGTTGTTTTTAAAATAACAGCTTATCTTTTCTTTTCTTTTCGTTGTTTTTAAAATAACAGCTTATCTTTTCATGTGAACCTTCTATTTTGCTCCTCAAGGTCCTGCAGAACAATAGTGTTGTCTGTCATGTATAAGCACCGGAGTGAAATACAAAATCAACTGAGCTATGTGTGTGTTTGAACAGAATCTGAAGAAGAGGACTATCTGTGTCGATACAAGAAGAGGACCAAGTCTATTTGTCAACATGTAGAAATTCATTTTTTTTGTGGAAAGTACATAGCTTAGCATGAGAGAAGACAAACCTTGAACATGGAAGCCAACCACTAAGACCGACAACTACACTTAAGTTGACCCGGTACTGATTGCCATTTCCGTACTTCCCCTGAGCACAACAAGTGGCAGAGTAGAGAGCAGTCGCTGCACCCATACTAAAGCCCGCAACACCCAGTTTTACTGCAATCAAAAAGATGTGCACAGGTTCATGATGGCATGTCACTTTAATGAAGTGAATTTCAAGTTTACTGGGACTGATCACACAGTACCTCCATGGCAGAGCACTATAACAGTGCGGTTGACCGCATGGGCAGCATCTGCAATAGCTTGTACACTTCCTACGCCGTTCTCCAGTGAAATTGCTGTTTTTGCACCAATTGACCCAGAAGTTATGAGTCCCATATGTGCCACTACAATGTCAGCTCCAGCTTTTGCCATGGCCGTGGCTTCATCAGGATTGAAAGCGTATGGTGTTGTCAACAGACCCATCCTCTGCGCTTTTCCAATCATCTCAACCTCCAAGCTAACAAAGTAAAGAAACAACAATGCTTTAGTATGGAAATAACAGATAACGTAGGATTATATGGCAAACCAGTAAAACTGTATGTCAAGTTTTTCTGTGACCTACTTATAACCCATGCCTGTCTCTTCCAGGTTTTGCCTAAAGTTACCATCGAAAAGCCCAACTGTTGGGAAGATCTGAACCCCACAAAATCCAATAATGTACCATTCTCCGAAATGGATCAGTCCCGCAAACTCCAGCAAGGACAGGTACCTGAGACGAGGAAATTCCAATGAGATCCGTTCCCCGTTCCCGGCCATAATAAGCATGGTCATAGCAAAATAGCAAAATTGATAACAGAAGAAATAAAGTATGGAGTCTAATGTTACCACTCTTAATCTCTTTTCTAGGAATGTCAATGACCAATGAGTTATTTACACTTGAGACTCCCTAAGTTACAATTATTTACAATTACCATCTCCATATCTCAAATTTGAAGTATGAGAACCCTTGAAGCATGAGAACCCCATTAACGTCTCCATATCTCAAATCTGAAGCATGAGAACCTCAATAACATCTTCAGAAGGTTTTGTACTGATCTTTAAGAATGAATCCACAAGTATATTTGAAAACTCTGGATCATTGATATGATATGGAAACCTCTTTACCTATGAAAGAAAAAACATTGCAAAACATGAGATGTTCATAAAGATATAAATATTCATTCACACCATACAGAAAATTTGGACTAGATGCCATATAATCGAAACGTGTTCTACCTTCCGATCTCCATTTGTCTGAACAAGCCTCTCCAGCTCATCCATAAGTTTTTTCAGAAAATTTGGACTAGATACATTTTATAACAATGTCATGGATCTTTTAGAGCTGAAAATGCACTAATCTGTTGCCATTAAGACATGTATGATTCAACCCTCTTTGACCTAAAATTTTAATCTCAACACCTAAGCATGTGTGTCTAGTTTCAGTCACAAGTTCCATAATACAAGATAAGACAAGATAATATTAATGAGGTTCAAGTGCTAATGACATATCTTTCCTCGAGATAGAATGAAAAAAAAAAAAAAAAAAATTTACCTAGAGCAGCCATTTGCTGCTTCTTTCCAGACCCAGGGGGTGGGTCTGCCCCTGGCTTTCTTAGATGGGGACTGAGCACCTGAATTGGTAGAGAACCCACTGGACTGGACAGCAGGAGTTGCCGGTGCTGGCGCTGGTGTTAAAGCAACCACATAACCAATGCTTTCTCCAGTCGATAACCAAATCCCCAGAATGGAGCGTTAACTATTACTAACTTGTACCCTGTCATAACTGGAGCACACTTATCCTACAGAAAATAACAATGATAATGTGAGTTTACAAAGCTTAATAGACCAGTAGTAACAATTAAATACCGGGTAGAAGAATAATTGAAAATGCAAGTGAAGGTTCACTCAACACATTCATGGTACATTACATGCTTTTGTGGATTCAACCCAACTGAATGGGTATTATTTAACTTAAACAATTGATCAAAGTGAGGTTTGCAGTACAGGACACCCTCAAAGGAGGAATAGTTACCAAGCTGCAAAAGAAATGAGATAGTTTTAACCATGGTATATATGAAGGATACTGGTACACTGTAATATATTGCATTTGAGAAGAATAGCAATAACCACACAACTGTTACAGACATCAAGCAGTTTGAAATTTCTTTCTCCAAATTGACTGATAAAAGCTGTCAAGCGGATATTCATATTTTGATGAGAAATAGTAAGGACGGGTTGTTGTCGAATTATGGCTTCAAATGGTGGATTTACACATGTATAGGTCTGAATTGATTCTAAATTGTTGTGTTATGTCAAACCCAATGTTCAGCGCCCATTGACAACCTTGGATTACTTGGCTTGCATCTACCCTGATAGTGACTTTTCGAAATTGCTCCTAGTTCTTTTCTAGAAGATTTAAAGACGATCATTTATGAGGATGCAGAGTGCAAAATATATGGGATTAAATATAAAGGTAGGAAGGAATGTGGAGCATTCTACTTGATCAATCAGTTGGTACTTGTGTATGGGATAAGAGCTTGCGATCAACTACTAAGCCTTCTCTATTCAACACAAGAAGAGTTCAATTCAAATTTATAACTTCTCCCTATCTTCTTATGAACTAAATGGACAGCTGCCTTGCTGCCAACCATCAGGGAGACTTGCACCCACAACCTACTACAAGAGGTAGAATACTACATCAACTGTGTTGGATGGTGGCATGTTCTACGGAAATGTTTGGTTGCATAATATCCGTCTCTAAAGAATCTAAACCACCTTAAAGGCATTCCAAGAGTGTGATCACTGTGGATTGGATTCTTTAGTAAGATGAAATCCAGCGATGTAGAGGGAAATTTTTCCTTGGGAAGATGAAAATCCAAGCCTGTCATGAAAAGAGAGAGAAGGAACAGCCCAAGAATACTGTTAATTAACATGAGTTGCTTAAGAGAACCCAGCAAGTCCTCATTTCAATCATGAAGAAGAGGATGAGTGATCTCTACACCAAAACCTACAATCCAACGAAATTCAACTGAACGAGAAAAATCAAATTAAGAAAAGTATAAGTCTGGGCAAACAAGATAGATCTCCAAATATAATTGTGAAATTAAAAGAAAAGGGTCAAGCTTAATTTTGTACCAAGGAAAAAAGTAATCAAATCCAATCAGAAAAAAAACAGAGAATCACATATATACAGGATAAGATGAAACAAATGAGGATTAACATGAAACAAGGCAATCCAAATCAAAATTCAAAGAACAAACCTGAATATATTTTTTCCTTTATTTCAGTGTTCTTAATAGAGCTATTTTAAACAAGCAGACATGAAACTTAACATAAATGAACTAGATAGGCAAGTTGGAATTAGATCACATGTTCCTAAATAGCACTAAACATGAATGTCACTGGGAAACTCATTTCTTGGATTTGATAATGGAGTAGTTAATGGCAATCATTTCAGAGTAAAACTGATGTCATGCATCTTGTGTGTGTGTGGTGGGTTGGTGGGGGCGGGGAATGAAATATGGTTAAAGCTTACCTTCTAGTATATTCAAAATACTCGCTTTAGTACCGATTTGTTAAGCAGTTAGCTCATTACTTTGAAACCACAGAGTGATTATAAGGTTGCAATAAGACCTACCAAGTAAATATGTAGCCAAAACAATAACAAAATGATTTAAACAATAACGATTCTTATTAATGATGTTATGGCAACAGCAATAACATTAGAAACTAAATGTCACCTTCATCTGTTTTGAACTCGCACAACTCCTCATCTTCATAACCCTTCTTGAAGAACACAGTCCCATCTTGCAGCTTGCCAGTCAATTTCACTGCCAAATACAAAAAAAAATCATAAGCAACAGTTCAATTCATCAAACCATAAAGACGCTACAAAGCACACAGGCTAGAATTTTTCAGCTCACCTTTGACGACAGTCCCATCATTAGGGCGCTCATAGCCCTCCCCTTCCTTAATAATCTTCTTCACAACCTTCTTATCAGGAGTTACCTCTGTGACAGACTTCCAAGAGACCAACTCAAGATTTATTAGAAGTGTAGCATTAGGAGGAACTGCACTTTCTTCCCCAGAAGCAGGCCTTCCCGTCTCCCCGAATCCATCTGAATGCAATCGAAATACAAGCACATCACCCAAACAAAATTCACTTCGTGATAGCAGACGAAGAAAAATAATAAAAGCAAAGCAACCTACATTGTGACTTCACAGTGAGAATAACCTTCTCCCCCTTCTTCATCGTTTTCACAGCTTTGGACAATGCAGGACAGAAATGACCTGAATGCAAACACCCCAGTCGAACAATTAGCACAAACACAAACCCAATGTGATTAATGAATAAAACATTCCATTCAAACTAGCGTAAACAGCAACCCACATACCTTCTCTCACAGTGAACTCCACACCCTCTGACTTCGAAACCAAAGTCCCATCCTCGAGACGAGCTTCATACTTGACAAACACCTCATCGGGATCTTTGGGGTTCTCCCATTTATCTCCCTCAATGACAATCTTCTTAAATATCCCACCATCCTTGCAGATATCCTTAACACTCGACCACGAAAGCAACTCAACATCGAATTGTAGTGTCGCATTGGGTGGAATAGTTGGAGAAGAACCAGCCGCACCGTAAGCCAGATCAGCTGGGATTGTGAAGATAGCATTCTCACCTTTCTTCATTGTCTTGATCCCCAGATCCCATCCCTTAATCACTTGCCCTGTTTTCACAAAATCAATCAAAAACCATTGACACAAACACCAAAATCAACACCAAAGATAACTCTTTCAACAGTTTTACTACCTTGTCCAAGGGTGAACTTGAATGGGGTGCCTCTATCTCGGCTTGAATCGAACTAGGTGCCATCAAGGAGAGTTCCAGTGTAATGAACTGCAAATCAAATTCACCAAAACACGCAAACCCCATCTCATAAACAATCAAATTGACCAACCCCATTAGATCAAAACCCAAACCAAAAATTTTACAGAAACAATAAATACCTTCAACTTCATCGCCAGAATCGGGACCCATTCATCGCCTTACTGTTTTGTATCTTCTATGCTCTACATGAATGCAAAAGATGTGAAATTTGGGCTAATTTCTCACTTACTCTCTTACTCTAATATTTTAATGGTTTTCCATGGAAAATAAAATAAAAATCAAAGAAACCTCAATATTAGTTTTATTTTGTTATATCCGAGCTAAATGGCATACAATATATAAGATATCCAACAAATACATAGTGTAAAACAATAATCGGAAAAAATTTGATGTCAAGGTGCAGGATTCATGGAATTATCTTTCTCAGATTATTTTAATTTTCTATCTAGATAGCTTTAGCATGATCAGATCTAGATGGGTGTTCAGCTGAATTCTTGCTTTCTAGTGACAAAACTGATTCTAGCACTAAACTTGAAAAATTCACTATTCAAAATAATGGCCTTCTGATGCTAAACTAAAAGATATGTTCCTAAAGCATAAGATTTTGTGCCCATGTGCTCATACAAAATACCTTTGACCTAAACAATAACTTGTAAGGACCAATATGTTGTGTATACCGAAAGTTATTCATTTTCTAAATCATAATTATGCCATCATAATATGACATCAAACAGTTCTAATTGCAATTGCAAAATCCACTACAAAAATTATACAAGCATTCGCAAAAGTCGTTGTGAATCAAATAAGAAAATTCACTAAACAAAATGCGTCAACTACTAGAATAAAACAATTGGAGCTTGAGCGAATTCCTGATTCTTATCATATTCCAAAAACCTCATAATCCCAATTCAGAGTAAAAACTTAAACTTAAATCATGAGCAAATACCATCCTCTTTGTTCACTTCTCTTCACCGTAGGCCATTAATTACCAACTTGCTAAGCGTCCATAATAGCCAATGATCCTATTAGTCCCTGAAGGCCACCTCTTCCTAACATTTTGAACCAATTCAAAGCCAAATGATCAATTCATCGATCGCCTCTCTCAAGTTTAACCTCAATCTCAGCAAAATCAATTACTCACAGTGAAATAGAATCTTTTCCCCAAATACGAAGATTAATTCAAGCTAATCTTGGTCACAATTGAACACGATATCAACCCAAAATTCTTTAATTCGGAGCAATCAACTGTCAATTCAGACTCGTTAATCATCTAACAAACCAATATAGATGAAGAAATCGAAGGAATTCAAAGAAAATGAAAAGTTGAAAGCAGAGTAAAGGCGAAAACTAACCATGAACTGATCAAGCTCTTTATCTTCACCAACAAGAGGCTGATTCCCATGGCCTCCAAGCACAGAATACTTTGCCACAACCTGCTGAAACTGCGCGAGCTGCGCGTCGATCCATGGAAACTGATCAACGGGAGTAGCAATGCGCAAACAAGCAACATGAGCAGAGAGCAGTTGCTCATACAAAGGATGAGCCAATATATCAGCCTTGTGCCTAGCCGTCTGACTTCTCCCTCTCTCTTTCCTTCTCCTTCTCCTTCTCTCTTTCCCTCTCCTTTAAATTTTAGGGTTTGAAGCAAATTAAGGGTTGAAAATTGGGGGAGAAGGAGCGGGAACGCAAAGCGGGAAGAATTTTTTTTTCGCAAAATTTCGCCCGCGACAAATAGACTTACTGCTCCACACGCCCACGTGCAACACACGTGCACTTTTGCAACGGTTTTAAGCCGTTGGGAACAATACCCACGGTTTTTAGCCGTGGCTAACATAGCAACGGTTTAGAACCGTGGCCAAGCCTTTTTTTAGCCACGGTTTTTAGCCATTGGGCACTATAGCCACGGTTTTTAGCCGTGGCAAACACACCAACGGCTTAGAACCGTGGCCACCCCTGTGTAGCTAATCAGGCATTTTGGTGTAGTGTTTTGTGATCAATGGTAGGAATGAAAGTCCCATTAACATTAAAATCACACTCCTTAGTCCCCAAGGCATGTCATTCTTATGTTCATGGGACTTTCATTCACACCATTGATCACAAAATCAAATGGTGGATGTAGAGTGATACCTCAAATTAGCCTAAAATATAGAGGTCCCCTTATAAATTCCAATAACATAAGATTCCATGCAATCAAAAAGATACTCCATGGTGTTGTGTCATAGAAGTCAAACACTTGGACTGCTTGCTATGTGAGTTAAGCTGAAGGTTACTCAGCTACTGCAACTGACGCTCTTTTCCTTGCAAAGTATTCATCAACTCGAGCAATGTTCTTAGCAGCTGAAGGTTTTACCCATTTCTTCCTTCCAAGCAATATAGTTAGAGAACATCCAGCAACCTCAAGCTTGTCTTTTGTTTGTGTTGAGAATGCTCGGGCCTTTACGTTCAGTTTAACAGTTAAATTTCTCATTTCTAAAATCTGCAACAGTTGATTGATCAACAAGAACGTCACACGCATACAAAACAACAAAACCTACTAATTCTATGCCCTTAAGTGGACTTTCGCAAATGTATACGTACAATAAACAAATGATTATGTCATAGGGCTGCTGGTCACTTTTGCTTTACTATTTCAAAAATAACTTTGAAAGGCCAAGGTCCAAAAACATGGAATTTTGGCCTCGAAATGGCTTTCCATGTCGAAATGACTCAATCATAAAATTGTGTTAATGTTACTTGTGCAAAATGGTGGTGACCATAAAGAGCGACGCTAGCATAGTTCCTTATTAGGGGAAGCTTCATGCTGATGCACGAATAAATTTGTTTGCACCGGATTTGGTGAAGATTAACTCACATGTCTAGCACCAAGACGTGGACATTAAGTATGCTTCGAGGAAGCATATAAGCAGTCTTCACAGCGAGCTGATGGACAACACTCCAAAACTCGAGGAGGATAAGCTGGAAGAGCGTGTGGACAAGAGTTTGAAGTATCTTATGCTGGGTATGTCTCATATGAGCCACACGGCCGTTGCTGGGATGGAAGTAGAGGCGGCTCGCGAGAGAGTATATACTTTGGAGTGTCTTCTCGCATGTGCAGACGTTGTATTCTGATGCGCTCCATGAAATTGAACAACTTAAGAAGCAGGCTGAAGAGATGTGGTTGGATCAATCAACCATGATCGCTGAGGCTCAGAGGGCTCGTTTGGAGGACCTTGAGTGAAATCTGACCGAAATGGTGTCCGAGAGGAACAGACTTAAGCAGGAATTAAGCCGGCTCCGCCTAGAGGTTGAGGTTGCACAGGAAACTGCGACTAAGGCGTATTCTGAGCTACAGTCTTTTGCTAAAGAGAGTGTTTCGAAGGAAGCTGACTGGGTTGCTGAGAATCAACAGTTGAAATCCGATGTGGAGTTATATGCTCGAAAGGTCGAAGACCAACTCGAACTGGGATGGCATGAACTCAGTGATGTGAAGAGCAGTCTGGCGACACAGCAATCTCAAGTCGATGCACTAACAGGCAAGTTGGAGCTACTGGAGCATGACCTTATTGATGCAAATGTGCGAAAGGAATAGCTTCTCCAGGAACAAGGCAAATGCGAGTTCCGTTGGGTTGTTTCTGGCCGGCTGGAGCTGTTGGCGCTGATGAAGAAGGAGCATCCGGAGTGGGATCTTAGCTGTTACAAGATGAACTATGTGGACTTGTATGTTACCTCTGAGTTGTCGGGCAAAGAGGACAGTTCGATCCCTGACATCAAGGTCGAAATGCGTATAGATGCAATTTTTCCCTTGTTCCCCCTAGGCTTAGCTATTCTGTTTCTGTACCTTCTCCTGATTAGGAGCAAACTTTGTGTGCTTGACCTTTTTTGTCTTGACCACTAATGAAAATAGTTTTCTTCGTTTTATACTTGGCATCTCTATTGCATGTTTTTCGTTTTGCATTGTCTTACTTTGGCATAGGCTGGTTGAATTAATAAGACGTTGTTTGGTTTGTCTGCGGTAGAGAGCTTGACCACTTTGTATTGTAAATTATTCGAGGTTGCTGCGTAGTGATGTCCAATAGTGGGCATGTTGCGAACAGTTTAACTGGAGGTTGACTCACCCGAGTTGTGTCATGTCCCATAAGTAAGTTGCTTGAGTTTTTTTCTTGTTTGTCTGACTAATCGGCTATAGTTGTTGCCGCGGGCAAGCTGTGATGGCCGAAAGTACGTGTCAGAGAATTCGCACCGAGTCAGGCGCTGTACGCTTGGGTTGGCATCCTAATTAGCTTTCATTCGGGAACCGGCTGTGTTATCCTTGTATCAGCACGAGTGGCATTTTTCTAAGGGTAGAATGCCAATCCGTTTTAGCATGAAGGTGCTAACTCAGTTAGCTCATATTTGCGTCCGCAGTTCTAAGGGAGAGCGGAGGGCGTGTGGAGAGCTGTTTGAGATTCCCACCTTTTGAATCGTTTATGACTGAGTAGATTGGTCGACAGATTAGGGGAATAAATGTTTGGCAACCCGACTAAAGAGCATTGGTCATGTGGCAAGCCATCGAAATCAGTTTGGTACTGACTAGGCAACCACTTTCCGAATTATTTATTACCGAGCAAAGCGGTCGACAAATTTGGAGTAAAGGTTAGGCGACCAAGCTGAAAAGCATTAGTCCCATGGCAAGCCGTCGAAATCAATTCGGGACTGACTAGGCTCCCACCTTTTGAACCATTGACACCACTCCCGCGCGCAGAGGAAGGGCTAGGGTTTGTTGCGTGGTGCGTTGCGTGTATCCCCACCGCGGCAAGTCATCGAAATCAATTCGAAACTGACTAGGCTCCCACCATCCAAATTATCTACACCTCAGTGCACCAAGCTACAAATTTTTTAGGGTTAGGCGACCACGCTGAAAAGCAGTGGTCCCGTGGCAAACCCTCAGAATCAGGTTGTGGCTGACTGGGTTCCCACTTTCTAGACTATCTACACTCTCGCAGCGCATGCTATAAGTCGAGGTTTGGTGATTTGGCGGCCACGCTAAAAAACATTGGTCCCGTGGTGAGCCATCAAAATCAGTTCGGGACTGACTAGGCTCACACCTTCCGGACTATCTACACTCCCATAGTTGGGGTTACAAGTCCAGGTTTTGATCACAAGCTTTCGTTGTTTGTCATCACCAGCTAGGCTTATCTTATTAGGTTCGGCGAACACTAACCGTGAATGGTGCAGTGATCCCTAGCAAGTTGTCATCGGCATGGCAGCGCTGATTAGACTCCCACTTCCTAAATCGTCGATTCCTGCGCTAAACAGACTAGGTGTCGGGATGAACTAGAAGCTATCATTATCAGTGTTGACTAAGCTTGTCCGGTTTGACTAGATGTTTCGTTTGGTGAGGGGCATGCGAACCTAGTGGTTCATGGAGTGGACGAAGTTACCTTAACTCGGTGAGTAATGAAGTCTGTACGTCAAAGTTGACTAAGATCTTCGAGTGTTCGTGCCAAGCATGCGACAGGGTGTTGTTCGAATAACAGGCTGAGCACATGGGCCCACAGAGGAAGGGCTAGGGTTTGCTGTATTGTGCATTGCGTGTACGGTGTAGATCGCACAGTGACACGTGCATGGTGTAGGTTGCGTGACGTTTGAGTATATTGACTACTCCCCCTTAATTAATGGGGTTGCGTACATCACCATTAATTGATTGACGTGGTCTGCACAGTTTACTTAGGAACTGTCCTCTTCCATTTTCCCATACGGCATTCATTGCTTGGCAGTTAATGCTGGAGTACCCGTTTGGTGAACCACTATTTCTATATAATGGTGTTTTCCAATCGTTGTAGGCATCATCTTTTGCTGAGTTTATTTCCTATAATGTTCTTGTTTGGAGAAAATGCTTTGGATTTTCCAAAGGCTGAGGAAAATGCTTTGGATTTTTCAAAGGCTGAAGTTGGATCTCCATCACTGGAGTTTTCGAAAGTTTTGACGTTTATATCGACCAGGCATGATGATAGTTCCTGTTACATGGACACCCGTTGTAGGTGGGCACGTAGTTAATCCATCGCGGGTTTGTCTCTTATGTGCATGTGCCTTATGGTTGTTCCTGAATGTTTGATCTCAAAGATAACATCTGCGTCCCACTTCATGGTAGCCGCCTCCACCACTTCTCATTTAACACCGTCGCCTCCCTTGCGCTGGAAGTCAGTATCCGGGTTAAAGGTGGAGTCAGGCATGGCCTGTTGGAATGGGCCTTTGATTCCCAAATATTCCATTCATCCTTACGTGGGAAGGTGTATCCATTCCGAGATTACCTGGTACTTTTTCCAAATTCGTGAAGTGTGGGAATTGGGTCTGAGTTTTCGCATGTACTCCTGGTTGTCGATTTTGTACCCCCGCTGACCATATTTGATAACGGCATTCTGTGGAGCGCTCTTTCGCTTGCAGGTATCTCTCCCTAGATTGTTGGTGTCGCTTACGAGACTAAACAGCTTGAGCAAGTCCTTACTCCATGCTGATCAAATCCCTGCAGTATGTAGTCTTTTATATCCACCTTAGGGCGTTCGTAGTATGTAGCCTTTTGTATCTGCCTCAAAGTGCTTGTTGTTACATCTTTCCAATAATCAATAGAGTTTGTTTCTGAATTTCTTGTTTTATTTCTTAAATGATTGCGAATCACATAAGTCTTTTAAGAACTCTAAACTCAATATTGACTACGGAAAGGGAAACAAACAATTTAAAGCAAATTAACTATTGATGGAGATAAACTAATATTGGCCTTAAAGTGAATTCGGATAGCTTTCGCAAATCATTAAGCGGACTGTCAAGGCGTTACATAGGTCATTGAAGAGTGAACCTTGCAGAGTGGCGGATCTCTACGCCAACAGCATGTCAGGGGGAAGTGTTCCCACTTGCCATTGCCCTTACGACTCGCTGAGGGGGAGAGTTGATTGTTCCTGTACCGCTCAAAAATGTCGTCTATTCCTTATTTTGGCATTGCACTGGGTCAGACCGCTCTGCATGATGTAGCTGAATCTGGGAGCACTCTATCTGTTTTAGTTCGGCGTATTGCCAGCCTCGCATTGTAGGTTGATCTCCACGTATTATACCTTCTGAGATGATAGCAGTATACTTAACACATTGGTGAAAGGTGGATGCCACTGCTTCCATTTGGTGTAGCCACGGTCTTTTCCGGATGAGGTTGTAGGATGATGGTGCGTCTACCACCATGAAGTCCAGGAGCAAGACCTTCAACCGTGATTCTCCAGCTACCGTGGCTAACCTTATCTTTTTGTTGGGAAAGCATTTATCCCCGCTGAATCCGATCAGTGAATGCTCTAATGGCGCTAGGTTTTCCTCCTTGAGGTCCATGCTGTGGAAAACATTGTAGAACAGAACGTTGAGCGAACTTCTTGTGTCAATGAGATCTCTCTTCACTTCCCACTTTGCGATGGAAACGGAGATGACCAAGGCGTCGTTGTGTGGCGCTCGGACTCCATCGAGGTCTTTGTCAGTGAAAGTCAAATTGGGAATGGGGTTCTGAATTTTCGAATAGCCAACGCGTCTGTCTTCATCTGTGGGTCGTGTTCGCATATCCAGCAGAGTTTGCTTGCGGAACCTGTGCGACTAGTCTTCATTCGATCTGACTCCATGAAGGACATGTTATCCCAGAAGTCTCCTTTTCTATCTCTTTGACTGACTCCCCTCTGTCTCTAGTATGTTCTGATTGTTTCTCAGACTTCGGGAAGTCTTTTAATTTGCCTTTGCGGATCTAGTATTCTACTTTATACCTCAAACTTTTGCAGTCGTTGATATTGTGGTACGCACAATACTTGTCGTTGTCCTTTTTGGCAGGGTCTTCGCGTGCCTTCATGGGTCACTTTAATTCCTCCATATTTTTCATGGAATTGAGTACATCCGACAGACTAGCATTTAGGGGTGTCACGACTCTAGATCCAACGTAGTTGGACGATTTCTCTGGTCTAAGATGATCAGGATCCAGCCTGTTGTAAGTGCGCTTCTTCTTGCTCTGCTCCTCATCCTTGTGTCTCATTCCCTTCTTGTCCCTAGAAGCTGAAAAGGCTTCCTATTGCCTTCGGTGTCCCTATTGGCGGTCCTTGACTCCTCCAGGGTGATGTGTCTCTGGATGCTCTTGAGGAAAACTGCCATGTCCAGAGGGGGCTCCAATGTGAGGTCCTTGAAGAGCTTTCCCTCTTTGAGGCCGGCAGTGAATTTCGTCACAGCTGTATCGTCTGCACTCGCCGATGAGGGTTAGCTCGTTGTTGAAGCGTGTAACATACTCTCAGAGCATCTCGCTGGACCTCTACCTTAGAGAGAGTATGTAGTGCGGGTTTGTTCTGAAACGCTGGCTTCCGACGAAACGTGTCAAGAATTCATTTCTCAATGTTTAGAAGGAGTTGATTGACTTCGGTGGAAGGTTGTGGAACCACCTCAATGTAGGTCCTTTAAGGCTGGTAAGAAAGGCTCTACACATGACAGACTCGAATCCTTCCCTAAGCACCATTACGTGCTGGCAATAGCATAGATGGTCAAAAGGATCAGTGATCCCATCATAGGAATCGAGCTTCAAGGGAGTGAACTTTCTCAGAAGTGTTTCACTCATGATTCGGTCCACAAAGGGTGGGACGGAGAGGCAATATAGTACGTTCGGGTCATGCGCTTATCTGCGGAGAGGGACTGAGCCTCTCTGTCTTGGCGGTTGGATTGGCGTTAGCCGAGCAACCTCCCTTAGTCCAATGGGAACTAGCGGGGGCCTTACTCTCTTGCGCTTGCTGCCTAACGTCCACTGAAGGTGGAGGTCTGTGCTGTTCCTAGTCTCCATTAGCAGCGATTGGATTTCGTCGTGTGAGCGTTTCCACCGCCTTGATGACCTGCTGTATTTGAGACATTAGCACACCTCAATTCTGGGGTTCACCGTTACTGCCGTTGGTGCAGGGGCGTGAATAGGCTGCCCGTGCATGACAGGAACTGGTATAGAAACAGCCATTACTCAATGTCAAGACTCATTTTCACCCACACTCTTTTTATCCCATGTAAGCTATTATTATGTTAAGCAACAGTGACACACTTATATAGTTATACGATCATATATGGCTTGACTTTGTTACTTCATCTCAATATTGCAACTCTTGGGCTTTTCCTTTTCACCACCTACTGGTATAAGTCACTCACTAATACCTTTATTTTTTTGAAAAGCAAGTGTGTCGTTGGTGGGTATAAAACCCAAGACGTAGGGATTAAATCACCACAACCTTAATCATCCAACCATGCAACTCACTAATACCTTATCCGCTACTAAACTTACAAGTGATTGTAAACAACGAAATTAAGAAAAGCTTAGTCCCTAGCAAATGTAAGGACTGGATTTTTACTAAACTCTAAACTGGGAAATAGATAAGTATTCATGTTTGGAGGGTTGCAAATCATTAAACCATCTGTTTTAGGCGGCGTTTTCAAAAGCGCTGGTAAAGCTAATATTGTGCCGGTTTAGAGCATTAACAGCATTTTGAGAAGCGCCGTGAAGCGCCGGTAAAGGTACGTGCCGCTAAAAGATTAACGACGCTTATTACAAAGTGCCGGTTAAAAGTGACCATTTGCGGCGCTTTTATATTAGCGCCGCTAAATAAATAGATATTACATTTCCCTTTTGATTGGAAACGCCGTATTTATAACTTTTAATGGCGCTTTAAAAGCGCCGGTTATGTAAAAATAATATTTTTCAGTGCGCTTCGCGACGCTTTTAAAGCGCCGGTTGTCTTAACGAATCTGTAAAAAACATACATTTTAATGGCGTTTTGGAAGCGCCGGTTATGTTAACATACTGGAAAAAAAAATCAATAAAAATAAAATTAAAAACCTGTCATTGGGACGGAAAAAACAGACTGTAAATTTTCTAATTTCATATCATCTACTAAAATCTCCTTCATTAACAAATAAACTCAAAGCACACTATAATTTTCTACAGTAACAACTATATATTAAGACCTGCAACATAGGCAGTGCATCCTTATGCATCCTTGTATTTTTCATATTCATCCATTCTATGTCTTAAACTTTTGTCATGTTGAACAGCATCAAGTGCACCGAAAATTTTTCCTCTTACTTCATTCCAAGCATAGTCCACGTTGCTTTGGTGATCACTCTTCAGGATACTGCAAAAAGGGAAAATCTAACTAAACTCAGAATAAAAAGTTAACTCAACCCTACCATCAGTTCATATTTCATGCGTTAACCTTATAAAATGGTCAAGGAAAAGAACTCAAAAATGTTCATTACAGTACCCTTACCTACCAGAAGAAGTGTTTGCAGGCACAACATCATCATCTAACATCTTTCCAGGATAAGAATACGCCTTGCCAGACGATGCTTGAATGAGAGACGAAGTTATTCGCAATGAAAATTGAGACAGAATTTAAGATGATACATTCGACGAAATGCGAGAACATGTGGAATCAACTATAAAATAAACATAAAAACATAATTCAAGAAAGAATAGAATTGAAGGGTAGAATGGAAACCTCTGTTTCTTCTTCAATGGACTGGGGAACTTCATAGACCTTATCTGTTTGTGCATAGCAGCCAATTATTTGCATCTTATATGCCAATGGTAACCACTTCTGTTGTTGCTCGTCAGTACCTTGCCCTTTTATTGCAGGTACAAACATACCCTGGACCATAAAATTTTTAAATTAAAAACTAAATAAAGAAATTAAACGAAAAAAAGAAGTTCATCAAACTGAAACAGAAAGTAGGAATCCAGTGCATTAGTAATTACTCATATTAGAGAATATGAACGATAATATTCTTTAACATAACTTTATTTAAGATCTTAAATCCCAGAATTGTGGTCTTGATGTAACAACTTTAAGAAACATGAATAAGAACACGCAAGTAAAAAACATGAATGTACCTAAAATAGGGTACACTTTTTATTGAACTGACAGTTGACTCTTCTACTTGGGCTTGTGCAAGGTCTCTTTGGTGCCTTAGTTCTTCAATTTCCATCTCCATCTAGAAACATCGTTACCTGTCAATATGTCATTGATAGAACATAATGCACGTATTATATCCAAATGAAAACCTGAAAGTACATTCATGGAATACCTGCTGAATTATCTTATCTCTTTCCTTTGTTTCCCCTTCTGAACCTGAATGATCATAGCTAATTCTTTGTGGATCAAGGCTGCTTTGTAATTTGTTCCCATCTGAAATGTAACAAAGAATTTCCTTAAATGAATTGCATAGAATATTCTAAGAAATGATTTCATATGGCACTCCCTGTTTCTGGCATGCATCAAATACAAAATGATGATAAAGTGTTCTTTATCAACAAAACACTCCAATGTTTTACAGTCAATACGATGAATGGATAAGAAAATTTAATAAGTTAATTTGTTCACTTTAGATTTTCGGTTATATCCCTCCATACAACACAAATTAACATGAATGTCAAAAGCACTGACATCACCATTTTGCCACTTGAACGGGAAGGAAATGACGGGATGGGAGTCAGAGCAAAATTTATATACTTGAGAAGTCTATTCCCTTTAAATGGGGTTAAACAGCACCAACAGATTACCAAATGCTCGGAGGGTACCTACTATTTTGCTTTGTCACAGACTCGGACACTCATACAAGATACGGGAAGAGTGGAGTTTAGGAACGATATGCACTTTTGTCCATCCTTTTCACAATGCCAGCAATAACCTGACATATGATGCATGCCAAGCTTAGGGTTAATGCTAATAGTGTATACAAACTTGAATTGTAATGACTTAGCCAAAGATATATATTCATTCAGAATAAGTATCAAATACAATCATACCTTTCCAGGTCCTAATTCATAGCTCTGCTTGAGCCCTTTGCCAAGAAGAGTCTTCACAGTTGTCTCCCATTGAACGGGAGAAGTCACCTGTGAATTCAGGTCAAACATTCAATATTTCCTGATAACAATTTTCATAAACAGATACAAAGACACTTTGTAACATTTCCAGATGCCTACCTGAAGTGCTAAAATCTTCTTAATTGTCTCTGGGTCTGCATGTGGTTGTGCATCAACATTGGATATAACTGGTATTCTGGGGGTTCTGATTTCTGTTGCAGCCAACGCGGCTTGCGTTTCAAAAAAAAAAAAAACAAGGGAATATAGACTAAGGATACATGAGAACATTACACTAGATTTAGCATATATACATGGAAAAATATCACAGGGTACACACACACATGGAAAAAGAACATCAAAATGAAATACCTTGAATGGTGGCAGAATCTCCTTCTAATCGAATGATTTCCCCAATAAGGTTGTCATGACCAACACGTACAAGCTCGTACATAGCAGCCCCACCCATTCCATCGGCAACGACGACTGGTCCTGAAACCTGTCAACTTTTGAAAACAATCAGAATTTTTACATGACGTTCTACATATATTTCTGCAGTCTCAGTTTTATAGTAAACTTCTCAAAATCAAATGAATCATTTTATCATATTGCAACTCAGATGCAAGTTTCTAATGACTGATAAGATGTTAATGTTTTCAAATAAAGAATAAGACTTCTGTCATACTAAGTTGCACTGCTTAAGAATAGACCTCCAACCTAACATGCATTTCAAGTTTTTAACTGAATGATGATTGACTAGAGCCCAAGTCTGACTTGAATAATTTGTACTAGTGTCCATGCAAAATACTTCAGCACTATTCCTTCACTTCAAATGTGTCAAACTAACCTGGAAAAAAAATGTGAAACCAACATGGAAATAAAAACATAGAAGTGATTAGCAGTCTTACCATTTTGAGAAGATGCTGCAGCAGGGAGTGCTGGCATTTGATAGCTGCAGTAACAGGAAGTAGCCATAAGACGCAATGATAATTAATTCAGACTAACAGAACACAAATAAAACTATATGCACTGGCAGACCTCTGTCTCAGGTTTCATTTCAGCAATTCCTTGCCTCATTCTCAGCATTTCAGCACTTCCAAGCCTCATTCTCAGCATTTCAGCAATTCCTGGCCTCATTCTCAGCATTTCAGCACTTCCTGGCCTCATTCTCAGCATTTCAGCTCTTCTTCTCAGCATTTCAGCTCTTCTCCTCAGCATTTCATGCCTGATTGGAATTCTTTCAGCATTTCAGTTCCAAGTCAGTCCACTTCTCAGTATTTTCAGTTCCAAGTCAGCATTTCAGTTCCAAGTCAGATATTAATATAATGGTTTAGAAAGATAAGGAGAATACTGATAAAATGAAAAAAGTGAAGAATGAAACAGAACAACTAAGAAAACCAACTCATCAACTATTTAAGCTAGCAGTCAGACTTTGACAAGAACATTCCATCCATTGAAGTCTCCAATAAGCTCAGCTTCCCCGCAGTCAGAAAATTATGAAGAAACCTGAAGTTCTCAGCCAATCAATGAACATAAACTGCAATTAACCATGATGAATACAGTGTCATTATTTCCTACTGATTTTATAAAAAAATAACATTTAAAGGTTTCTTCAGCCAATCATCGATCTACCTTTTATTAAGTTGTATACTAACATGTTTGAGTCGCATCCACTCCGCAACCTCTTCTTGCCCTGAAAAACAGAGTATGCTTTGTTTTACAGCAGAGAAAAAGAATCCTGCCAGCACACGGTTCCAGAACTTATCAATGCCCATTCTTGCTACGTCTACTCTTCCCCGTGTTCATTCCCTTCGCGACTACTCGTACCGTTTTCAGATGTTGGCGTGATCCCATGTCCCCTACAACGTACACGTCTAGGTCTGTCTGGCTCGAATACTTGAGTAAAAATGTGGTCATCATCTAAGGAGTTTAATCCCTCCTCTCGTTGCACGATAAGATTTTTAATCTCTTCCTACATTTAGAGACACATTTAGTTAGTGAATATGAAATATAAATGGTAATGGATACCAATAATTTAAATTGAAAATAATACTGACCGCCTTTCTTTGAGTGGATACATCTGAATATGATCCATCTTTGCTTGTATAAGCAAGCTCAAACATCCTAATACGAGTTGGACGAACTCCTGTCCTTTTCATCTGACAACAATAGAAAACGTACACAAATGAGTAAATATATTTCTTACTAAGTTGATATTCAAATCGAAAATTTCAAATAATTTGTACTTAACCTCTTAATCCTCAAGTATGGCAAAGGATTTTCTGCCTGCATGATGAAGCATTTGTTGTGTGTCACGCCTTTCTTTATTTTTATCACACAATTCCTGAATTTATTAAAAATGGATTCGAAAAACTATATCATCAAGAATTAAGGTATGGCTAGTACATAGAAAATCAAGTGTGATATTAAGGTTTAGGTACATACCTTAACCTTTGGCGTTCCCCAATGTTCTTTTATCAACCATTTCCAATCTTCTTCTTTTACAAATGGTGGTCAATTTTGAAGTCGTTCTTCATCTGTCTCATGTGTATCATAATAGTTCTTCTTCAAATCAGATCGATAGTCCCTCCATTTTTTCCCCATTTCCTTCATTAACAACTTCTTCACTTCTGGATCATCCCCTATGTCAAACTTCTCCTGAATAAAAGAGCACATTTGATCAAATCTAGCATATGTGACCAATATATATATATATATATATATATATATATATACACACACATATTATAATGATAAGATATATACGTACCAATCACGATTCAAGCATTTTGGCCTTTACATCTTTGTCAAGTTTTCTCCATGATGGTGCAGCAATAGATGTAATTTGCATGCTTCGAACGACAATTCCTTGTTGAAACGCACATAATGACCTGTGCTCTCCTATTACACGATGTCTGTCGTCAAATTCCAGACTCAATTCAAATCCTTTTGGTAGAATTGCTACCTTCTGTCCCAATGCTCGTCCACGTGCTTTCCTATTCATGTTGCTACCTATGTAAAGGAAATTATTAATGTTAAAAATTGTAAATTTTAAGTACAATTCTATAAGAAAAATGGAGCTTTATATTGTTTAGAGTGAGTAAAATACCAGAAGAACTTGACTCAACATTATGGGATGACTCCTCTGACCTATCATTTGTCGGTGGTCTTGGCGACATACCTGAAAAATGCACAAAAAGTGAGCTAGTGCCATAACATAATAATAATAATACATTATAACATTTGATGACTATTCAATCACCATATTTCAAACATCAACTCTCTTATTTTCTTTTCCCTTTTTTTTTTGGTGTTATTTTCTGACAATGGAATTGTTTCCATTGGCAAATCAGCTCTATTCCATACAACATGATCCACATCATCACTTGGTGCACAAGTGATTGATGTATCTCCTAGTACTAGGGGCTGCAATGCATCTATTTCATCGACTGTTGTCTCGTCTTCATGTTCTGGCACGACATAAAATTCACGTGGTACAGCTTTTGTCACAACTAGCCATCCCGATCTTGCATTGTCTCTAACATAGAAAACTTGTTCCCACTGGCTTGCTAAGACGAATGGTTCATTTGTTTGAAGTATTCGTTGGGAATTAACACTTACAAAACCATGTCTATCCCTTTCAATACCTCGTCCAGGACTATGGATATCTCTCCAATCACACTTGAACAAAACAACACGATTTCCTCCTAAATATTGCAATTCAACAACATCAATAAGAACTCCATAATAATTCAATCTATCAACTCCATTATCTCCATTAACAACCACACCACTATTTTGTGTTTTTAACCGAGCTTCCCGGCTTTTCGTGTGAAACTTAAATCCATTGACAACATAACCACTCCATGACAATACTACTTTGTCAGGTCCACGAGCTAATGAGCGCAACTGTTCGATCGATTCATGACTAGTTGTTCGACATAATTCAATCACCTAAGCAATGAAAAATACCAATTATGTTATGAACAATATTCTTAATATGATTGTTGATGATGAATAAGGTCTAAGTTCCTTACACGAGACTCAAACCACTTTGGAAATTGTCGACGATGAATAAGGTCTAAGTTCCTTGAATGTGTATGTTTTAAGATATTTTTATGTTCCCTGCAAATAAGTAACATATGTTAAATAATTTGGTGACTTAAAAATAAACGAGTAGTGTAGATAGTAATTTCTTACTCAATAAAAGGTGTCACATTTTCACAATTTTGCAAGATGTACCAATGTGCCTGAGTCCATTCTTCCATAGTCAACTCTTTCACATCTGATTTTCCCAAACCACGTCCCTTTGTTGAAAATATAGAAAGTCCACCTTGATGTTGGTCACCAGTGCCATCAAAGTTCCTAGGAACTTTATTAAACTTTGTTTCTATATCATGCAAGTACCTTGAACAAAAATTCATACACTCTTCTAGAATGTAACCTTCAGCAATTGATCCCTCCGGTCGGCTTTTGTTCCAGACATATGACTTCAAGGTGTGTAAGTACCTACATTTGGAAGTATAAGTATAGTTCTCAAACAAGGCCTATTTGTGGGTAATTGCAACAATGAAAATATATGTACCTCTCAATGGGATACATCCAACGGTATTGAACAGGACCATCAATCTTGACTTCATTTGCCAAGTGGATCGGTAAGTGTACCATCACATCAAAAAATGGTGGAAATAACATCTCTAAATGACACAACGTAATTGCAGCATTCCTTTCTATTCTCTCCAGTTCCTCAACTTGAAGAGTTTTTTAGCATAAATCAACGAATAAACTACTCAAACCGAGCAAGGCATCACACACATCATCTGGCAATATGCCTCGAATAGCAAGTGGAAGTAGTCGTTGGAGAAGAACATGACAATCATGACTTTTTAGGCCAATTAACATTTTTTCTTTTAAGTTAACACATCTGGATATGTTTGAAGAAAAACCATCTGGAACCTTGATATCTTTCAAGATTTGTAACACACGACTCTTCTCATCGGATGACAAAGTATAGCGGGCGGGAGGGAGTAAATAAGTGTTCTCATCTTTCTTAATTGGATGTAACTCTTCTCTAAGTTTTAAATGTTGCAAATCCAAACGGGAATTGAGATTATCCTTTGTTTTTGTCGAAACTCCTAGCAATGTCGCAATCACATTATCGCACACATTTTTCTCAATATGCATAACATCTAGATTGTGCCGAATAAGCAAATTTTTCCAGTACGGAAGATCAAAGAATATACTCTTTTTTTCCAATTATGATGCTCGCTTCCCTCGGCTTGTTTCTTCCCCTTGCCAAATGTTATTTGGTCTACGTCTTGCATTTGCTCGAGAATATCATCACTTGACATAAACAATGGTGGAGGTCTTAGTTCTTTATTACCATCAAAGTCACATTTGTTATCACGCCATTTATGATCCGGTGGTAAGAATCTTCGATGACACATATAACATTGTTTCTTTCCATTCACTAATCTCTTCGAACATGTCTCCACATTACAAACTGGGCATGCTAAACGTCCTTTAGTGCTCCATCCTGAGAGAACTGCATAACCTAGAAAGTCACTAATAGTCCATAACAAGGTTGCCCTCATTTGGAAGGTTGTCTTACTGGATGCATCAAATGTATCCACGCCTTCTTCCCATAATTCTTTTAACTCATCAATTAATGGTTGTAAGTAAATATCAATGTCATTTCCAGGAGCTTTCTCTCCCGGAATAAGCAGAGACAAAATCATATTTGTTTGTTTCATGCATATCCATGGGGGCAAATTATATGGTATCAAAACAACAGGCCACATGCTATATGATAGACTCATGTTGCTGAACGGATTGAAGCCGTCACTTGCCAATCCAAGTCTCACATTTCTCGGTTCAACACTAAAGTCAGGATACAATTGATCGAAATGTTTCCAAGCCTCTGAATCTGCAGGATGTGCTAGATTGTCATCTCTAATACAGTTATCATGGTGCCACTTCATTCAGAAGAAATTTTGGAAGACATGAACATTTTCTGAAGCCTTGGTTTTAAAGGAAAGTGGCACAAAATCTTTCGTGATACTCGTTTCCTCTTATTAGAATATCCAGTAGACTCCTCATCATCATCATTATCTCCACAATCAATTTTTTCCACCTCGATTCTCCACAAGTTGGGCAATACTCTGCGTAAGCATGTTCTTTGCGAAATAAAACACAATCATTGATGCACGCATCTATCTTATCATATGAATACCCAAGATCTTGAATAATCTTTTTAGCCTCGTAGTAGGACTTTGGTAGCGTCTCACCTTTAGGAAAAACTTTCTTTAACTCCTTAAGCAACATGGTAAAGGCTTTGTTACTCATTCCCCCAACACATTTAATATGTAAAAGTTTTAAGATGAAGGACAATAAAGAAATGTCGCACCCAGGATATATGCTAGTCTTGGCATTTTGAATGACTCTCAAAATTCTTTCAGCCTCATTTTGTGGTTCTGTACTACTAGTAGTCTCTGTCTCATATCTTTGATCTCTGACATTCTCATGATTAAACTCTGGAAAAGTATCCGCTATCAACGCGTCTATTTCATCACATTCAACCTCATTATCAAGCTCTAACTCGTCATCATCACTGCCTGTGGTAGCATGTCTATCTTCACCATGAAAGTCCCAATATGTGTAACCACGAAGTATGCCGCTTATGATCAAATCTTCTCTAACTTCATCCGTTGTCTTTAGACGACCATTGAAACACTTTCTACATGGGCAATATATGAGGTTCCCAGATTTTGTGTGCTGAAATGCAAAATCAAGAAATTTTTCCACTCCTCTTATATAGTTGGGGTCTAAACGATTCCCAATATCCATCCAACTTTTGTCCAACGTGGCCATTAAATCCCTATCATGTTTTTACATATCAAAATGAAACCGAAAAAATTAAGTAAAATAAAAAAGAGATAAATGTATAAAAATGATAACTAAATAAAACCTAAAGAAAAAGTTGGCTTTAATCATGTAAAGAGCAACCAGTGCATAACATAAAATTTCCATGGGGGTTTCTATTGTGGACTAGGATTTTGTTCGATATAAGGTAATGGTTATAGTATTTAAGATGATGACAACGAAAGTTCGTTAAAACATTTGTTGTTTTTAATATAATACGACAAATTCAACCATTAATTATGGATGCATGTACAAAAGTGCAATACAAATATTACATAGATACACTTCTCATGCAAAGACAACGATAACCCCAAAAAAAATTATCTTCAATCTCTATGAACACTACCTTATAATAAACACAATCCAAGAAAACAACTATCTTACCTCCATCAACATTACCTTATTATTACCTTAAAACGAATACAACCCTAAAGAACTTTACTTCTTATGCACGTATCTAAGATGATAATAACCGCGAAACTTATCCTGACCTTTATCACTATTACTTTATAACTAGTGCATCAATGGCCCAGAAGAACATATGCCTAAATGAACACGAGAAATTGATATGTTTTACTTTTGATAGTCAATTTATTGGTTTCCTCTTTTGTCACAATACCAACTTGTGCAAAAAAGATTCTATTGAACATGGTTATGACTCATGGTGGTATCTTTATCATTGAATGGTTATATTATTTCTGAAAGATAATTATAAAGGGTGATAGCATTTGTATTATAATAGCTTTTACGTTAAACATAGATTGTTGTTAATAACACCCACTCTTTAGATACGAACCACCATAATTTCTAGCTGTATGCAAAAAGGTACAAGTATCACTTCTCAATAAGCACCACCTAAAGTTGGATTTGACAAAGCATTCTCTTTCTTTAACCATTTACCATAAGTGTTCTCAACTCAAACCAAATAATGCTAGAGAGAGCTTTTGGTTTTTTCTACCTAATCTCAACTTAGTTTACACATACAAAGAATTTGTACTCAGACATGTGTATTTTGGTGGAATTTGCACTCAGACATGTGTTGCATATACTAGCATATCATTCCTATGTTACCCATTTTTCCAAAAACAAAAAACCAAAAAGCTTTAGTTGTCACAACCAACTTTGGTGGATAATTCTGAAGACTGCAAGGTCATACCAATGATGCACGAAACATAACCAACATACCGTAAAAGCCAAATTGTAAAAAACCACATTATAGATAGATTTCCATTATGCAATAAGTATGTTCACAGCAAAATGATTAAATAAATAAGAACAGAAGTTAGTACCAAAAACCAATCGAAACCGATTTTAAAAGAACGATTCATCAAAAACCAAAAACCTAAATTTGGAAATCATCAAATCGAGATTCGATTGTACCTTGAGCTTTTCTCTTAGGTTGCTATTCGAATGTTCTTGAATGAGTACCACCACCACCACCACAGTATTCGACAGATTTCAACAGAGAGACAGAGAACGAAGGAGGGAAGACGGAATGAGCGAAGTCACGAAGCGCTAAGGAGAGGGAAGGAGGAAGGAGGAAGGAGGAAGCGCTAAGGAGAGGGAATGGAATCGCAGGAAGGAGGGAATCGAAGAAGGGAACTCGACGGTTTGTTAGCGCTGTAGAGGTTTTATAAAATCTCTAATCCGGCGTTTTCAGCCTCTTATACGGCGTTTTGAAAACTAAATTTATTTTTGTTAGCGGGATAATTCGCGGGTTCTTTTTTCGCTCTTTCTCGGCACTTCTACACGAAACGCCGGTCTTGTTAGCTCTTTACCGGCGCTTTTTACATCTAAACCGGCGTTTTCAAACCCAAAATTTTATTTCGCGGGTTTATTTTGCGGGATTAATACGCGGGTTTTTAATCGTTACCAACGCGGGTTTTTTATCGTTACCGGCGCTTCATAAATAACGCGCCGGTAGTGGTTACCCTTAACCGGCGCTTTTGTTTTGAAGCGCCGACAGTGTAAGCTTTTGACCGGCGCTTATTTACAGCCACTATGGGCATTTCAAAAAAACACAATTCTGTTTGCGATAGGATGGCGGGGTTTTATCTCGGCCGGCGCTTCATAACACAAACGCCGGTTAAGGGTAACCAATACCGGCGCTTGTAACATCTAAGCGGCGTTGTAGAAAACATAATTTTTTTTCATCAGCAGAATGGGTTGAAGTAGGGGTAGGCACGAGACGGGATGGGACGAGAAAAACCTGTCCCTATCCCATCTCGTTCATACAGGATTTGAAATCATCATAAAGGAAACCCAGACAATCTGGCGTGCTCAACTGGATGGCCCCGTGAGCATTCAGCCAAGGGAAAGTCAGTAGATGGACCACCAGCGGAGTCAATAGAAGGTCAGCATCCTTCATCCTTCATACGGGATCGATACAGGGATGGGATGGGACGAGATCGATAAACCCATCCCTATCCCATCCCGTTCATACGGGATCGATACGGGACGGGACGAGATCAGCATGCTCTGATTATATGCATTTCATTTTCTTTAATCAATCTCATAATTTGGTTGCTTGCACTCATCTGTGTTAGACTTCAAAGCATTCCACACCTGCAAATTGCTTATTCTTGAAGAAGAAACTCATATGCATCCAACAGTGCATTTCAATCTTGAACAATATATTTGCTAAGTATAGAAGAACAAGTTTAAACAAACATAATGTACACAACGCAAAGAATAACACTCAGTTTTACCCTTGCATAGGTATCTGAGCTACCAGTGATAAAAACCGTTCCACTAGCATTATATGCACAACACAATATTTGGTGGCTTGGTGGATCAGTACTAGTTGAGGGAACAGTGCTAGTTGAGAGCGTGGTGCTAGTTGAGGGACCATTGCTCTTCCCTGCATATAATTACAAGTTAAGATTTCAGTTACCAAATTCCAAAAACCCCAGCCAACCAACCAACCAAAAACACATTATGTAAACTTGAAACAAACCAATCATAGCATCTGAAGGCTTTGGAATGTAAATGCGAGGACTAGCATAGGTATTCCTAATATCCCAGATACGACATGTTCCATCATCTGATGATCTAGTAGGAAGATAATAGAAAAAAAATCAGATACAAATTGAACTTTGAGAGAGTTTAATATTCATGTAGTAATTATGTAATAGGTAACTGCAAATATATGCTACCAAACCTGCATTGTAGGTATTTCTAAATGTTTAAATGGCAGAAAATTGAGGGATGTATTCTAGAAAATACTCATCAATACCAGAGTGAAAAATTAGCTTGGGACGGGACGGGGTTGGCAGTATTGAAAATATTCATCTCATCCCATTTTAGATCGAGACGGGATGAATTATTCAACCCCATTAAGACCTGGAAAAATCATGACGGGACGGGATCGGGATTGGGATTGCAGGATGGGAAGCCCATCCCTAGGATGGAGAGTTTTTTTTATCTTGCCCGGCGCTTTCAAGAAGAAACGCCGGTAATAGTTATCATTACCGGCGCTTTCATGGAAAACGCCGGTCTAGGTCACTCTGTACCGGCGCTTTACTAAAAGAGTCGGCATTGTTTACTCTTTACCGGCGCTTAATTACATCTAATACGGCGTTTTCCAAAAAAAAAAATTTACTTTAGTTTTTATCAGTACCGGCGCTTTGTACATAAAGCTGTATTGGTATATTAATAGCGGCGCTTAATTACATCTAATACGGCGTTTTCCAAAAAAAAAAAATTATTTTAGTTTTATCAGTACCGGCGCTTTTGTGAATGAACGCCGGTATTGGTATATTTATAGCGGCGCTTAATTACATCTAATACGGCGTTTCCAAAAAAAAAAAATTATTTAGTTTTTATCAGTACCGGCGCTTCTGTGAATAAACGCCGGTATTGGTATATTTATAGCGGCGCTTTTCTCCCAAAACGCCGGTTAGGTCGCTCTTTACCAGCGCTTCAGTACAAATGCCGGGCAGTGTTTTACGCCCAGTTTATTACCGGCGCTTTGTATTTTAAACGCCGTTATTGATTCTGTTGTACCGGTGCTTCCTTTAAAACGCCGCCTTGAGAGTGCCGTTTTAGACTACGTTTTTTGTAGTGTCAATGCTCACGGTGTTTGTGCCTTGACACTGAGCACCTTGACCATTCATTCACGATCGTAGAGTTTTGAGCATAATTCTTAAACATTCGTGCTTGGGTCACGTTAGCAAATCCAACAAAACTTTATTACACATGTGACATGGGAAGCAACCTGAGGGATTTCCAACGAAAGCGTGACTTTTCACTTCCTTTTAGGGTTTTGGCTTGCCTATAAATAACAAACCCCAAATTAAGGTGAAACAACTTTCTCAAAATCACTTTTCTCTCGAAGCACCACACATTTTGACTCTGCGATCGTTTTGTATCCAACTCCAAACTTTCACCGTCCTTTCACTGGTAAAGGGCTTATCTTTGCCCCTAGGAGGTCTAGGGTGCTTGATCATTTCCCATTCTATCTCTCAAGACTTATTCCATTTTCTTTTTATTCTCGAAACAATAATATATCATCTAAAAGACGTATGTACATACACACGGATTCTTTTTTGGTTCTAATAAGAAAATGAAACAGGGAATAGAGCATATATGTGCTAGCTTCCTAGTGATGTTGGAATAAATAAACAAAAAAAATGCAACTCCTAATATGAAGATTGAGCGTATATTGCAAAAAATTTATTCGTAACATAACTCCAAACACTGGATGTAGATAACAATCTACAACTAGAGCTCCATACAATGTTCTTCAGTATTTTCGATTACAAAAATTTGCTTTAAAAAATATGTACGTTTATATTGCCTTTTACAAGTCACATAAATCAAAATTGCAATGCATTTCCTTTTATGGTTTACTTCCATGATGCTTGCTCATAATTAGTACTAGAACATTCACTTGCTCCATTTAGAGCTTTATTTATCAGCCAAATAAAGTAATCCATCTATCAATATATTAATTTCATTGTCAAATATTTCCATTGCTATCGTTGCAAATGTTGATGTACATAATCCTATTATTGTACCTAATCCAGCCTGCCTTTATGGGCTTGGATCCCACATATTAGCACCCATTTTATTTTATTTTCCCAAAGCTAGCAAAGTTAATTATATCAGTTTCAAATTTCCAATACAACAATTCTTTTTTTTTTTAATTCAATTTTTCAAAGACATCTGATTAATTGATTTCTCAATAATCCTTCAACAATTCAAATATTGAATCTCTCATACATCAATTTTTCTTTGAATGTTTTGATTGCATATCATATTAAAACCCATTATTTTTTATGAAGCCCACTTCATCATCATCATCATCAAAGCCCATTCCCGATATTTTTCGGGTTGGCTACATGGATTTTGGTTCTCCAAGCAATGCGATCTTCCCACATATCCTCGCCTAATCCAAGTTCAATGATATCTTCATTCACCGTCTTCATCCAGTTTTCAACGGTCGTCCCTCCGTTTACACCCTCCATTAACTTGCCAATCTAGACATTTTCTAATTGGCGTCGTGCTTGTTCTCCTCCGCACATGACCAAACCAAGTTAAACGTCTTTCTCTAATTTTGTCCTCTATGGGCGCTACACCTAAGTATCTTCTAATTCTTTCATTTCTAATTTTATCCTTACGAGTATTACCACACATCCACCTTAACATACGCATTTATGCTACTGCCATCATATGCGTATGTTGTCCCACAGTAGCCAAACATTCTGAACCGTATAGCATAGCTGGTCGAACAATTGTCTTATAGCATTTCCCTTTTAGCATTGCAGACATCCTTCTATCGCATAATACTCCTGACATCATTCTCCATTTCAACCAACCATCTTTAATCCTATGGTTTACATCTTCTCCAATATCCTCATTCTTTTGAATTATAGATCCTAGATATCGAAAAGTCTCACACTCTAGGACCTCTACACCTTCGATTTCAATTGCATTACTTCTCCCTCGTGGTTCATAACCAAAGTTGCACACTAGATACTCCGTCTTAGTACAGCTAATTCTAAAACCTTTACTCTCTAAAGCCCCACCACCTATCTAATTTCTTACCTAAACCTATACTAGTCTCATCAATTAAGACAATATCATCTGCAAATAACATACACCAAGGTACATCTTCTTACAGATGTCTCGTCAACTCATCCATGACCAAAGCAAAGAGATATGGACTTAACGCCGACCCTTGATGTAGTCCTACTTCAAAACCATTGCAAATGAAAAATAAATCTTTTTAGATTTCAAATGCTAAAAATGTCATTTGGCTGAGCAACCCTAAACAACTTTATTCAAACATTTTTATTCCATTTTCCGACTTTGAGTTATTCATTTTTGAAATATTTTGTAAAATTGCATCAAATTACTACAACACACAATTGTTGCACGCAATGTTGAATTATATCCACATGATTTTATTGCTACAGGCACTACTCTTATAAGGCACACACCGCTATTATGATAGTGCATTATTACTACCTCAGAGCAATGTGCTTTCCTGCTACCTCAAGGTACCATGTTTTTCTTACTGCTCAAGGTAATATGTTATCCTAGGGCACCATGCTTTTCTTACTGCCTCGAGGCACTGGGCATTATTACTGTCTGAAGGCACCTGCTTTTTTACTGCCTCAGGGCACCGTGCTTTTCTTACTGACTTAAAACAACGTGTTTTCCTATTGCCTCAAGGTATCGTGCTTTTCTAATTGCCTCAGGGTCCTATGCATTATTATTGTCTCATGACACTATGTTTTTCTTACTACCTCAGGGCTTATGTAGTTAAATCATTAATCGAACCCTAATCGGTTTAGGAGTCATGAAATTTATCGGGATTAATTAGGATTAATCGAAATTACAGCCTACATTTTATACACATATTTTTCTATTCTTCTATAATATATATTCTACAATTTTTTTTTAATAATTTGTATTGAATTAGTAGACATGACATACTATAATTTAAGGAAAATTATAAAAAATATAAAAATTCAATGTTAGATAAATGTGCATTTTCATATTATTTAGCTTAGCTTGTTATTTTCATTTGATCTTTTTTTGTTTTTTTGATATATATATATATTTTTCTATATCTTAAACTTTTCACACACTTATTATTGCCTTATGGGTTAGAGTATTCATGAGGTTAAGAAAATTAGAAAAGTAATATTAATTTTCTCTCTTTTATTTATAACATATACCATAGATCTTTAATCGGAAAATCGACAAGAAGTCACCGATTACTCGGGCTAGAGATTGTTGAAACAATTAATTCAAAATCGTTACTAGCGAGAAGAGATTAATCGGGGATTATTCACTGATTAATCACCGATTTAATAAGACAGCTCAGGACAATGTGTTGTCCTATTGCATCAATGCACCGTGCTTTCCTACTACCTCAAGGCACAACGCATTACAAACATTATCTTTAAAATAATTTAACTATCAAGCCTCATCAACACAAAGTTCTCAATGTTATAGCTTGGGGACTTCAATAGTGCATTACAATGGGGACTTCTTTACGCATAACACATAAATAATTCAACATTATTTCTCCACTATGCTGGGAATTACAATGTCTATATTGTCTCGCCCACCCACACCTTAAAGACTTTCTATACTAAGCATTTTTTTTCAGGAGGATTCTTTATGCATAATGCACAAATAATTTAACATTATTTTTCCATTATGCAAGGGACTACAATGTTTACATTGTTTCACCCGCCCACACTTGGTATTTGTTATTTTGCACCAACCCTCAAAAGAAGATGGGACTACAATAGCTTGATCGATGACAATGTCTATATTGTCAATTTACTTATTTATGCATGAAACAAAACTCTTGCGATTTTCATCACCATGACGATAACAAAAATGTTGATGAAAAAAAATTAAGAAAAGCTTGGTCCCTAGCAAATGGGAGGAATATATCTTTATCAAATTGGGGGGATACATAAGGATTTAGGTTTGGAGGGCAGCAAATAATTAACACCATGGTGCTCAAGGCACCAGGTGCCCTGCTCAATGCTCACGACACTTATACCTTAAACACTGAGCACCTTGACAATTCATTCATCTTCTAGAGTTATGAGCATAATTTTTAGAGATTTGTGTTTGGATCATGTTAGCAACAAATCCAACAAACTCTATTACACATGACACATGGCCCGGTCAGAGGGATTTATAACGTGAGCGTACTTTTCACCTTCCCTTTAAAATTTTGGCTTGCCTATAAATACCAAACCCCAAATTGAGGTGAAACAATTTTCTCATATCACTTTTCTCTCAAGGTCTCTCACACTCTAAGGGCTCTCTTACTTTTCTTTTAGGGTGCCACATATTTTGATTCTGTGATTGTTGTGTGCCAACTCCAAATCTTTCCCATTTCCCTTCACCGATTAAGGCTTATCCAACTTCCAAAAGGAGTCAAGGAGTCTAGGGCGCCTGATCATTTCCCACTCTTATCTCTGAAGACCTTATCCACTTTGATCCACCTCATACAAAAATTTACTTTAAAGGCTCAATAGATTATCTAAACAAGCAAAATGTTGCATTTCTTCAAACATCTAAAGATCAATAGAATTCCATTTTAAAAAAACAAAATAACAGGACACCAACAACGGATACACTAAGGGTGGTGTATTGTATCTGAATTTTGTGGTCAATTTAATAAATTCCATGGATTCTGAAAATCCAAGTGTATTCAATTTGGATTTTAAAAAGGCCACAAAAGTCTAAGGGTATTCAATCAGGATTTTAAAAAGTCTTTCTGAAATCACACAAAGTCTAGGGGTATTCAATATGGATTTCAGAAAGTCCACAAAAGTTTTAGGTATTCAAAATATCATTCATATTTATGGATTTGGAAAATCATGGATTCTCATGGACTTTGTAGTGTTAGGTATAAATAAAAAAAAGTTCAATAGTTTGCCAGCCTCCATATCAAAGATTTAAACATGAAAAAAAGTCTCCCAAAGTTCTTCCTTGTGACAGCCACGAAGAGGTTG
>QNQO01007495.1:0-41303 GCA_003290165.1 Berberis thunbergii | reverse complement strand
TAATAATAATAATTAATAATAATAATAATAATAAAATAATAATTAATAATAATAATAATAAATAATAATAAATAATAATAATAATAATAATAATAATAATTGTTGTCATCCATTCACCACTTATAAGTCACAATCACACTACAAAAAAACAAGAAACAATTTTTTTTTCCTGAAGTTCAACCATGAAATTATGCCACAAACCAAAAATGCAATAATTACCATTGACATTTTCATGGTGATAAATTTGGAAATGGGAGGGAAAAGAATGGTCCTGAAATGAGACTTTTGTCAACTAAGCAATCACCTTGTCTTTGAGAAAAGAGAGAAGCTACCATATAGTAATAATCCTAGCAAACTCAAAGCAATCACTATGTCCAACTTGTGATTCCCAGATGAATCATGCAATACATAAACAACTCTCAATTTAAAAAAAAAATTTCTTCTATTTTTAAGCCTTTGTTTTTCTTTTCTCCTCAGTGCATATGGGTTTTATGACGATCCACTGAAACTCAGTTTCAGATGCTATTGAAACAGTGAGTATGTAAAGAACTGCATGCTGGATGATGATGATCCATATTCTAGTTTAGGACTAATCTCATCAAAAGCTACGTACGAGATTCACGGTCAAGATAAAAAAAATAAAATAAAAATAACCAAACCATTGAGACGATCATACCGATTAATACAACAAAAGAAATTTTGCATATTAATTAATGCTAAAAATAACACAAGGAATTGACGATTGAATAGTTTCACCCATTAATACATTTTGAATTATTTTGAACAAACATAATTGCAAAACAGGTAGCTTGACCATGGAAAACCATAGGTTCCAATTTGGGATTGATCTACATAGGGGCAAGTTGGAGGCCTCACTGAAACTTCAAAATTTCATGCTATTATATAGGTTTTTGCCTCCACACTCTTAGAGTTTGTTGTCCTTCCCTTTTTGAAGTAGAAAGCTGGACAATCATTTTCCTAAATTAACCATACACTAAAGTGTTTTCTCTTATAGACTTTATAAATCAAATTTCACATTTTGAATCTTCCCTCATTGTTGATCTTTTACTTCCAAAGATATTATTATTATTACTTCAAGACATAAATAAAAAAACAATCATCGAACCCTAATTTCATCAAAAATAAAGAGAGAGAGAGAGAATACCTGTTCGGTTGCAGTGGCTGATCGATTTTGAAGACGCCGAGTACTAAGGAGGGAAGACAAGAGAAGGAGGGAGGAGGGAAGTCGAGGGAGCAGGGAAGGAGGGGAGGAGAGAAGTCGAGGGAGGGAGCAGGGAAGTCGAGTCGAGGGAGGGAGCACGGAAGGAGACGATGTCGATGTCGAGTAGAGGGAGCAGGTTTGTGGAGGGGAGCTTCGTTTTTGTCAATGGAAGTCGAGTGGAGGGAAGGTTGAGCACAAAAATAGCCCGCCCAATTTATTTTTTCAGCTTTTCATGTAGCCACGATTTAGAACCGTTGCAAAAAAAAATTTTGCAACAGTTCTGAGCTGTTGTTAGACCTAGCCACAGTTTAGAACCGTTGCTAAATTTTTTGTTGCAACGGTTTTGAGCCGTTGCGAATAATACCCACGGTTTGGAGCCGTTGCTACTAATAGCCACGGTTTTTAGCCGTGCCAAATATACCAATGGTTTTAAGCCGTGGCCAGTTTTTTTACCCACGGTTTTAAGTCGTTGGTACTTATAGCTACGGTTTTTTGTCGTGGCAAATAAACCAACGGTTTAGAACCGTGGCCAGCTTGGCGTTGCTAAACTGCCCTTTTGGTGTAGTGAGATAGAATGGGATGATGATGGTTGTTGTGGTTCTGGGTAAAGAAGAGAGAGTGGGATGGTGATGAACTGGTGATGATTGGATAATTAAGCGGGTGTTGCGACGACCACCATCGTAGCCCCATCTCCTCTACCTCTCGCCGTCCCTCGCAATCAATCGTCCCCTTCCATGATATTGTTGTTGTTCTTAAGAAGATGGTAGAGAGAAGAGAGAAATAGTGGTTTAAATTGGTGGTGTGGATTAGCAGATTAAAAAAAATTTTATGGTGTGGGTAGTGGAATATGTGGTGTTAAAAAGGTCGGTGCTTTATAAATAATTGGACATGAAACTATGATTAATCCTATATATCTAGTATTAGATTGATACTTTTATCAAAACAATGTCTTTTTTAGAACTACTATAGAGCTGATAGCAAACAATAACATGTAAAACTCACAAATCCTAGTGGTGAAATGGTTGTTAAATGTTTTGTGAATGAATTCCCCAACATTGTTTTCTCTGCCATGTTATTCTAATTAAAAAAGAAATAATGTACTAAAAGCTATATCTCACACAAAAACACTTTCTTTGTGCATACATATAGATGGAGCTCATCAAGGATGGCACTTATAGTACAAGGGGTAGCATACAAGGATCTTTAAAGGATATGCACATCAGGAAAGGTTCAGTATGTCATTACAATGTCTAAAGGAAGTTGATGGAAACCAAATTCTTAGTTTGGTAGTATCTCCATCATACACCACCACCACCGCTCACCTCTCTCCCTCCCTTCACCGCTCCCTTTCTCCATCTTTTCTCAATCAAAGCACCATCACCCACTCTGCCACCTTTCTCCCTCTGTCATGAAAACAGGGTACTATCCCTGAATTTGATTAAATTTTAAAACGCTCAATTGAGACTGATTCTCAAGCTCATCAAAACATAAAAATTTTACTACTCTTAGTCATCTAATCAACACAATTTGAATGAATTAAAAACGTTATGAATTGAGCAACTTATGGTCATTTTACTAAACTCATTTAAAACTGTCAAAAAAGAAAAAAATATTGTCCCTGATTTTGGCCAATTGATACGCTCAATTAAGACCAGTTTTCAAGCTCATTAAACCCATAACAATGGTAGTATTCTGAGTTATCTAATAATACAATTTGAATCATTTGAAATGTTAATAAATGAGCAAGTTATGGGCCATTTTACTAAAGTCAAGCTAATTTGTCTCGCAAAGAATCGGGATAGTGTTGTAAGGGAAATACCTGCTGGAACAGTTAGTCCAAACACCAAACTGATTCCAATAATTCAAAACACAAGGCCAAGATTGATAGGGGCATAATTATGCTATTTTTAGTACCATATTTCTATATTATTATTAGCTATTATTTGTTAATTATGGTACTAATTGCTATTTTCATGTTTGTGTAGGTTTTCCAATTACAATACTTTAAAATAGAAGCAAATTGGCAATTCAGGAATACTAATTGCACAAGGACTTCACACAAACAAGGAAACCACACCAACAAGGAAACCACAGACAGAAGAAAACAAGAATAAAAAGGGGACATACCTGGCTTTGAGAGGATCATTCAATCGACCCATCGAGCAACACCATGATCCACGACTTCCATCATCATCCACATTCACAAACCCTAGCCGCCGTCACCCACCGTCGCAGCAAACCCACCATCCATCTCCCATCGTCCTCCTTCACCCATAGCCCTTTGTCGTCTCTCTCCACTCAACCAATCGTCTCCTCCCTGATTATCGCCACCCGTCGCCTCCATCAAACCCAATCAAACCCCATACATCGCTCTGTTTCGTTCCCATCCACAGCCGCACAAACCTGTTCCGAGTTCTCATCTCTCTCTCGATCGCACCCGTCTCAGTCCCCTCTTCGTCCCTTCTTCCCATTCTCAGCCCTCGTCATCCCCTTCTCATCAGACCTTATCGCGAGAAGGAGGAGCAGAGGAGCAGAAAGACTGGTAAAGCGATTGCGAAGGAGCAATTCGCGTGAGGAAGGAAGGAAGATATTTCGCACTATTTGCACCACAGTTCCATTGAGTACCACCACGGATCAGTGTTTTGTTTTCATCTCTAAACATCTATTTCTCTTAATTTTAGTTTGATTATTGATTATGGATTACTGTTTAAACATAATTAATATGTCTAGCTAAACTCCTCTTAGTTAGGGGTGGATTCGAAACCCCGAACATGTGCTTTACAAATTAATTGAATTTAATCTTCCTTGCTATTTGTGATTGTGTTTTGCTTAACTGCTTTATAGAGAACTTTTCCTTTTATGTTTGTTAAGGTGGCCAACTTAGTAAGCATGCTAGGATCTGGGGCTAGAGTATAGGAGAGTTTCACCTAATTGTTATGATTCTGTACTCACAAGTAGTAAATACCAAGGAACGTTGGTAAGGTTAAGTAAAAACCTAGGCAAGAACAAGATGCTGATCATACTTGTAATTGCCTAGTCAGTGTTCATATTTTCCACAAAACTTAATGATCTTAGATTGCTATTTAACTTGCGATTCCTGTTTAGATAGCATGATAAGAATAGTTTGAAAGCGACGCTTAGTTTAATTCAACGAACTTGGGAAAATAATAAGATTAATGCAGTGCGGTCACGGTTAGTCTTGAGCATTGTCTCTCACGAGTTAGCAAAGTGATTATTGAAGATTAATTTATAAGCATATGTTTGGTGTGTGGAGATAAAACCCTTAGTTAATTTTTCATCTTTGTCATCTATTTAGTTTATTATCTTTACATTAATTTTCGTAGTTATTTTCATAATTTAATTTAGAAAATCCAATCCCCTTTTATTTAATTAATTAGGTTGTTAGTTGTATTTTAATTATTATTAGTGTAATTAACACGCCCTCTAATCCCCGGTCTAGAACGATCCCTACTTATTCTATACTACAAATCACAAAGCAGGGTATTAAGTTGTGTGCTACTAAAATAGTGCATCAAAGACCTAGTTGGTAAAAGTAAATGACTGAAAACGCTATGCAAGTAATAAGCAAACAACAAACAATACGTAATATGCAGAAAGATAAAGATCACACCAGGATTTACGTGGTTCGGCTCAGCCTACTCCACGAACGAAGACTTTAAAACTATCTTATTGATATGAAGACAATTACTTGAAGATTACAACGTTGTCAAGCAGGGATCCTTGAAATTACCCAATCTCAAGCCAACAATACCACCAAGTAACAAGAGTTTCTCCACAATCTTCCTCCTTTTACTCCTCCCTATAATTGAAGTAGAACGCCAAAGGAACCCCGAAGATTTGATGAAACTCACAAACTTACAAAAGATTCATCATTCTGTGAGAGTTCTTAAATGATAAAAGTAGACTCTTAAAAAATAAGAAAATGAAGGTCCCATTCACACTTCCTGTTAGAAATCTAGTCACCATAACACCAAGCCATTTCAATGCCTCAGAAGAAACCCATCTTAATGCTTACGAAGTAAATTACAAAACAATCTATCATACTTACCCAAATCTCCATTTCAATGCGTACCCATCCTTTTTGGCTTACAAATCCACTTACTACACAACATATCATACTTGCCCAAATCACCACCAACTATGAAAGCATCCACAATGGTTCTCAAATTTACAACTCCAATGCTTCATTTTCTTATTAACTTTGAATATTTACAATAATTTGCAGCCACAATCACTATAACTCAAAGATATCACCATGTGGTACTTAAAAAAAAAGGTGAACTACCCATTCACTTTGGTAGACATTCCTAGGCTTACTGGCCTGCCTAATATCATCAGCATTAGTAGTCGAAATACAATCACATTCTATTAAACCTATACTGCTATTCCGGAACTTAGCAAATATTCATTCACCAGAAAAAAAAAAAAAAAAACTTAATATTTGACATTTCTTCCACTTTATGCTTAAGCATCCACGACTTTTTCCTCCAATGAAACCCCATTATGGTATTATGTCCACAATCTCAAAACACCCAATTCACATGATCACAAACTCATTTTACTCCACAACCATTATTTAAAAAGAGTGAAAACGTACTTGTGTACAAATTTCAATAACAACCCATATCTTCTTCAGAACCATTACTTTCAAAATGGAGGCAAACCACAAACATTAAAACCCAAATCTCGTTCAGTACTTTTATCACAGTCTTGGAGACAATCTCCTACACAGAAAACACATAACTTTAATTAATTGTGTCTTAAATTACTCTAACTACTTCAACAAAACCCAACCAACCCAAAACAAAGAATCAAAAGAGAAGAAGAGTACGAGTCGAATTCCAAGTCAAATCAAATCGGCCACTGGGTGATTCGAATTGGTTCATTGAATCATGAAGCACTTAAATTGTTGGATTCAGGATTGTGGACTCTTCGATTCATGATAAAAATTGCAGACCGTGATGCGATAAATTGGAGCAGCAGGTGAGGAAGACGAAGAAGGAAAGAAAGAAGAAAACTCGAAATAAATGAAAAAAGCTCACCAGTTAGTAGCACAGTCTCCAGCAACCACGTCCCGAGCTTTCGAAATCTCCACGAGCATCTTCGCCGAGAGTTGGAGGACCTCCATCTTGTTCAGGATGGTGGTTCCATCGTCGCCAAATAGAATAAGTGGAAGAACTTTTGTTGCACAAGAGAAGAAGGAAAAGAAGGGTTTTTCCTTATTTATGTGGGTGGCCACTCGCCCCCACTAAAGTTCTGAGAGCACCAGCCCTTTAACTCACCAAACAAACCCTAAAATTTTGAAACCTGAATTTAATTAAATGTAACCCTATTTTATTTCATTCAAAATAAAATAATTTAGTTTTTTTTGAAATTTAGGGATGTTACATTATACACACGTTAAATGGAATCTCGTCCCAAGATTTGGAAGTAAAGAAAGTTAACTGGATTTTGAGAAATACAACTTGTCAAACGAAAGAAGGTTTTAAAATACAAATTTCAATTTGAATTTTTATGAACATAAATATTTATTGTCATTGGAAAAGTAGGGGTGTTACATTATATACAAGTCAAAGGAATCTCATCCCGAGATTCGCGGAAAGTGCTAATTGAACACTATGGATATCAAAACCCCTAAAACAGAAAATAATATGGAATAATGTCAAGCAAATATCGAATTAAAAATAAGATTACTCGTGCACACACAAGTCAATGGAGCCTCATCATGAGATTCACGAAGAAATGAAACTAAACTAAAGTTTCAAGGTTCAACCTTGTCACTTCATCTTAAGACTTCTACACTCCTACACACCCATATCCACATTCCGAGGATCACCTAGACTCTACCCCATCTTAGGCTAACCAAATGCTCTGATACCAAACTGTCACGCCCCGATTTTTGAAGAACGAAATCCTAAAATCCACGTAGGATTATCCGTTTCCCCAAATCTCGGGTCGTGAAATTAAATAACAACATAAACATTTAGTAGCAATGACAAAAATATAGTTCAGAAAATAGGAACAAACCAAATTTTTTAACAAAAACTGTAACCAGGAAATTTCGACAGTCGCTAGCCCCACTAGTGGAACTCCCGTAACGCTGCTCAAAAGTCTCTAAACTTGAAAAGCTAATCTGCTACATTCCCAAAGGAATGTACCCAAGAAGCAAAAACTCACTTGGGTCAGGAATAAAGCTGGTGTGAGAAATCTTCATTCCAAAATCAATAAAATCGCACGTGATAAACATCAAGCTAAACACAAACAATATACAAATACACCAACAGATAGTTCCTCAATGAGGAAAAGGTGTCACGCAAGAAAACACAGTCCAAAGAATTTAGTTCCTCATCGAAGCCATCATATCATCATCCCAATTAAGTAAAAATACATTTACTTATACTTACCCTATAGAAGTCAACTATGGCAAGTCTGACCTGCAGAAAAATTAGTGGACTTGCCATCCTGCATGAAAAGGATTAGAAACCAATATAAACGTAATCTATTCATTTTTATTTGAATTTGATTCATCTTTTTAACGGAATTGTCACTTAGACGATACCATATTTGCACCACCTCCGTGCCGAACATACATGCCCGTATGCCTCTCACATATAAAGGAGGACTACTCTGTCATCCATGCCCAAGTGGGGACATCACATACAGGCATGCATTGCGGATACCCCTAACTATATGAGTACCAAAAGCCACCCTTGGGCTATCAATGCGCATAAACTTACGTCACATTTTTTACGGATAAATATCAAAGCCTATTTTAGGCATACAAATTCACCCCATTTTCGCAAAAGACTAACCCGAGGGTTATTTTAGTTTCTCTAGTATGAAATGGGTGCCCCAACTCCGCAAGACGACCCGCAGGTTATTTAGTTTCTCTTGTAAGAGAGGGAAAAAAATAAACAAAAGAGGTATGGTAGTTCTAAGTGATACAAGTCCAAGTGATTAAATTTTCAAGAATCAACATTTATCAATACCATTTATTTTTGATATTTCCGAATTTCTCAACAATGACATTTTTTCACACATAAATCAATTCATAATCGTATCCACCCACATTTTTGGGGAAAACATAGCATATTCATAAATCGTGTTTTATAATAACACGGTGATCAAGTGACATTTTGTCATTCATAATGAAATCCACCCTTTCCTTTGGAAGAACATACCCAGTTCAAGATGCATACATACAGAGGAACACCATTAATCTTAAATGGTCCTACATCAATATAATCAACGAGACATCAAAATAAATCAAGCCATAGTGCAATATCAAACACTACTGCTATTCCAGAACTTAGCAAATATTCATTCACCAAAAAAAAAAAAACTTAATATTTGACATTTCTTCCACTTTATGCTTAAGCATCCACGACTTTTTCTTCCAACGAAACCTCATTATGGTATTATGTCCACAATCTCAAAACACCCAATTCACATGATCACTAACTCATTTGACTCCACAACCATTATTTAAAAAGAGTGAAAACGTACTTGTTTACAAATTTCAATAACAACCCATATCTTCTTCCCAACCATTACTTTCAAAATGGAGACAAACCACAAACATTAAAACCCAAATCTCTTTCAATAATTTTATCAAACACTTGGAGACAATCTCCTACACATAAAACACATAACTTTAATTAATTGTGTCTTCAATTACCCTAACTACTTCAACAAAAACACAACCAACCCAAAACAAAGAATCAAAAGAGAAGAAGAGTATGAGTCGAATTGCAAGTCAAATCAAATCGGCCACTGGGCGATTCTAATTGGTTCATTGAATCGTGAAGCACTCAAATTGCTGGATTCAGGATTGTGGACTCTTCGATTCATGATAAAAATCGCAGACCGTGATGCGATAAATTGGAGCAGTAGGTGAGGAAGACGAAGAAAGAAGAAAGAAGAAAACTAGAAAAAATGAACAAAACTCACCAGTTAGTGCACAGTCTCCAGCAACCACATCCTGAGCTTTGGAAATCTTCACGAGCATCTTTGCCGAGAGTTGGAGGAGCTCCATCTTGTTCAGGATGGTGCCTCCGTAGTCTCCAAAGAGAATAAGAGGAAGAACTTTTGTTGCACAAGAGAAGAAGGAAAATAAGGGGTTTTCAATATATAGTGTGGGTGGTTATTCACCCCCACTAAAATTTTGAGAACACCCGCCCTTTAACTCACCAAATTAACCCTAAAATTTTGAAACCTGAATTTAATTAAATGTAACCCTATTTTATTTCATTCAAAATAAAATAAATTAGTTTTTTTTTTTGAAATCTAGGGGTGTTACATTGTCCTTGTTCCCTTAAAATTGGGAGCCAACCAATTAAAATACAACAAAGGACTTTGAGTCCTTTCCAACAAAGGACTTTGAGTCATTTCGAGCAAAGGACTTTGAATCATTGACTCATAAATTCCACCTTGGTGAACAATTTTAGGCCACCACACAAGCATCACAAACAACCACATAAGCATATCCACCTTGGCATGAAAAACCGCCAAGACCCATTACTCGGTCACGAGAATCATCATCATGCTCCTAAGGGCCCTGCCCCCTTGGGCGTCATCATTGAGAGAGCCTGATCAAGTTGAGACAATGCTCAAACTTGATCCCTGGAACCACTTTTGTCAACATATCAGCTAGATTGTTTTGAGTACTCACCTTCTCTAAGAAAACCTTGCCATTCTCGATGACATCGCACATCAATTTGCTTCGTCCGAGCATGATGAACCATGCTCTTCGCCAAATGGATAACACTCTAACTGTCACATAACAATGTTGCATCATCCTGAGTAATACCCAAATTACAAACCATGCCTCGAAGCCAAAATGGCTTCCTTCACCGCCTTTGACAGAGCCATGTACTATGCTTTAGTAGTAGACACAACAACTGTAGATGATAACTAAGACTTCTAGCTTGCCGGACCCATCGCCAATGTAAAACAATAACCTGTAATCGGTCGACACTTATCAAGATCACCAGCTTAATCCCAATCAATATAACCTTGGATCATATTTGACACATCTCCTCTCTCATATACTAAACCAACATCCAGTGTACCCCGAAGATAACTCAATATCCACTTCACTACCTGCGAATGTTATTTTCTCGGGTTTGACATAAACATACTAACCAGACTAACTGCATGAGCGATATCCAGACGTGTGCAAGTCATGACATACATAAGACTACCAACTGCACTAGTATAGGGAACTTGTAACATGTATTTCCTATCATCCCATATGCCAGGAGACAACTTACCCAAGAGCTTAAAGTGAGCAACCAAATGAGTACTTATCAGCTTAGACGTATCCAAGTCAAAACAGTGAATAACCTTCTCTAAGTATTGTCGTTGTGACAATGTCAGTCTGCTATTCTTCTTATCTCTCAATAATTCCATCCCAAGTATCTTCTTCGCGAAACCAAGATCTTTCATCTCAAACTCCATGCTAAGCTTCAACTTCAATTTATCAATTTCTTTCATGCTCTTTGCAGCAATGAGCATGTCATCAACATAAATTAAAAGAAACACAAAAGACCCATCCTTGAGCTTCTGTGTGAATACACAAGGCTCATACTGACTCCTCGCATATCCATGCTCAATCATAAAAGTATCAAACCTCTTATACCACTGCCTCGAAGATTGCTTCAACCCATACAATGACTTTTTAAGTTTGCATCCTTTTCTTCCTTACCAACAACAGCATATCCGTCGGGTTGAAACATGTATATGTCCTCCAAATCTCCATGTAAAAAACAATCTTGACATCAAGTTGCTCGACTTCTAAGTCAAACTGCGCTGCTAAAGCCAAAAAGACTCTGGCAGAAGTGTGTTTTACCACCGGAGAGAATACTTCATTGTAGTCCAAACCTTCTTGTTGTGCATATCCTTTAGCCACCAATCTTGCCTTATATCATATACCTGTACAAGTACCCATGGAATCTAGAATCCCGTCTTTCACTGTGAAAACCCACTTACAACCAATTGACCTCTTCCCTTTAGGGAGTGTCACAAGCTCCCATGGATGATTCTTCTGAAAAGATAACATCTCCTTATCCAAAGCCTCATTCAACTCCTCTTTGTGAACACATCGCAAAGCCTGCGTACATGTGGTAGGCACATCATCATATCAAGTAAAAACTGAGAATGCGCAAGCTGCGCCATCCTCATAGCCAAATCTAAGTGGTGCATGTCTAACTCTAAGTTTTCTGCCTGCTAGTAAAGACGATGTTTGTAACTGTTGAACCTGTTGTTGTGTAGGATCAATGTCCCCATTAGTAGGAACCTCATTTTTTTCCACTATCTCATCAGGCATCACATTTGTATCCCCTCTTCCCTTAGTAAAAGGAACATCATGCTCTGTATGAGATCTATGAGCTCCAAGCTCCACCTACAGAGAATCTCTAGCATCTTCATCTTCATCATAGCTATCACCCCTCCAAATAGAGGAACCATATTTGCATCTCTCACACTTTGCCTGTAACAAAGCCTCATCATGAAACTTCACATCTCGACTGATCACAAGCTTCTGTAAATCAGGGCATCATAAACTATACCCTTTCAAATTATGTGGATAACCGAGAAAAATGGCTTTCCTGACCCTTACTCCAATTTTATCCTCCCTAACATGAAAATATGTTGGACAACCAAATACTTTCAGGTTAGAATAATCTGAAGAAATACCAAACTATACCACCATAGGAATCTGAGACTCAATAGCTGAACTACCCTTAACTTCGTGACAAGTGCTGAACCATTCCCTTACAGGACACATATGATACGAAGCTCCCGAATCAACCATCCAGCCGTCATACAAATGGTCATAAGATTTTGCCATTAGTGCATGTGCTAAGTCACCCCCGATTAGATTATCCTCTACCACATCCGGTGTCTCAACAACATTCATTATGCCCTTACTCTCATTATCTTGTTTATTGTGATTATCCTTCCAATTCAGGACAATCCCTTCTGTAATGGCCTTTGTGCTTACATTTGTGATATTCAACCTTAGACATATCTCCGCCTTTTGATTTAGACCATTTCTTTCGGTAGTTCTTCTTCTTGTAATTTCTTCCCCTTGTCATAGAAAGACCATGTGCTTGAACCTCCTCATTCGAAACATTATTTCTGGAAGCTTTTGCAAGTTCAACTTAAACAATATCACTATACATAAATTTTCTTTCTTCAACGTTGTCATCTGATCAACAAACGGTTCCCATTCAGGTAACAAAGAAATTAACAAGAATACTGCTTTCTGACTATCTTGAAATTTTGCTCCCAAGCTAACACAATCTAAGTATAAACATTCAAATTCATTTATGTGATCAGTCATAAGTTTACCTGGCTGCAACCTGAAAATGAAAAACTTCTTCTGTAGGTACATCTGACTCATCTGATCATTCTAAAGATACATAGCCTGAAGCTTTTCTCAAATACCCTGAGCCGTCATCTCATCAGCCAAGTTGTAATCCACATTACAAAAAAGACACAAACAAATCATATTACATGCCTTCTGATCAATTTTACTTCACTTTTTGATAACCTCAATTGTAGCAATATCTGATGATGGTTTTTTTTTCTCATCTAGTGCATCAATATGATCCAAACTAACTAGAATATCTTTAAAATCTATCTGCTAAGCTTTAAAATTGTTCCTACCATTTAATCAAACAATGTAGAACCCATGGACTTTCACATAGCCATCATCACGCGATGAAGAAAATCTTTCAGTCATTTTTATTTCACACCTTCAAACACACAAACACCAACCAACTGGCGCTCTAGTACCACTTGTAAGGGAGATACCTGCTAGAACAATTAGTCCAAAACACATACTGATGCAAATAATTTCTAACGCAAAGCAAAGATCTAGTTGGTGAAAGTGAATGACTGAAAACGTTATGCAAGTAATAAGCAAACAACAAGCAATGCGTAATATGCAAAAAGATAAAAATCACACCAAGATTTACATGGTTCTGCTTTGCCTACTCCACGGACGACAACTCTAAAACTATCTTATTGAAATGAAAATACTTAATTGAAGATTACAACGTTGTCAAACAATAATCCTTGAGATTACTCAATCTCAAGCCAACAATACCACCAAGTAACAAGAGTTTCTCCGCAATCTTCCTTCCTTCACTCCCCCTAACAAGTGGTATCAGAGTCGACGGTCTGATGGAGACTTGACGAGGTGGAGGTGCAGGCAATACATTGTTAAGGGGATAAGTGCAAGGTAGCGAGCTAGGTGGAGCATCGCAGGTGCGCGATCCGCCATATGAAAATCAAGATTAGGTTCCAGATCATTGCCAAGTGAGTGTCCTACAAGTCCAGACGAGGTGGAGTTAGTACGATGGTTGCGGCTAGGCGTAGCCAACAACGCAGGGAATAGTTGAGCCCGTACACCGAGTGCTACCCACAGGATCGTGGTTGCGCATGATTCTCGAATAGGAGGTGTACTTCGAGATGTTGAAGACCGGGTGGATGGATTGAAGGATTTTTTTTTGAAAGGAAAACGTGGGGGTTTATATGGGCTCCCCAGACCACTGAAAAATTATAAAGAGAGCTTGATTACATTCGTGAGTATTTCCTACCTCTAGCATCATCAAATACAATTTTTTTTTATATCCTCCACAAATGAACTTGGAATGATCTCCACATACTCATTGTTCGATAATAGTCAAGACAACTTATCGGCTGCTTGGTTCATTTCCCGTACTACATGCATTACTTTGCACTCCGCAAATTTCCTCATTTCCTCCCTGATACGCCTAGTAGTGTGAACTGCTTCCCATGGTGGAACCTTATTTGTAGTGATATACTTCATGGCATTGCTTGAGTCCATACTTAGCTCCACCTGTTGGATGCCATGTCTGTGTGTTAGCCTGATTCTGAGCTCAATGCCCTGTAATTCATGCAACATAAATGTCTGTGCTCGTTGAGAACCTACTGTAGCTGCTATCACAAGACCATCATGGTCCCTAATTAGTGCACCATAGCCCCCTTTAGTACCATTTAGAGAACCATTTGTATTGACTTTGAACCATCCATGATCTGGTCATTGCCATGCATGCAAAGTGCTAGTGCGCAAGTGAAATTGAGTTCCAATTCTCCACCTGTCAAAGAATCCTCTGTTATCTGCATTATCCTCCACATTAAGTTCCAAGACAGAAGCTCGTCTGACATCGTCAATGATCTTATGCACCAGTTCGATTGCTATTCTGAATTTTGATTGCAATATTCTGCAATTTCTCTCAGTCTATATATGATAAATGGTAGCATTCAAAGCCAGTATTTTAATCATTGAGCTCGGTGATGTACCACTGAATGTCTTCTCAAACCATTTCCACTCTGCATCCAACTCCATTGGCTGATGTTTATATCCTCGTTCGATAAGGATGCGTGACCAGACAAAGTAGGTATACCTGCATTTGAAAAACATATGCTCTTCACATTCTTTCTCAGCACTACACAGGGAACATAGAGAGCATTCTACTACTCTCCATTTTTTTAGTCTATATTGTGTTTTGAGCGCCTTGTTCATTACTAGCAAAGTAATAAAACTGTGTCTAGGTACCCTTCTTGTAAACCATACTAATTTGGACCATGATACTGCTGGCATTCTCTGGCTTATAGAGTGGTACGCACTTTTATTTGTAAACTCCCCTTCATGACCCCCCATCCATATGACTTCATCTTTATATCCACAATCTATCTCCACCGATCCTAGTTCTTCATGGATTTCAGCTAGATCTGCTATCTGTTGCAATCTAGTATTCCATTTATTATTTGTGATAAGAGCGCTCACTTTTGCATTATGGTCCAGTACTGAGTGGTATGTGAGGTGTGGTGGAAATCTATCATAAAGAATCCCCAAGGGGTGCCATGGGTCTTTCCACAACAGAGTTCCCTTTCCATCCCCAATTGAATGAACAATCAAGGAGCGTGCTTATACTCTGGACTGAAGGATTTTGCGCCAACACCAGGAAGACTCACTTGGAATATCCATGGTCCAAAAATTCTTCTCCTTGATTATGTTTCCTTTTGTCCATTGTACCCATAGATTGTTCTTATTTGAAACAATATACCAAACATGCCTCATCATAGCAGCTTTGTTTGAAGTTTTGACTATTCATGCCAAATGTGGAAATTGTTGAGATAGTGTTGGCTTGAATAGTCCCACATCAAGTAAGAACGAGTTGTCACAAATGTTTATAAGTAAGTGGTCCACTCCCTAATAGCAATGAGCCATTTTAGAGAAAATCCCACACCACCTAGGCCTAGATGGAAGGCTTGATAGGTGGTATTTAAGTTGGGGACAATATTTTTGCTATGAGTTAGTGCATTGGGTGCGACTATGTGGAGCCAACAATCCGGGAATAGTTGAGCCAGTACATCGAGTGTTACTCACAAGATTGTGGTCGTACATGATACTCGAGGAGGAGGTGTACTTCAAGATGTTGAAGACCAGGTGGAGTAGGGGTGGGCATCCCATCCCGCGATCCCAATCCCGTTCCGATTTTTTCGGGTCTTAATGGGATTGAATAATTTCATCCCGATCCTGTCCCGTCCCGATCTAGAATGGGATGTGATGGGATAAAGATTTTCAATCCCGCCAATCCCGTCCCGTCTCATGCTAATTTTTTAATATTTTAATTATTTATTTATTTATATTCATATAAACTTAAAAATGACTGATAGAAACTCATGGTGTTTTCATTTGAATCCTTTCTGGGATCTTCATCTTTTGATGTTCAAGATTGCATTTGAATTTCATTTATTTTATTTTGGGTTTTATATATTATGTAATATCGATTTAGACTATATATGAGTGTCTTTTGAGGCTATCATTTATGGGTTTATTTGAAGTTTCAAGGAGAAAACAAATGAAAACAAAAGCAAATTGAACTCTCCCAAACATCCCAACTAGATTAGCACTTGAGGGAGGTTTGCAATCAATCACGTGCTCGTTACGTATACAATGTTATAAGCATCTTGAGAGACATATTCAGACATGTCTTTTTTATCCATTATTAATTTGGTCTAAGACTAAAGCCAGCTAGGTAATATGCTACTCACCCTCGGTCAATAGGAGTTATCTCGTAGTGTCAGAGAACGTATATTCAAGAGCTAATCTGGTTTACGAGACCTTGGGTTTTCCATGGGGTCGCCTCTATATTGGTGGGTATTTCACTGCTTAGGTGTTATCCATAACTATTTCCAGATTCCTGCAATTTGCTTGTAGGTTTAAGAAAGTTATTTTTTATGCTCTATATCTAATTATAAGAAAGTTATTTTCATGCTCTTATATGATGATAATCTTCGCAGCGGTCACAGGCAGCACGCTGATCCCGTCCCGAACCCGTTTGGGATGGGACGAGGTCGGGATGAAGTTTTTCCCATCCTGTCCCGTGCCTATCCCGTATGAACGGGATGGGACAGGGATGAGTATATCTCGTCCCATCCCGTCCCGTGCCCACCCGTAAGGTGGAGGAATTGTAGGATGTTGTGACAATTTGCACGAAAAGTGGAGATTGTTGGGATAGTGTTGGCTTGAATAGTCCCACGTCAAGTAAGGACTAGTTATCACAAAAGTTTATAAGGAAGTGGTCCACTCCCTAATAGCAACGAGGCCTTTTGGAGAAAACCCCACACCATCTAGGAAGGCCTGATAGGTGGTGTTTAAGTTGTGGACAATATCGTTGCTATGTATAGTAGACCGTGGGGTGCACACAAGTATGGTAAAGTAGATATAAATTACTTTGAACATGTTGATATGGGTACATTTTAGACATAATTACTTCAATCTAAGTTAGAATTTCATTGATATGATTATATAGTTGATAGATCTTGTCGTGAGCTTTCCGTAGGTATATAGACCATAACATTTTGATGAGAACTAACATAGTGATGATCAATGGAAGTTAGACCAATTTCAGCAAAAAAAACTATTTTCGGTGCATTGGAGAAAACAATGACATCATATGTTGACCAGAACTCTGACTAGGTCTAAAAAATTGCTCGTAGATTCGTTTTTAACATTGTTTTCATCGTTGAAATCCTTATCTTGAGATCTATTTAATTGTAGCACAATTTTTTAATTTAAAAAAATTATATTTTTACCCCTTAACTCCCTTATGCATCGATATGATTGTTTTTGGTCTATGATTGTATTTTGAAGTATGTAGGTTGTGGTTTCATAGTGATTCTGGAGATGTTAATGGTTGAGGAATGTATGTTAATGCATTATGATGAATTTGGAGATTTGTATTGTTATGCATATTGACTTGTTAATGCATTATGAAGAATTTGGATATTTGAATTGTTATACAAATTGTCTTATCAAGGAGTGGCTTGACTGTCGTTTTGTTATAGAGCATTTGTTTATGACAAATGATATGTTTTCCCAAAAGTATGAGTGGATATTGTGGTCGAATTATTTATAAATGACAAAGTGTTATAGTGAATTTTTTTTGAGATTTCATAATATGTGATATTGACAACTTTAAGTCCTTAAACATCAATCACCTGGAACTGTATCGCTTAGAACTACCACACCTCTTGTTGTTTATGATTTTTTTCGTATTCTATAGAGAAACTAAGTAACATTCGGGTTGGGTCTTGCGGATGTCGGGCACCTCTTTCTTACAGAGAAATTATCAGTTGGTCGCATGTACAGAAGGTGGTTTTTAATGCCTAAAAGAGGCTTGGTTATTTATCTATAAAAAATGTGATGTGACTTATGCTCAATTATAGCCCAAGAGTGACTTTTATGTTACTCATATAGTTAGGAGTATACGGTTATGCATGTCTGTATGTAATATGTCCCTACTTAGACATGGATGACGGGGAAATTCTTCTTTATATGAAATAGACATACGTGCATGTATGTTCGGCATGGAGGTGGTATGAATGTGGTATAGTTTAAATGATAAATTCATTAAAACGAATAATATGCTTAAATAACCATTATTTGCAGGATGACAAGTATATTATTATATGCAGGTCAGATTGCCATGGTTAACCTCTACAATGTAAGCATAGGTCATGTATATATTTACTTCAAGAATGATAGGAATTTATTAGAACGATTGTTTCGTTAAGGAAATACATATCTTTGAGTTGTTATTTTTCTCGCATGACATATTTTTCTCGTTAAGGAACTACAAGTCTTTGAGGTGTTATTTTATTGTGTATGTTCATATCATGATATTGAACTTATTTTTGTTTAGAGTTTGAGATTATTCATACTGATGCTGGCCTAAGTGAGCTTTTTCTCTTGGGTACATTCCCAAAAGAATATAGTCGATTAGATTTGCCACAAGTTTTAAAGGTTATTTGGGCAGCGCTATTGGAATCTTCCTTATCAGGTGAATCTCATCAAGAGTTTACGGGTTAGGGTCTTATTTGCTCTACTTCAACTCTTTTATAAATAATTATGCTTGATGATACACCAAAATGACATCTCGTCTACACTTTACAAATGTCATGATGATCTCGAGAAATAACAGACCCAAACGTCAGACCAACACTGATATGGCCCAAGCGGGTTCAAGCCCGCACATTGCAATCAGCCAGACTGACCCAAATCATTACAGTCTGCTAAACCCACATGTCTCACAACTATCTCCAATACCCGTATGCAATATTAAGGCAAGTATCTCGGGGATCAGCTTCGGACAGGCAAGACAACAACACTTTGCTTCCAATTAGGAAGCAAATACCAGAGCATACGTCGCACATGAAAACTTCCATCTGCAGACAATACTCTGATTGTGAACTATCTATCGCATATCTAGGATCACAAGTAGAATAGAGAAACTTCCCTTCCAACACAACTCTTAATTACAGAAGGATCTCCACAAAAATCTTCTACCATAAACTACGCCACCGATGACCTGGTCGAGCCATGAATCCACTACTATAAAAAAGACTTGAGGTTGGTAAGCTAAGGGACACTACAAATTCCATGTGTACATCATTATGCCTTCCTTAGATCCTTGTCTGACTTTAGTATCGGAGTGTCATCGATCACCACAACAGTGGTCCGTAGCTCACATGCGTTCCTTGTGCTGGTCAACAGGTCAAGCAGAGAACGAAAATCGACTGCATCAATTTGGCGTTGTCCGTAGGGATGACAAAGTTCCTAACTAATCACTAGCATCAACTCTCTTCGGAATACAGGAAGATGGTGACCACCAGATCACCCAACAATGGAAAACAAGGGACACATAAAACGCTCAGACTGACACTATACCGTCACTTTCGGAGACACCGGTGACACATGGGTAGTAGACTCACATCACCACACCAGTGACAACAATGACAGACCCCGGGATGGATTTTCTGTCATCACAAATACAATAGATCGCTAAAGTAGTAGAGATACTCATACAGTAGAACCCTCCACCTGCTGATGGAGATCAGTAGTAGCACAGACTCCAAAAAATGAAAACAGAGAATAGGCACAGAAGAGTCAAGCCCCTGCTTGTTCTTATTGGACTAGAAGTGGCAGGGCGATCAACAAAGACCCGACCTTCAGGGTAGACATGCTGGCCCCACAGAACCTTCCTCCGCCAAGGTACTCATGAACTAGGCATGCTATATCGCCTATCTGTTCCCCCATTCGTAGACTGCAACATGAACGAGGCTCTGCCAAAAACGTTCAGCCCTTCGAAGCTTGATTTCTTTGATTGGACCGGCGACCAGTTCGATCACTTGTGTCATTATCAGCTTGTAATGGCGATCAAAGAAGGGTCCGAGTTGGTGATGTGGAGACCGTTCCCTACTAAATTGAAGAAATCAACACTGACATGGTTTCATAACCTCCCGCCAAAGTCGATTGACTCATTCAAGACACTGGCCAAAAAATTTCTGACGTACCAGATCAAAATAAGGCCACACTACATAGTCTTCTTAAGGAAGAAGTCTAATGAAACGCTAAAAGAGTATGTCACACGCTTTAATGATGAGCAACGCTCATTGACGGTTGCAGCGATGACACAGTCGTGACAGTTTTTACCGCAGGCCTGAGAAAAGGAAAGTTTTATGACTTCCTCACCTTGGAACCCTCCTGGATATGGCAAAACTCTTAAAGGGCGCCCAAAGGTACATCACCTTGGAAAATATGAGAATAGTGAAGAAGGAAACTAAAGTAGAGAAGAAACCCTCCATTTCTAGCGACATAAATGAGGGAAAAATGTGAGACGACGAAGAAATGAACTAGCAAAATTGCAACGACAACTAGTGTAACTCTGTCCGTGCTAGGCCAGAAAAAGTTTCCAACTATGTTGGATCCAGATCCATGACCCCCTTCAATTCCAGCCTATCAGACGTTCTTAATTCCATGAAAAACTTGGAAGATTTGAAGTGGCCCCCAAAGCACCGCGAAAACCCCTCCAAACGCGACAACAACAATTATTGCTTATACCACAATGAGGGTGACCAAACACCAATGAATGCAAAAGTTTAAGGTATGAGATCGACTACTGGATTCGTAAGGGGAATGCTAAAAAAATTCTTGGGTTCATAGAAATGATAGGACCAAACTAGGGAAAGGGAAGAGACATCCAAAGAGATTGAGAAGGAGACTCTAGGCAAAATATGTCCTTCACAGAGTCGGATCATAAGAAGAGCAGTTGAACAAGTCCTGCAAACAGACACTACTTTAGATGCGAACACAACCCGCAAATGAGGACAGACGCGTATACTACTCAAGGATGCAAAGCCCCATCCCAACCTTGACCTTCATGGACAAGGACCTCGAAGACGTCCGCTCACTGCACAATGACGCTTTTGTCATTTCAGTCTCTATCGGAAGGTGGGAAGTGAAGAGGGCCCTAGTTGACACAAGAAACTCCCTCAACATCCTGTTCTACAATGTGTTCCGCAATACAAACCTCAAGGAGAAGAACCTGACATCCTCCAACTACCCGCTGATTGGATTCGGCGGAGATAAATGCTTCCCGGTTGGGAAGATAAGGTTAGCAATGGTGGCGGGAAAGCCACGATTAAGAAAAGTCTTTTTTTTGGACTTCTTGGTGGTAGACGCACCGTCTACCTATAACCTCATCCTGGGAAGACCATGGCTTCACCAAATGGAAGTAGTAGCCTCCACTCTTCACCTTTTCGTTAAGTATACAGCTAACTACTTGAAGGGAACAATTCGCGGGGACCAACCAACGACATGGGGCTAACGACCAACCTCTTATACCTAACAACGTTCCAAAAGATGCAATTCACTGAATAAATGCTCTAGCCCAACGATCGATCAATGGTAGGTTTCAGTGGAGAACAGTGTATTTCGCTCGGAATGATCCTATTGCCAGTCGAAGCAGGAGAACCAGGGAAACAAAGAGTCTTGTTGACGGATTTCCTTGTTGTCGACGCTCCATCCGCATACAACATGCTTCTCAAAATGCGGTGGATACACGAAAAGGGTGCAGTATCCTTCAACGTGCATCAATGCTTGAAGTACCATACCGACGATGGCGTCGTAATAATCAAAGGAGATCAGCCAGCTGCACGTGAATGCCATTATGTAGCGATGAAAGCTCTGTACATATAACAATTACTACAACGACCAAAGGAGCCGCTGCAGCATTCTAGTCAATCAGACCCCGACTTTTCTGATGACAATATGACCCCAAGCAGGCCAAGAGATCGACCAAACACTTGACAACCAGAAGAAGAAATGACAGTAGTCTACTTGGATGACGGATGAGACAAAAAAGTCCAGATTGGCACAAAAAATCCACCCAGAACTCGTCATGAAACTGGTCCAACTGCTAAAGGATAGTCAAGCCTTTTTGCCTAAACGATAAAAGACATGGTGGGAATAGTCACGTCTGTCATTACTCACAAACTGCAAGTCACTACAGTCAAGAAGCCGGTCTGACAAAAAAGAAGGTCGGTTGCCCCAAAACGTAACCAAGCAATAAACGAGGAAGTGCACCATCTGATAATTGTAGGAATGATCAGAGAATCTCACTATCCAAACTAATTAGCTAACATGGTGTTGGTAAAAAAGAATAACGGAAAGTTGAGAGTATGTGTAGATTACACTAACCTAAACAAAGCCTGCGCAAAATATATGTTCCCACTCCCACGCATAGACCAAATAATGGATGCCACTGCTGAGCACGAACTCCTGAGCTTCATGGATGCGAACTCCGGGTACAATCAGATACAGATGCACCCTCCCGACTAAGAAAAAAGAGAGGTACATATTGTTACTAGATGATGCCATTCGGACTAAAGAACGCAAGAGCCATCTAGCAGTGGTTGGTCAATATAATGTTTAAAGACCAAATTGGTAAGACGATGGAAGTGTACATCGATGACATGTTGGTAAAAAACTTATCGAATATCTCGAACATGCCTTCTCCCAACTCCGGAGATACAAAATGAAGTTGAACTTGGGGAAATGCACATTCTGTGCAGAATCGGAAAAATTCCTTGGATACATCGTCAACCAAAGAGGATGTGAAGCCGATCCTAAACAGATACAAACACTTATCAACATGCAGTCACCAACGAACATAAAGGGAGTGCAAAGTCTCAATGGCAGGAAAGCGGCTTTGAACAAATTCATTTCCAAATCCTTGGAAAATGTGTACATTTCTTAAAAATCTTGAAAGGAAATAAGACATTCAAATGGAACGAAGAATGCGAGAAAACTTTCCAAAGCTTAAAGGCCTACAAGGAGAGCATAGAACTGATGTCAAAATTGAGCATGGGGGAAACACTGTATTTATACTTGTCCGTGTTCGATCAAGCGATAAGCTCAGCACTGATACGAGAAGAAAAGGGCGCACAAAAGCCAATATATTACATCAACAAAACACTTGCTGATGCGGAGATCAACCAGCCAGCTTTAGAGAAATTTGCACTCGCCCTAATCGTATCTTCAAGAAAGCTACGACTATAGTTCTAAGCTCACCCAATCATTGTCGTAACTGAGCAATCACTTCAATTAGTATTGTACAGACCAGAGTTACCCGGAAGAATGGTTAAATGGGTAATAGAACTTGGATAGTTTGACATTAGCTATACCCCTAGAGTCTTAATAAAAACTCAAACATTGGCGGATTTCATTGTTGAATTCACAGGAAGCAACAACCGACAACCAGATAGTAACCCCAAAGAGGAACAAACCGTCCACGAATAGATCCTCCATTGTGACGGAGCATCCAACGAGGCAGGAAGTGGAGCTGGAATGATCCTGTACAACTCGGAAGGTGTAACGTTTTAGAAGGCCATAAATTTCAATTTAAAAGCCTCAAACAACGAAGCCGAGTATGAAGCACTAATAGCCGGGCTACAATTGGAAAAACACTTGGGAATAAAATAAATTAGCATCTTCATTGACTCCAAATTGGTGGTCAATCAGTTGAACAACATTCAAGTCAAAGATGCTCGAATGAAAGCCTACCACCAAAAGACTGCCTAGCTAAGAGAAAGTTTACAGGATGCAACCATTTGGCAAAGTCCAAGGGCAGAGAATAAAAGAGTCGATGGGCTAGCAAATAAAGCATCAAGGACCCAAGAAAATGATAATATGTTTGTCAAGATACAGGAAAGTTCCATACTGGAAAATCAAGTGCAATAAGCATTGCGACAGGCCAAGAAAACAATTGGACGACTCCAATTCTCGCTTATATAATGAACGAAGAGCTTCCAATAGATAAGATAGAGGCCTGAAAACTGTGTAACCGAGTAGCATAGTACATAGTGATTAACAACAGACTCTATAGAAGATCTGTGCCTAGCCCACTACTAAGATGCCTCTCACTCGATGATGCTAACAATGTTCAACGAGAAATTCATCACAATACATATACACGTGGAAACCATCCAAGAGGAAGAATACTAGCCCACAAAGCCCTGACAATGGGATACTACTGGCTAACGATGCAAACGGATGCAAACAAACTCATTTGCATTTGTGACAAATTCAAGATATTTGATTCGTATCTCAATGCCAGGCCAAAATCTAATCCTGATGAGCAGTCCATCTTGCACAATGGGGGATCGATGTTGTAGTACCACTCCCAATATCCGACAACAGAAATTCCTCCTCGTAGCAGTAGAAGTGTGTGGAAGTAGAACTGTCAGAATAGATAGGAGAAGCTCAAGTCGAAAAGCTCATTGGGGAAGACATAATATGCAGATTCGAAATCGCAAGAGATTGTCACAGACAAGGGGAAGCAATTCGAAGGCAATGAGGTTACAGAGTTGTGCAAAAACCTGAACATCCAGCAACAATTCTCAACATCGAAAAGGACAAGTCAAGGTCACCAATAGAACGATCCTAAAAGCGATCAAAAGGAAGCTCGAAGCATCGAAGAGATTGTGGACATCCATACTACCCAGCATCATTTGGGCATACAGAACAACGAAATGGACTCCAATAGGGGAGACTTTTTTCCCTCGCATACGGGTCTAAAGCAATGATAGCCATAGAAATTGGTATGCCAATATTCAGAACCGAAGAGTTCCGAGCCGAGGACAACAATGAATCACTGAGAGTCAGATTAGATCTCTTCGAAGAAAAGTGGAAAAATGATTCTATCAAAACAACATCCTACCAACAACTACTATAACCAAAAAAGTTAAGCCTCGCACGTTCAATGTCAGTGATTGAGCACTCCAAAAAATTTAACTCAAGACAAAGGAGCCATGCGCGGGTAAACTGAATCCAAATTATGAAGGACCATTCAAAATGATAAGAATCAACCTAGTAAGGACATACTAGTTAGAAAATGCGGAGGGTGAACAACTACCACGACCATGGAATTAGAGCATTTGAAAAAAATATTATCAATAAAACTCCTTTACACCCTACATCTCGCATTCAAGCGATAAAGTCTAGTTAGGACAAATAAGTCAGATTAAAGATTTTACTCAATGAAACACACACCACGACCAAAGTATCAAGTGATATTCACATAATTATTACATAATATATCCCTTAATTTATATATGTTAGTGTTTCGATTATTATATTTTATAATAATAATCTCGTTTTCATATCTTTGTAGGAATTTGAGCGTGAACGATGAAATCATATTAAGGCGACAATTTAATTAATTACAATTGGTCGATTCTAGTGGTGGTACAAAGTACAGGGGCACATATCTAAACCTAACCCTAATAAACCTAGGTCAACCTAATTTAACCTAAGCCCAAACCCAAAATGCTAACCTAAAAACCCAAGCCCAAGATAATAGGAGAACTCAATTTAGCTCCCCCATCTTAGAGAAAGCTTCTTCATTCTTCTTCCACATCCCTTCTCCCTTTTTTTTTCCAGCCACCACACCAATCCACCCTGCCGGCAATCCTCGCTCGATAGGAGAGCTGGCAGTGCGATAACCCACCATCACCCTTCATCTCGTCATCTCAAAACTCGTTCTCTCAGCCAACAACCACCTCTTCCTTCATCCCACTGAAACAGGGGCGTGACAACCCTGTTTACGTCATCACGCCACACAGCCACCACCACCACCGTCACTAACCACCGTGAAACAGAGGCATGACAACCCTGTTTCACGTTACAAACCTCACCTCACCACCGAAACAGACCACCACTCTCTCTGTCCAGAACACAGCCGAAACCACCATCTCTCTTTCTCTCTCTCAGCCACCGATCCTCGCCATCACCACCACCACCGCGCAACAGGAACATACTATGTTTTTCCACCCTCGCAGCCGCCACCCCTGTTTCTCCCCTCTCTCGGCCTCCTTCCTGTTTACCTCGCTCTTTCTCATTGTTTCTCTCTCTTTCTCACGACCACCCCTAGAGTCAGAACACGCAACCACCGTCGCCGCGAAACAGAGCTCGCGACAGAGGCGCTCCGTGTTTCGCATCATCCTTCATTTTCTTTGTGTTATCTCATTTTTTCTTTACTCTCTCTCTGTTCTTGCAGGTACCGGGGCAAGTTCGCGAAGACTAGGAGCTCGCGAGGAGCGAAGAACAGCTGGAGAGCAGGCGCTGTCGCGCTGGGAACGAAGACACAGACCTGCACGAAATTCGGGCGGGAGACAACCATTTTTCAAAACTGAAAAACAGTTTTTGCTATTTGCAGCCCCGATTCTATTCTATACCACCACAGAGCTTGTGTAGTCCTTTTCTCGGGATTCGCATTTCTTCCAGAAATGACTTTCACCTCCATTGCTGCTGTGACCACTACTACCATGGAGAGCTAAACCCTTCGCCAAGGCTACAATGAAACCATAGGGTTTCCTAGAGTTTGTTGTATTTAAATTTATTGTTTTCTTTATGCTTGAACGTTTAACACATTTGATTTATGATTTTCAATAATTTGCATTCACCGAAGCTATGAGTTAAATCTAAATATATGTATCAGGAGAAACAAGTTGGACATAAACATGAAACTTCTAGTCTAATCAACCATGAAGTAATAAAGTACCTGGACACATGAGCCGAACTTTTTCTTTTGTCGAGTATAATGTACGACATCAAAATCCAAATGTGAAAAGTCGGATTTCATAAAAGGCTTCCACACAACTAATACGTCGGAATTCGAAGCATACTTATAAAAATTCAAACAAACAAGTCAGAATTCAATCAGGGATGTCGAAAGCAAAAAGCTAAGTCTAATAAGTTAGACGAAAAGACATACTGCGTACAAACGATAAAAATAAATTAAATGAGATTCTCAATGATTTTCTAACTCATCACATCAGAAAAGGCTACATGAGGATAAATATATGAAGATGGCCAATAAGAGTAATGAATAAGAGGCATTTGTATCAACAACAATATCACTTGATGGCACGGGTTCAGATAGATGAAGAAATGGTTGTTACTCATCAACGGGGTTACTTAGCGATCTGGAGTGGGTTCCTCTTCATCCAGAAATGGTTGTTTTACAATCTTAACTTATCAGTAACTAATACAAGCTCAGCTTTAGTCGATGCAAGTTCGCTCTCAATGGCTGTATGCCTAGCAGAAGCCGCAGATTTAGCAGTAGCAAACTCGGTATTTAATTGAACAACTTGTGCCATAGAAGCTTTTGGACTGGCAGAGTACTCTGCAGCAGAATGCTTGGCTTCGTCGCAATCATCCATTCGTTCAGACAACTCCTTCTCAGCAACACTCAACTGAGAATGCAGTTTACTCAACTTCATCTTGGAGGCCTCGAATTTGGAGGTAAACTTATTTCGAATAGCCTTGACGTCCTTCAGCGAATTCCGAGCATCATCAGCAGCCTTCACATACTACATGCATTGCACTCTCAATGAATCAAATTTACTGAGAATATGAGATAGAACCAAGGTTTGTCCAACCATATTTCGCTCAACGAGTGCCACATGATCGTGTGTGGCCTTATAATTTGATCGCATAACGCCCACGCAAAAAAGGTGACTTATCCCCTCCTTGAGATGCTTGAGACCTTCATCAAGATTATTATATGGCGGATGAATGGGCATGGGAGCCCTATCGACCAACCGCCTATGATAATCAGCTGAACTTCTTAAATGCAGTAGGATAGGTAGCAGGGAGAGTAGTAGGCAACTACAAAGTACCCACGACGTTAAAACAAACATGAACCTTAGAACCTTGAGCACGAGTAACGACTTGATCTTCCAACGAGGAGTCAACTTTAAATCAGATAAAGTGTTCGTGCTGTTTGGATTCTTAGACATTTCGACACCTAGCTAGAACTTCTTGTTGTCGATAACACATGAATCTTCAACAAACAAGTTGTTGAAATCGAGCACGCCATAGGAAGAAACAATACTCTTCTTACGATTATCCAAAGGACGAGAAACCTCTTTCTTGCTCCTCTCTAGAGTTTGATTTATATCATCAGCCTCTCAAGTAGTAGGATCAACAACATCACCAATACCGTTCCTGAAAGATACAGGAAGAAGGGTAGCCCTGGTAATACCATGAACCAAGATAGCAAGCTTCTTCTTTTCGGGACATGACCAGAACTGATCACCAACAACTTAGAATGATTAGCAAGCCTAGGAACTTTCCCTTTTCTGATGCTCGATCCAGCATTAACGACACCTCTTGCAATAACAGGAGCATTGCGACCCGTAGGCTTCTTAGCAGAGCTTACATCCCAATCAATGCTCGCATCGCCAACGATAGCCGGGGGAGTATGTTGTTGCAACTCATCAGAAATGGCGAAAATACCGGCACGAGCAACAGTAACTTTCGAAGCACAAGCCATCTTAAGCATTGCACGATCCACCTCGCTCATAGTGTACAAACCACTGCGATCAAGGATATTCGTAGTAATAAAAGTTTCTACTAGGGACTTGGGTTGCTTATTAAATCGATCACAGAACTCTTTCTCCTCCACACACAAAAATAGTTCGTTCCTCTTGGGATCTCAGAATGATCGCAAATTTGCACATTGTGTAACTCGAAATAATCAGAAGTAATGCACACATAAACTAGGGCCTTGACTAGCCCATATACTCATCCCTGAGATTTTCAAAACAGAATGGACCAAGGAAATACCAAGTGCAATTTGCGTTCACAATAAACCCCATTAGGGAGTACAGAATCCTGATGTTCATCAGGATCCTAAATAAAATAGCCCTCGCTAAAGTCACGATCATTACCCTCTAGCTATTAGGAACCATTTGCTTGGAGGCGATGCCCAAGAAATCTAGATATTCCTAGAAGATTTCTGAGTCGGAAGCCCAAGACCTGCTTGAAACATGTCAGGGTACAACGCAATCTAGCCAGACCTCGGACAACAAGGACTGTCATCTTTTCCAGGCAAGATTATCTTGAGGTCATATGGCAATGAATAGTCATAATGAACACTATTGAGAGTTGTTCGCGTAACCCGCTTAGGCGAGTTGTAAGTTTTGCAAGTAGCAAACACATTACCACTCAGAACCCTAAAGCTAGACATCGTTATGAGACAAAAAGGAAAGAAAAAAAATCAGAGCATGGGAATGAAGAGAATGTAAAGAAGAAAGTGTTGTATCCACCTTCTCCTTTTTATAAAGTGAAATGACTAATCATAGGAAAATGTGCGGGATAAGATGGCCTTAGGAAATCCAAAAATCACTCTGAAATAAAAAGTATGATGAGACATCGGAGAAACAACATAGTAATGACTGGTAGCGACATTAAATGCGTCGCGATGGTGAAATAAAAAATCAACCGTCATACAGTTAGTGCTTACATCTGCATACCCACTAACTAAGGGGGGGGGTAGCTGATGATACATCAAATAAGACTGTAATCACAGCCATACACATGGCAGAGATCATCCATCACGAGAATCAAGTATCTCAAAACCAGGCCAATTCATAAAGCCCAAAAAGGGCGGATCGAGTCATAATAGCCCAAACAGGGTCTGTCAGAATAAATTGTAGTCAAGGGCCAAAATCCAAGCCCAAACAAATTCTCTCATAAAGAGGAGGAACATTAGGAGACAAAGAGTCATGAAGTTACTCCTCCAAGGACGTATCTTCATAAAAAAAAAATTGTTACAAACAACGTCTCCTCTTGTTTTGCCTCACATGCTTAAGTCACACAAAGAATTAATAACGACCATTATATAAGGTAAATGGAATATTCAACAAATGTATGCAATTATAACTGAGTTTTGTCCATATTTATCTCCATTTCCACTTGAGTTATTAAATTAAGCATCGGAGTGCCTTCAGGCAACAAAAAACTGATCTATGGCAATCTAACATTTGGTTTACAAGTCAGACTTACAGGAGACCATATTTTACGCATACAAGACTACCATCACAACCATACTGTGGTAGAGATCGCCCATCATGAGGACCAAATATATTAAGACTAGGCCAACTCACAAAGCCCAAACAGGGCCCATAAGAATAAATCATAGTCAGAGGCCCAAATCCTGGCCCAACAAAGTTCTCCCTTAAAGTGGAGGAATGTTACAAAGAAAAATAGTCGTGAAGGGAGTTACTCCCCCAAATATGCATATTCATAAAAGAGAAAACTGTTACAAAGAACGTCTCCCCCTCCCACCCCCTCGATGAGCCTCACATGCTTAAGTCGCTCAGAGAATTGATAGCGACCGTTATATAAAGTAAAGAGAACAATCGACAAAAGTATGCAATTTTAACTGTGTTCTGTCCAGATTAATCTCCCTCTCCAATAGATTTATTGACTTAGTATCAAAATGCATTCGAGCACCAAATCAGTGGTCTCTGACAATCTAACATTTGTTTTGCAAGTCAGATTTATAGAAGATAAGATTTTGGTCGCATCAGTTTGGCGTCTTCTATGGGAAACAACATTTTCTTTTCAATAAGAGAGTTTGTAGTTGGAAAGTTTCTAAAATCCAATTAGTGAGTAAAAAGCTTTTTGAACAAATGGAGCACTCTATAGACTCTCAACCCAGCAACAATCAAAGCAATCCCTTCATTGCTGAAGTTGTATTACCTACAGTGAATGTTTCAAACCCAGCGATAACCGAGCCAACCATGCTTGGTAACATAAAGCCACAACATGGAGGGGTAGCACAGTCATCTCAAACATCTGGCAACACTGCCACAGATCTTCGCGTGAATCAACTCATGATCCCGATGGATCTTCTGATCAAAGTGGTGGACAAACTAACCCAAGAACGTGCTCAATCCGCCGACCATGTCCAAGACCACCGCAACAAAACTTTGCCAACCGCGATCGAGAGCAATGAAGTTCTTCAAAGCAACGAACCACTAGAAGATGCCCCTCGGAATGACGGGATCCCTACACAAGTTCCATTCAGGATCAGGGTTACAGATCCTAACGTGTTGTACGAATTTTAACTATGTTGATCACTACCAATCCGACAGACCATCTGCGACACTTCCACCACATGATGTCATTGAAAATAGCCCAAGGTCCATCCAATGCCAAACATTTTCGACCAGTCTCACCTCCACAGCAATGAGTTGGTTCAACAGCCTACCACCAAGGTCGATAGACTTCTTCAAAGCACTAGCCACTGCCTTCATCACGAGGTTCATCGGTAGTCAACGGATGAGAAAGGGCCCACACCACTTGCTTCACATCAGACAAGAGCCCGAAGAAAATATAAGGGAGTACGTTATTTGTTTTACTAACGAATTGACCATGATTGACAGCTACAGTGACGACACGGCCATTGCCACCTTCACCTTCGGACTAAAACATGATCATTTGACAATGCTCTGAATCTAGACCCTACAAAGAATATGGCAACCTTGTTGAAAACCGCTTGGAAACACATCATCCCCAAGGAGATGTGAACCTCCAAAAAGAAGAACGAGTCTGAAAGGGAGGGCCAATAAAAGTGGCAAGATATGAGAGAAGAAAGAAGGAGAGAGGACAGACCCCGGAAGGAGAATGATCGGTCAAAGAGGCATCGAACCAACGGGAGATCCAAATTCAACTAGCAGGAGCTCGAAAAGCTAAAATCTACAAGGCCCAAGCACGAACAGGCGACAAGCGTGGTGAAGAAGACGTATAAACCATACACGACCTTGCAAATGAGTCGAGTAAGCATATTGAAGTGCATGGCAAAATGGGAGAATATAATCTGGCCACTCAAAATGAGAGGAGACCCAGATGGACGAGAAAAAAGTAAGTAATGCTCTTTTCATAAGGATCACGAGCACGATACTGAAGACTGCTACAATTTGAAATACGAAATTGAGCACTGGATTGACAGAAGGCAACTCGAAGATTATGTCGGACTGCCAAACAAGCAATCCAAATGGAAGGAGAAGGTAGATGTTGTTGCAGGATCAAAAGAACAACCCTGTTAATTGATATGCGCCCTACCACTACAAGAAAAAGTCTCATCAATAGCGTTTCAAAACCGCTATGGTATCCTACTATAGCGGTTTAGTAACCGCTATGACAACCAAAGCTATAAAAGAAACACGGGCTATCATAGCGTTTTTAAACCGCTATGGTAGGTAGACTATTTATAGCGGTTTTAAAACGCTATGGTAGACTATACATAGTAGTTTAAAATTGCTATCGAAGACTATAAAATCGCTATGGAATACTCTACAATAGCGTTTTAAAACCGCTATGGTAGACTATACATAGCAGTTTAAAAACGCTATGGCAGACTATAAAACCGCTATGGAATAGCCTACTATAGCGTTTTGAAAACCGCTATTTATAGTCTACCATAGCGTTTTAAAACTGCTATAAAACGTTCTTATATACTATACCATAGCGGTTTTTAAATGCTACAGTATGTTTATATCCTTTAAAAATGATATTGTAGACTAATATTATAGTGTTTTGAAAAGCTATTAATCAACATTTTTCTTGTAGTAGAGCCAGTTCACCGTAATCTGGAAAGTAGATCAAGACACAAGATTATGGAATGCATTTTATTGACAACAAATTTGAATAATAGCTTGAAAATGTACCAATAAAAATCATTCATAGTGCACAATAATACTCTCGAAAACAGGAAGGGGAGCAACTAACTACTGCAGAATATTCAACACAACACTTGCCTACTCCTGGATTTCAGTTAGATGCTTCTAAAGTGAATCAGCATAATCAACAAATTGATTTGCACCTGATGCATCAGCAGTAATACTTCGGAGTTACTGTCATTGTAGCCATCAGAAAGGAATTTCAAGAACTGAGTATCAGCAAAGTCGACCCCTTCTATCAATATCACACACTTTCTGTCTTTTCTTAATGCTTCTCCAAGGGTTTGACATGGTTGGGCTCATCTTCTCTTCTCATGTTCATGTGAACTAACTGATCACCAGACCCACCAAAGGATTTCACTATTGATCGAGCCAGTCGCCTTTTGCCCATCCAATCATCCCCTTGAATCAATAACCAAGTCCCATTTTTCTTACTAGCTTTTGCGTCAAGCAGAGCTTTAGATATTGAAGGCATTGCCTCACATTGCCAAGGAACATTCTCTTGCAATAGCTTTTGTAATTCCTCCATTCCTTTCTCCTTATCTGAAAATAAAGAAGTACCAAGTGCAAGAGTGATCATGAAGCAGTAGTATATAACCAAAAACTATATAAGCTGTCAGAAAATGCACCAAAAACCAAAAACTATATAAGCTATATAACCAAAAACTATATAAGCTATAACCAAAAACTGCTATAACCAAAAACTATATAATCTGTCAGAAAACTATATAAGCTGTCAGAAAATGCACCAAAAACCTTTGGTAGAATGTCGAGAAAATCATGAAGCAGTAGTATATTTTCCTGTAACAAAACAGTGGAGAATTTGTTCACGAACCATAATCAACAGATGGCGACACCACAGATTGTCCCTGCAGTCGTTCCTCACAGCTGTTCCAGGGTCTGTCACGACCCAGCAAATTCATCCAGAGCCGCACAGGAAAACAGGAGCCATGGTGCTCAAGGACAGATCCTAGATTTTGTCTAGCAATAGAATCAACGGTACTTGGCCCCAAGCTTGCCTGCAGAAAACTGTATACAAAGAGTAAACAGCAAATAAAGCTATCATCCAAATGTTTTATGAGTTATCATCAAAGGGAAACTGCTTGAAGGATGAGGGAAGATTGCTATATTAGGGTATTTTGTTCTTAAGAAGGAAGCATAGGTTGGGTCTAGTGAAGGGTCAGCGTCACCTTTCCCTGTGAAGTTGTACAGTCTATTGCTCATGAGAAAACAATGCCCAGTACCAATGGTATGTCCACCTACATATACAAATAAATTGCATCATATACGTCAATATCTTCACACAATTTTATAAATCAAATAAATTGTTGAAGTTCTATCGCCGTAATACTTGCCAGATAATACTAATAAGTCCTGGATGGTCATTCCTTTATTGGCAAAGTTTTGCTTGAGGCCGGTGAAGTTCAAGGTTGGAGCAGGGAGGTTAGCTGTGACCTCTGATGCAAGCGACACGGTCCCATCTCTTCTACCAAGAAGTACTTGCCATAAGGGCGTGGCAAACTGTAAAACATATATTATGTTAAAATGCATGTAGCAATTAATTAAAGGGGTATGTATTAGTGCTTGTATCGGTTTCACTAACATGAAGAGAAACTGAGTCCCTTATAGCTAAAGCGAGGATATCTGCACATGAAACAACTCCTGGGCATATTTTCTCAAGGTGAGCTTTGATGTCATCAATCTCAACAAAACCTCCTAAGAATGTGTTTACAGGTGAATCCTTCTCAGCTGTGCTATTTGCAGTAGAGTTCAACAATATAGATGCATCGCAACCCTGGACAATATTAAAGACCATATCACTAAAATTAGAGATGTAATTAATGGTAATACCAATTCCATGTATATCATATATGGTGCTATATGCAAACACCTAGCCCTGTTTTGTCAAAATTTAGACTTGAAGTCTGAAGTGCCATTAATTCAGATGGACCTTTTCAGTTTGTTAGTTTTTGACACCCAAATTAGAACTCAATGGATGGGCTTGTTTTAGTAAAAATAAACTAGGTTCAATTTGAACTAAATATGACCAAAAATGACTATTAGTGAATTCAGGATTGGAAACTCGAAAATGACAAACAGTTCCTAGATAGGTGCATGCCACCATATGTTCAAGGCATTGGGTTAGAAACACAAGACTAGCAATTTCAAAGGACATGCTAACATAAATTGAAATAATTTTTTTTTTTTGCTGACAAGAGGCAGAATATCGCTAGTATAAAGGTTGAAAAACTAATATATGCATGGTATTGAGAAAAGCCTTTTACCTATAAGTAGTGGGACCAGTTTGATTTATGAACCACATAGAGGTGAAGCTTATAGAAAGTCCAAGCAATCCACTTGCAGTTGCCACAACCCAAAAGAATGGATCCCTAACAACATCCCTGTAGACAGAAAAGTAAACATTAGAATGTGGAACATTAAACAATTCCCAGCAGTCATGAGAGAGAACAGTAGGCTTACACTTTGTAAACATATTCCCATTCATCAAATACAATAATCAAAAAAGTTGCAAATGGCAAGATAATGCATTGTTTAGCAACACCATTGAAAAAACAGAGGCTAAGAAAAAAGTTGCAAATTTCAAAGATAATGCATTGTCCATGACCCACCTTAGGGCCAGCTGAGAAGGAACAAACAGCAAAAATCAATTTGTCAGTAAACAGAGGCTAAGAAAAAAACCAAAATCTGTACTTGTCAAAGGAAACACATTGATAACAAAACCTCCAATGGGAGACCTTAAATCCTCCCACAAAAATGTCTTTGAGTTCAGCTGCTGTCTGTCAAAGTATAGCAAAATGCTTTTTGGAGGACAAAGCTCAAGAAACTTTGAAAAGAAAAATCAAGGTTTGAGGTCTCCCATTGAAGAGGCTCTTTTACTAGAGTTTTCAACAACTAATGAACACTGAGCACCACATTGTTTTTGAGGCCGTAGTTACAGGATTATTTTTATCAGTGAGGCAATACTGAGCACTCTTGCTCACCATTTCGTGGAAGCATCTCTGTTGCAGGCAGGGTCATGAAGCGTTTGTCAAGAGCAGTGTTGTTATTGTTTTCATTGTTATTGTCAAGACCATTCTTCAATCATTCATACCCTGTCATATGATAAATAGACTTCCCTTATTAATCTATCTAGTCTAATGTAAGAGTCCAACCTGTTTGTCCTCTGCAAGGCCCATTTGGATGCTCGTAAGTGAACGAATAAAGCTGCTGTGAAACAGCACCTACACCAGTTTCTCCAAAAGACCACCCTGCAAAGAGTAGAAATCAAGCTGAATGTTAATTAACTTCTTAGACCAATTTCTATCATTATTTGAGGATGAGAGAAATCACTCAAAATTTTAAACTAAGCTAGAAAAGAATTACTGCCAGACAGAAGCATTACAAAAACAGCTATTACTGCCAGACAGAAGCCACATCAATAGAAGCAAGCTAAGCAGCAACAACAGCTATTACTGCCAGACAATTATCATCGGGCGATCAAAGGTCGTACATAGGTTTAAGCCTTCAATTCTCGAATTTGTCTCTCAAACACCATCCACTGGGCTGAACTCTGTCCATCTACAAAAACCAACACTTTCCTAACTCAATAAATGACGAAAAAAGATTAGCCAGTACAAATCTTTCATGCCAATTGTTGTTTGCTTATGTTCTTTGTGCATGTTTAATAGCAGTATCTGTATTACATGTGCTATTTGTGCTTCTCCATAGCAATATTTATTAAATCCAGGAACTATATTATAATCTAATGAAATTAAATCATATAGCAAAGGTAAAAACATAAGGAGTTAGGGACTGGAATCTACAGATAGGAAAAGGCTCATCCCGGTCAATAAGGACTGGGGTGCGTTGGGCTAAACAGGCGCGCACTAGTCTGCTGGAACATATTCCTTCAATTTATAGGGTCCATTCCTGAGATATGAAAGATAAAGATGTATCCAAAAAAAAAAAAATTAAAATGGTTACATGCCTGCATGCAGACAAAATGCCATGATTAACAGTGAGAATGCTGGAAACTTACACCTTGATTTAGTCTCCAATCAACTCTCTAAATGGGTAGGGCAGTTAGCAAGGGGTCTGCAAGAGACACCAGATAGAGGAATGGTTGAAACTGATCATTCCTGGAAACAGAAAGTTAAAGTCGCAGTGAGAAAAATGAAAGAGAGGCCAGTTAAAGTCGCAGTGAGAAAAATGAATTTGAAGTAGCCATATATATTGAAAACATAGAATTGTCAATGGAACAGTACGCAGCATGCAAATGAATGTTGTCTTTCCGGTTCCGTTTCTCCAGGCATTACAACAATCAAAAGTACATATCTGTCCTGACTTGTTTGTAGAAAATAACTATAGATTAATGAAAAGTGTGAGACTGAAAAGTGCGATAAATTGATGTGGTTGTAACCTTATGTTTTGCAGACTGCAATAAACAAAATGCTGTCTTAAAGTGCAGTAACCAGTAGTAGCAGACTGCAATAAACAGACTGCAATAAGCTCCAATGCTCAGCAGTAGCAGCTGCAAAAAGAATGACATAAAATTGACCAAAAAAGCCAAAAATTGGAAGTTAACATTTTGTGATATACAGGGAAGGCCGTTGGACCGGATGAATACCAGATTGAAGCCAGCATGGAAATGTCTGGGAGAAGATGGGATTCAATGGCTAACTAAGCTCTTTAATAGGATTTTGGAGACTAGAAAAATGCCAGATTCATGGAGGCATAACATTGTGGTACCAATTTATAAGAACAAAGGGGATATCCAGAATTGCTCGAACTATAGAGGGATAAAGCTTATGAGTCATACGATGAAACTTTGGGAGAGGGTTATAGAACAAAGACTTAGGAGTTTAACCACGATTTCGGAGAATCAATTTGGATTTATGCCAGGTAGGTCTACTACGGAGGCCATCTTCCTGCTTAGGCAAACTGTAGAAAAATATCGAGAGGCACGTAAGAGTTTGCATATGGTTTTTATTGATCTGGAGAAAGCATATGATAGGGTCCCCAGGGAGTTAATTTGGTGGGTGCTAGAAAGGAAGAAAGTGTCTCAATGTTATGTCGATATCATTAAGGATATGTATGAAGGGGTTGTAACAAGTGTTCGCTCAGTAGGTGGGATGTCTAGTGAATTTTCAGTGACAGTAGGACTACATCAGGGTCGGCGTTAAGTCATATCTCTTTGCTTTGGTCATGGATGAGTTGACGAGACATCTGCCAAGAAGATGTACCTTGGTGCCATGTTATTTGCAGATGATATTGTCTTAATGGATGAAACTAGTGCAGGTTTAGGTCAGAAATTTATTTACAGTGGCAGGAGGCTTTAGAGAGTAAGGTTTAGAATTAGCCGTTCGAAGACGGAGTATTAGTGTGCAACTTTGGGTGTGAACCAAGAGGGATGAAATATTGCCAATTGAGATCGAAGGTGTCGAGGTCCCAGAGTGTGAGGCTTTTCGATATCTAGGGTCTATAATTAAAAGAATGGGGCTATTGGAGCAATGTAAGACCACAGGATTAAAGCTGGTTGGTTGAAATGGCGAATGGCGTCAGGAGTATTATGCGATAGAAGGATGCCTGCAAGGCTAAAAGGGAAATGATATAAGACAATTGTTCGACCAGCCATGCTATAAACGGTTCAGAATGTTGGGCCACTACGGGACAACATACGCATAGGATGGCAGTAGCAGAAATGCATATGTTAAGGTGGATGTGTGGTAAAACTCGTAAGGATAAAATTAGAAATGAAAGAATTAGGAAATACCTAGGTGTAGTGCCCATAGAGGAAAAAAATTAGAGAAAGACGTTTAACTTGGTTTGGTCATGTGCGGAGGCGACCAAGCACGGCGCCAATTAGAAAATGTTTAGATTGACATGTTAATGGAGGGTGTAGACCGAGGGACGACCGTTGAAAACTTGGATGAAGACGGTGAATGAAGATATCATTGAGCTTGGATTAGGTGAGGAACTGTGGGAAGATCGCATTGCTTGGAGGACCAAAATCCATGTAGCCGATCCCGAAAATCTCGGGAATAGGCTTTGATGATGATGATGATGATAGGATCTGCATGAGAAAAATGGAAAATTCAACCTGATAGACACATCAAATGGTGTCTCCCTATTTAACTGGTTTGGGTTCAGACATTGTTCTAACTTTGAGTACCAAAAACCAACCACTAATCCATAACACCATTCTGGTACCTTATCTACACTCAGCAATTCCACACCTTGAGAAAGGCCTAAATCATGAATAACTACTCGGAGAAATGAAGTCAGTTTGACAGGTTCAAGTATGATACAGAGGAATAAAAAAATGGTTTGCATTAAGAATCTTACCTGAAACCAGAATCGCTTACATGACATCAAGTACTCTGCATTCGAACTAAACGTGTATAACACCATGATCCTATGGATTAGCATTACATATTAAATCACAGGAGGAAATAAATAAATAAAGGGAGTTGAAAGACAAAAAAAAGGGTTCATATAAATTTTTTTTTTTAATGTTGCATGCCCAAGTGTTAAAAAAAAAGACAAACGAAAGAAAAGACAACTTAAATGTATACTGGCAGATACGACAAATATTGATTTCCTAATTTTTTTTTACCATGGCCGAACAATTAATCTACAAGAAAAAAACATACACCCAACTTTGCTTAGCAATAACTATCATAAGATACATCAGCAAATACAAGAGGCCAAAGAACATGATTCTGGCATCTTATATACATTACGCTTTGATCGGACAAAAATTTTGATGACAGACTAAAAGGGTAAAACTGACCACAACAAAAACCATATCTAAACCACCCTATCATTTCAAAAGAATGAAAATTCCTAAATCATGGTTGACTAAAAGGGTAAAATGAAGATTCAGCAAACCACTACTACTTTATTGTCTAAATAGAGGTACCAAACCACTACTACTTTATTGTCTAATCCTGACATTCTAACATAAACCATACCTCAATACCCGACTCCGGAACTGCATTTATACTAAATTTGAAGCATACCTCAATACCTGCCTCCGATCATTAGTTGATTTACTCCCGAATTTCATACTCAAATTGAAGCTGAGGTAGAAAGGCTTGAACATAACCATGCAATCATAGTCAGCAGCTACATACCCATGCAAGCATACCCAATTGTAAGTACTTGAACAACAAGACTAATCATTGTCAAAATGACCAAATGCATTTAAAAGGTAAAAAAATCTCTATAGCAAAATTGAACCTGTGATTCCAACTGCTGATTTGTCTCCAATCTTTAGATGGTGTCCTGATTTCCTTTTGCAATTTGTCTCTCTCATCATCCTTTGAAGCTAAGCGCTTAATAAAACACTCTAAACATTTTGGAGAAATCTCCTCATATTATTCCAACCAATCTCCTCATATCTATCTCTCAAAACTCCCTAAAAACTATGTAGATGAATACAACTCCCTATAATGCAAAATCAATTGACATTTGAAGCAGTGAAACATCTTATTATGCAATACATAAACTAACATTTAATAGTATTCTACAACATTACGCAACAACAACATTACAACATTACGCAACAGCATTAACAACAACATTACATGTGCATCATTAACAACAACGGTAACAACATTACAAAATAACATTTCAACATTAACATTCATATAACATACATACATATGCAATGAATACAAGTGGATCTACAAAAGTAGTAGTAGTTCAAGCATATATTCAGGAATTCAAGACCAAGAGAGATATTCATTCATGCATTCTAATATATATGTCAAGTCTCTATCAATGCTTACCGAATCTCTAAATCATAACAACTTTGCTTGCTGGCCATGCTACTGTAGTACCGATGGCATCTTCAATAAATTCCAGCTCAGATGTAGGCTTCCAAAGAGATGCAATAGGAACTTTTGGACTATCTACCCAAACTTTAATAGCATTCGGACCCAAGGGAACGTGATGAACTACCTGATTTGGATCACTTGAAACCCAACGTCCTTCAGCAACTACTTGTCCCGAACCACTAACATCGAACAACTTGCAGTTTTTCTTTGAGCCCATGTTGACACTCTAACAACAAGTCAAACAGAACAAATACATTAAACTGAGTAATCACTTTACTAATAGATATATATTTACTTCAATTATGCATTAGTGTATGTCAATCACATTTAACTTACTAAACGATATGATGCATTTTCGACTTCCTGATTTTCAGGTACTTTTTCTAAAACAACTTTGTCTGCCAGCCAAGCTATAGTAGAACCAACCACATCTTTAATGAATGTCATACTAGATGTAGGCCTCCATAAAAATGCGTCATGGTTTTTGACATATCTACCCAAAACTCATGGCATTAGGTCCAAGAGGAATATCATTGATCAGCGTTTTTGGATCACTCAAATGCCAACGTCCTTCTGCCACTATTTCATCTTTTCCACTCCAATCAAACAATGTGCACTTGTTCGTTGAATTGTTGTCGTTGCTCTGTAAAGAAAGAATGTATAAAAAACAGGAATCATATACACAATAATACAACTATTTAAAGTACACAAATACATTGTATAAATACCAAAGCAATCAATACTTATCTTACCAAAGGCGTGTCAATATTATCTTGTTGAACTGAATCTTGATCAGGTTGCAAAAT
>QNQO01007493.1:0-45624 GCA_003290165.1 Berberis thunbergii | reverse complement strand
CTTATATATGAGCTTCATTTAAACCAACCAACTTCTTTGTTTGAGATCTATGCCGTAAAGAAAAAACCCCTATGTTTTTCCTCAAACCTTCATATATGCAAGGGTGAAAGATCTCAATTCTGAGCTCAAACCTTCTCTAATTCATTATTTGAGAGACATTGCTAAAGATTCAAAATCAAGTATTGCTTATCACTTGTCGAAATCCTATTGTCGACTGGTTTTCACAATGCAAGGTCTTGGTTGTAATGTCGAGACTAGAGTTCTCGATAGAGCAAGCTTTGTACTCTAGTTTGTGGGAATACATTTATAGAAGCTTGTGGCTCGTGCTCACTCCTCAATCGAGGAAGTAACAAATTGAGGGCAATCAAAACTCAATATAGGTGAACCTCGTTATATTTATGTGTTAATTACTACTCCTTGCTTTATCTCCTTACGTTCACTTGTGCTTAAGGTTTGTTCTTGATTTCTTTTATTTGTATGTCTTAAAAGTGATTGTATATTCACCTCTTTCAGACCTCCTTTGAAGGAGCTTTAATTGTGTTTGAACTAAAGTGAAATTGAACAAATGCTAAGGTAGCCCATTCTCCAAATTCCTTTTGAGATCATATTTGTTTCACGTATTCTTCCTGTCGCAAGTTTTCCAAAAGTTTAAAAATGTTGTACAAAATAGAGACTCATTCACCCCTCTCTCTAATCTGGATCACCCATAAGATCTTAGCAACACTTCATCTTTTCACTTCTCATAATTAGGCGTAAAATCGATCTACATTCTCTCCCTATCAATGGCAAATTATAATTATAACTCAAGCAAACCATTTTGGGGGAAAGCTAGCTTACAGAAGCTATAATTCATTGTTAGTTTATTCAAACATGATTATTTTGCAAGCTATCATTGTACAAGTTCTATCCCATAACTATCCTTTATGATTACTATATCTTTGGTCTTGAAAGCTATGCAAGTAATAAGCCGCGTGGTTTGGATCTGTGCTTCTTCTTCACCTTGGCATCAGCAGTTCTACCCCTTAACCCTATTCTAAATGCAGCTGTAAATTGGAAAATGCAAGTGTCCAATCTCCTAGCTCACATGCAAGCTTTTTCTAGCAACCTCTTATCAAAACCTGATGGAACTGGAAAAAAACAAAATGATAGGATGGATCAAGGGGGATATAAGACAAACAAAGAACTGGATCCACAAGAAACTAGAGCCTCGTGAGATACGGCTGCTTATGTTGTGTCAATCATTTTGGATTTTTGACTGGTTGCACTAGTTAAATGGAATCACCAGAACTTTTTTCACCTAATATATCATTAACACAATTTGCTACTGGTGACTAAGACTGATTGGATACTTGGCGCGGTATTCTTGAATAACTATGAAAAAAAAAAATACATGTACTCATTAAAGTGAACCAAACAAAACATGACTCTGTGTAAAAATATACACTGTGCACTAGGGTGGGCACGGGATGGAACGGAAGAACCTTACCTCTATCACATCCCGTTCGTTCGGGATCGGAATAGCAACGAAACGGGATGGGAAGACTCATTCCGTGGCCTCGTCCCATCCCAAACAGGTTCAGGACGGATGAGCGAATATTAAAAGTTTTTAATGAAGAATACAAAATAATTTCATCACACATTGCTCACACACCATAATATCAATTTTAATGTACATATAACTATAGTTGTAACAATATTAAATGGCATATAAAATTTATGGTCCAATGAACTTAAAAAAAATTATGTTCAACATCCTTTGTGTGTACACTAACAAATAATTGTACATATAACTCATAGTGTCAAACTAAAACAAATCATCATTTGGCTTTAATGTCTCCAAAAATAGTTGTCCTATAACTAATCTAAAATTTAAAAAAGTATAAATATTTCATAGGTTCTATTTGACCTAAAATATTCAAACTTAAATTTCATCTAAATAAAGAGTACCAAATCAAGCAAGTTTTCAAATAATAAATGTTTTGGATGTTAATTTTAAACACATCCTAAACTTTTCTTTAGAAAAATAAATTTGATTAAAGTTAATAAATAATAAATATTAAATAAATAAGTTCGGGGGGCACAGGATGGGCGGGATTGAAAATCTTCTCCTGATCTCATCCCACTCTGGATCGGGAACGAGACAAGATCTGGATAAATTTGAATCAATCCCAAAAAGCATCCAAAACATCGAGACGGGATCGGAATCGTGAGATGAAATGCCCACCCTACTATGCACCCAAAATTTGGACTATATAATGATTGTTCCCCTTATGAACAATAAAAATGGTGTCTTCAATTAGATTTTTCATTCCAATTTTACCCTCTCAACTCTATGGTATTTACAAGAAAAGGTAAAAGGTAGGGAAAGTAAACAAGTGTGTTAATGTCATTCGAATAAAAACACAATTACATTTTTTTACCATTTGACCCTCTCAAATTTAAACTATTCACAATCAAAACCAACCCATGTAAACATTCATTAATTATACCTAAGCCTTATTCTAATTTATTTGAAATCATCCATTATCTAGAAATAAAAAAAAAATTAAAAAAATAAAAAACCTCTAACTTTTGGATTTTCAATTTTTGCCCTCCACATTATTACTTTTACAATCAAAACCAGGATCTCTCAAACATTAATTAATTATACCAAAGTCCCTAACATAATCTATTTGAAGCCCCTTATTTATTTATAAACTATACATGGGTCATTAATTAATATAATTATTTTGTATAGAAATTCAATTATAAAATTTTCTTATTATTAAATTATTGTAATAAAATAAAAATATTGAATATCCGTGCAAGTAGAGCGTGTCTACACCCTACAGTATATCAATATTTAAAAAGTCTAGAGAGTCGGGCTTCTAACGCCAGGACCTGCTCTCTAGCACGTGTTTAGGAGAGAGAGCAGTCAACCAAAAAAAAATTCCTTTAGTTCAATGCGAAAAATTTGTCCAAAACATATTCCACTGCTTGTGCTTCCATTCATCTCTAAATTTTCATTACATAACAACATACAAGTACAAGTGCTTATTGTTGTGTCCCACGATGTAGAAATACGAATCATTTTTCCACATTCCAATAGTCAGGAACCAATAAATCTACAAACAGGTTCATTTTGAACTTCATTGTTCCACATTCCCCCAAGCTAAGATCGATTACTTAAGAAAGTTATTTTGATCTGCACAAACAAAGAGATAAACCTCCTTGATTCTTACCCAATTCCGCAAATAGATTCAGAACCTGAGGGCCTTGTCTCAAGGCAAACTTATGCAACATCTTGATCAGAGGAGGAAAGAAAGAGTAGAGATGAAGCCTCACTGGTACAATAAACAATATCACTATTGCTACCAAGGGAAGTGTGGGTAAATCTCCATTGGTGTTGCTATAAAGGGATATGGTTGTGATGTATTGTGGGAAGAGAAGAGAAAAGAAGGTTTTGGATTCTTTGTTTTGTAAATCTCTTGAAAGGGCTTTTTGTTGATGGAGTTTTTGAGAGATGGAGAGGGTTTTGGGGGAAGTAGAAGGAGAAGGAGAAAGAAAGTGAGTTGGAAATGTGACTTAAAAAGTTGGTTTTGGCAATCTCTCCTCAACCACGTGTTAGTTTTGGCTTTGTTTTTTATTTTACCCACACTCTCACTCTCTCTCGTCAACCCTTGCTAGAGAGTAGGTCCTGACGCTAGGCCCTCGCTTTCTAGAGTGGTTGATCAATATTACATCTTTGGGTTTGTCTAAACAGCGAGGGAAGGGGCGAGGAAACCAGCCGAGGGAGGGGGGTGAAGCCGTTCATCCCTTCGAGATGCATGAAATTGTCTCGAGATACACGCTTTACGCATCTCAAGGGGATGAACGGCTTCATCCCCTCCCTCGCTAGTTTCCCTCGCCATTTAGAATTTCCCTACATCTTTTCTGGTAAATTTTTGATGATTACTAAACTTACTATCTCATATTTTAAACATGGTTACATGTTAGAGAATAGAAGTCTACCTATGTTACAACATAGGTATTAGGAAATACATCCTATTGTTAGGAAAATATCTTCCAGTATTAGAAAATACTTTTTATTGTTAGGAACATATTTTTAGCATATTGTGTTGCAAGTTTTATGGGTTATAAGTTTTATGGGGGTTAGGAAACTTTCCGATGGCTTGTGATTTGTTTCCTTGGTTTGGAAGGTTTCCTAGTATATGGTGGTTTCCTATTGTATTTTGACTACAGTATTTATATTGCTGATGAATGAATGAAAGAGAACAATTTGGCCTTAAACTTTACATGGTATCAGAGCTACTTTCTTTGGTGACCTAAGACTCTGGGGATTCAAGCTCTTCCTCGTCTTGACGGACCCATTCTGTAACACTTTCTATTCTATAGCATAGGTAGACTTCTATTCTGTGACACTTTTCTATGCTGTAACATATGTAGACTTCTATTCTCTAACATTACAAGAAGTATCTTGATGATTTTGAAAAACAAAAATTTCCTTTTTGGAACATATATAATGAATTACCTTAGGGTTTAGGTTGCACTTTATTTTTATCTTATTATATTCTTTTTTATTTTATTTTTCTCTAAAAACCTAATGACAAACGTGATGGTCAAACATATGTTAGTCTATGTTTAGAGGAGTCCTAGTAACAACCATATTTGGTAATAGAATTACTTGATCGAACCTTTTACCAACATTGTCGTCTGGTTCCATCAATATCTTGAAGGAATAACATCATCAATGATTTCACCATGCAATCCCTAATTAGATGTTGCTAGGTGATAAACAGACAAAAGCGAAGCGAGATTGAGCAGGCACTGTTTTTGGCAGGAGAAAGACAAAAGAAAAGTAACAATAGAAAAAAAAAATTTATATAAAATGTAAAGAAAATATCAGCCATTATAATAACATTATCTCACACTCATTCCAACTTGGTATGGTAGGTGCCAATTCCACACGGTCCATAGTCGTATTACATCCAATAGTTGCACACAATGACTTCATTGTTTTTGTTTTTGTTGGATAAGAAGACATTAGAAGAAAAATCAGAATACCTAGCAGATAAGAGCAAAAGCCTAGCCGGCCTGATTTGTTTGCTTGACCGACTTATATACACTTTTTCTCTCGTTTCTTTAAAACACAATCACAAATACTTTAAAGAGAAAGTACAAAGCAAATCAAACCGGCTAGAATTTTGAGCAGATAATGATCTTCATCAAAAAGAAAAGTAATAGATACAATGAATCAAAGGCATTTTTCATGCAATAAATATCTATTTCTTTCCTCCACTTCCTTTCTATCTCTCAGGTTTCATCTCCTCTTCATGGCTACAATTACTCAATTAACTAGTGGCTCCTCTGTCCCAACTAATATGGGATGCATCAAAGAACTAGTTGATTCAACTAACCTTACTTCCATTCCATCTAATTATGCCTATAACTCTACCATTACAGATGAACCCATGGTGTTGGCAGATGATGAACGAATCCCCATTATTGATTACTCCCTTCTCACCTCTGGTACTCCAGCTCAACGATCCAAGTCATACAACAACTTGGTAACGCCTGCTTTGAATGGGGATTTTTCATGGTAAAAAAAAATGTTGAATTCCTATGTCAAGTCATGCAAGCTCACTCTCCCCTTAATTGCTAAAAATTTCATATAAAGCATGTCCTATCTGAGCTGTGGTTTTTATGCACGATTGGTTACAGGTAATCAACCATGGTTTGGAAGAGAGACTGATAGAGGGAATGCTGGATGCATGTAGAAGGTTCTTTGACATGAGCAAGGAAGAGAAGCTTGAGTACTCTGGTACGCATGTGTGGACCCAATTAGGTGCGGAACAAGCTTCAACTCTTCCGTTGAGAAGGTCTACTTCTGGAGAGATTTTCTAAAAGTTTTTGTACATCCTCAGTTTAACTCTCCATCTAAACCCCCTGGTTTCAGGTAACCGAAATTAATTCAAGTTGGAATATCACATATAAATTTGATCTGTTTTGATGTATTTTGACATGTTTGGACTTACACAACACAGATATTTCATTAGAGTATTGCACAAGAACAAGAGAAGTAGCTAGAGAACTAATTAAAGGGATTTCAGAAAGCCTGGGATTGGAGGCATCATACATAGACAAAGAAATGGAATTGGAGTCTGGACTACAGATCCAAATCGTCAATCTATATCCTCCCTGCCCACAACCTGAACTTGCCATGGGCATGCCTCCACATTCTGATCATGGCCTCTTGACTCTCCTCATTCAGAACCAAGTTGGTGGTCTTCAGTTGAAGCACAAAGGAAAATGGTTCAATGTCAATGCTGTACCCAACTCTTTTCTAGTTAACACTGGGGATCATATTGAAGTAAGTACTCGTCCTTGGAAAATTTCAAATGGCACTCCTGATTTAACTTCTTTGAATAGATGTAAATCTCAAATTCTTTCCGATTGATTATTTTGAAAACACTTGATGTTGTAGATATTGAGCAATGGGAAGTACAAGAGTGTGGTACATCAGCAGTGGTGAATAATAAAGCTACCCGGATATCGCTAGCCATGGCACATGGTCCATCTCTTGACAAAGTGGTATCTCCCATACCTGGATTGGTAGAAAACCATGTACCAGCATATCGTGGTATAAAATATCTGGAATATGTGCAGCTCCAGCAAAGCAACCAACTTGACATGAAGACCTGCTTGGACCGTGTTCGACTTTGAATTTGGTTATCAGTTTTGTATTGCTTATGTTGTTGGCTCTCCATCACTAAACACGAAAGAGATGATAATCGCCTCGCTGTCTCGATGTAGATCCAGACAACAATGAGATATATAATTCAACTTGTAGAGGTGAGATGTGGAGAAAATTGGGATGGATCACCTGATATTGTCATTTAAAGCGTTTTAATCAAAATTCCTCTTAGCCAACTGATATTAAATATATATATATGGGTGGGATTTGGGGACAAATGTTTGTGATAAAGAAATTGACACACAATGGCATATCATCAAATGGTTTAAATTTAGTCTTAATAACTAACTAATTTTAGAGGTTAAAAGTTTTATTTTATAAATAAACTAATAGATTCTTTCTCCCCATATTTTCTCTCAAATATTTTTATTACGGTAATAAAATTAATACAAAGTTTTAAAAAAATCAAATATATATTACGTTGTATTAAAAACGATTTTCTAAAAAAAATTACATTGAATTAACAACATGAATTTCCAAAAAGCCCATACATGATGGATGTATGGACGGCCAACATGAGATACGTAGTGTGTAGTATGGAATCCATACATGATGAGTAACTTGTCCGTTGTTACTAACATGGATGGTTTCTTGTTAATTCACATATGTTGTTTATGTGGAAGGTTTCGCTTGCTTTTGACAAGGACTTTGATTGTTCACCAACAATGATTTGTGGGTTAAAACACTAGTTAATTATCAAAGATGTTAGAGACAAATTGTTAATCCAAATTGATCTCTCCATTGCCCTGATTTTGATTTGCCAAGAGTTGTTTATCAAATAATGCCTTCATTGACCTTTTAACACGAAAATGCAGTAGAGAAACCCCTAATGGCTCAAGTCCAGGAGTTAATTCAACGTAGATTTTTTTGAAAACTCATATTGTTAATTCAACGTAATTTTTTTAAATGAAGAGTAAAAGGTATTGTATTTTTTGTATGGGTTGATCAAATGGGTGTGTCACGCCCCGACCCGCCACGGGAATCGCAGCGTGTCGATGCGTAAACTAACACGTACACAGGCAGATCGTAACCGGCCACAACATCATAATATAACACATTCTTGATACGAGAAACAAACGGAAATAAACTACGCTAAAGTTTGAACAAAGAGTCATAGCGACAAATCCAGTATACAAACATCTAGTTTAACAATATAGTACATCTGAAACATAAAGGAAGCAAAACATACCCGTACAGGGTGGACACAACCAAAAAGCTCAAAACACGCCTACAACGGAAACCGAGGCCTACGCGCCACGATCAGCAGGAACTCCAACACTGCCTGCACTCCAATAGAAACACACCCCTTGCGGGGTCAGCAAAGCACAAAGCTAGCTGGTGCGAGCGAACTAAATACAAATAACAGAATACTATACAAGAAAAATTCATGTCAGACAACAATAAATAAACAACAAGTTCTAAAGTCTACATCACACCGTGTCTCTAAGGATAATGTTTCTAAGTTTAAGCAACTACACAAACATTTCAGATTCCACAATAACTACAAGTTTTCAATATATGCCGGTCATTACACATGAATCAAACATGGTAAATATCAAGGGATGAAAAATAAAGACAATCATGTTGAAACCAAAAATCCTGTAACATACTGTATAAGTGTCTCATATCGTAGGTATCCGCATACCCTACGAATCTGTCTCACCCAGACACATCCCACAATGTGCACCAGTACCACTTCGGGCTTCTTTGTATCCTAATGGGGTGTCATCTGCCAGGATACAAACTCAAACATCCCGAACGACTGGCCTAACACGGCCAACCTAACATAATCCAAATCAAGCGCGCTGGGAGGGAAAGCGAGTAATCTCCAAAGCACGTCCTCCGGGACCCGTCCTACTGCACTCTATAGTGGCAAGTGCGTGCGGGAGCTCACCGCACCTCAGCAAGCTTGCCACATGCAGTAGCGTCCACAATGTCAGGTGCGAGTCATCTCAAGCACCATCCAACTCACGATGCGAGTAAGCTCCTAAGCATCGGCACAACAGGCATTATAGCGGGGTAAAGACACTTATACTACTATCCACATGCAAAAATGACGAGTCTGTACATAACCAAATGTACAAACGTGCAATCATAAACAATTCGGCAATTTTTATAAAACCACAACTATGCCAGGGTCCCAACATGACCCAAATCACCACAATAAATTTATTCGAGTCGATTATCATACATGCTCAAGACTCAAAAATTCACGGTAAAACATGATATACTATGCAACCTCGAAAACAAAGCATACAAGTCTCATGTCATTACACCAAAGCCTAATCACACCAAAATTACTATTCGATTTCATTCAAGTATAACATGCTTTCCGAAAATCCAAGGCATAATTCATTCACACATAACTAACACAATCCTCGAAATATCTGAAAACTACGAATTCCGGATTTTGATTCAATTACACCCAATTGACGGTATAATGTAAAAATTCAATTTAGGATTTCAAATAATTATTTTCTCAAAATAAATATTATAATTCTACTCACCTGGCGGAATGGATTTTCAAAACCCAATTCCTACTGGTTGAAGCTCGAAACACGCAAAACCACGAATGCGGGACCACGAAAATTCTAAAACTGCAAGGCGGACTTGAAAATGAGTAAACTAGCCGAAAACTGAAATAAATAAATAAATACAATCGACGCGCGGCGGAAAGAAAAACTTACAGGCAATAGGAATTCGGCAACCACTCCGCCGAAACCCAAAGTTGGGCGAAAAACACGCCGAAACCCTCCCTACTCCGGTCTGATCGCTACTAAACTGCACAACAGCCCGCAAAAGAGTCTAAGGACACTCAGAGTCACGAAAATGAGGCTCACCCACGCACCCAAAGCCCGGATTCACGTCGAGGAACCCTCCAAACAAACATGCACCCTGATTTTTTTGAAAAAAAATTTGGCCAACCCCAAAACAGTCTTGCATGTCGGTTCTAAGGGCTCCCAAGGACGCCACCAAGGCCCCAACACGGCTAATCGGGGCTAAGAAAACCGATCAAACCCCGAACCCAAATGAAAACTGATTTTTTTTCGAAAAAAACAACTGAGAAATAAAGAGGGGAAAGAGGAGAGGACGAACCGAGGAGGAGGAAGTGAACTTGGGGGAGAAAAACCCACAAAACCACAAAAAAAATTCCTGGAGGAGGCGAAGAAGTCGCAGCGTCGCTCGCTACTGGAACGAAAAGAAAACCAAAAAGAGAAAAGAAAAAGAAGAAGAAAAGGGGGGGGGGGGGGGTCGTTTCATTTTAAGGGGTGGGTGGCTATGTGCCCCCACCACCTTTGCTGAGTACACCCCGCCCTAAAATAATTTTTTTTTAAAACGCAGGTCTCACATCATACATACCTTAAAAGAGATCTCGTCCTCGAGATCGTACAAAAGCCACGACAAGAAAACCAAGGCAAAAAGCTCGGGGTATTTCTGTCTCATCTGGTCCTCCAGCTCCCAAGTCACGTCACCTGCTCGGTGGCTCCACTGAACCTTCACTAATTTCAGTATCCTCCGACGAAGTTGTTTCACATCATCATCAACAATGGCTACTGGCCTCACTAGATACGTCAACTCATCCGAAATCTCCACATCAGCAGGCTCCATAATCTATGACGGGTCTGCCAAACACTTCCGCAACATGGATACGTGAAACACATCGTGGATACCTGACATACTCTGCGGCAAAGCCAATCTGTAGGCCACTGGTCCAATCCTCTTAGTAATCTCATATGGCCCTACATACCTTGGTGCAAGTTTCCCACGACTTCGAAACCTAACAACTCCGCGCATCGGGGAAACTTTCGGAAAAACCCTGTCACCAACATCAAACTCCAACTCCTTACGCCTCCTATCAGCGTAACTCTTCTGTCTACTCTGGGCTATCAACAATCGCGTTCTAATCAGCTCAATCTTCTCAGTAGTTTCTCTGATCACATCTGGCCCCATCACAACTGACTCTCCAATCTCTGCCCAACAAACAGGGGACCTACACAGTCGTCCGTAGAGTGCCTCAAACAGTGCCATGCCAATACTTACGTGGTAGTTGTTGTTGTACGCAAACTCACATAACGGTAGGTGATCTTCCCAACTGCCCCCAAAGTCTAAAATGCATGCTCTAAGCATGTCTTCCACTACCTGATTCACTCGCTCAAATTGGCCATCTGTCTGTGGATGATAATCTATACTCATATCCAATCTAGTACCCATCGCTTGCTGAAAGCTCTGCCAGAAGTGGGCTGTGAAAAGCGGATCTCTGTTGGATACAATCGAAACAGGCGACCCATGAAGGCGAACTATCTCCCAAATGAACAACACTGCTAGACTGTCTGCCGTCTGATTCATACTAACAGGGATGAAATGTGCACACTTCGTCAACCGATCAACAATGACCCATATCGAATCATTACCTTTCCTCGACCGTGGAAGTCCATCGATGAAATCTATAGTGATATACTCCCATTTCCACGTCGGGATATCCAATGGATGCAATAACCCAGATGGTCTCTGATGCTCGGCTTTCACCTGCTGACAAGTCGCACACCGTGCCACAAACTCTCTAATGTCTTTCTTCATGCCATGCCACCAGAAAGAACGTCTCAAATCTCGATACATCTTTGTTCCACCGCGGTGAATGGTGAAACGAGATCTATGAGCTTCCTGTAAGATATCTCTTCGCAACTCCTCATCAGACGGAACACAAAGTCGCCCACGAAACCGCAACCCTCCATCTGAACCCACTGACCAATCGGTAGGGCACTCGTCCAATGTGTCCACTACCAAATCTACTATCTGCCTCGTAATCACTTGATTAGAGGTCTGTCTCTCCACCACTCCACTGATCAACGATGGATAAACTGCTAAACCCGCTATCATGCTGCCTTCTGTACTGGAAGTAGGCTGAACTGCAAATGAAACTAATGTCTCAAGTGTTCGGTACTCCTGAATCATCATGGTTGCCATCACTGCATGTCGCCTACTCAAGGCATCTGCAACCACATTGGCCCTACCAGGCTGATACTGTATCTCGAAGTCATAGCTGCTAAAGAAATCAACCCATCGTTGTTGCATCATATTCAACTCCCTCTGAGTGAATAGGTACTTCAAACTCTTGTGGTCTATGAACAACTCAAACCTCTCACCATACAGATAATGTCTCCAAATCTTCAAAGCAAAGACTACGGCTGCCAACTCTAAATCATGTGTCGGATATTTTCGCTCGTGGGGTTTCAACTGTCGAGACGCATAGGCTACGACCTTTTTGCCTTACATCAACACTCCACCCAATCCTGTACCGCAAGCATCAGTAAATACCACCAGTCGGCTACCAGGTGTCGGAATAGTCAACACTGGTGCTGAAGTCAACCGAAGCTTCATAGTTTCAAAAGCTTCTTCACACTTTTCTGACCATACAAAAGGAACATTCTTCCTAGTTAACTGAGTGAATGGTGCCGCAATCAAGGAAAATTTCTCGATAAACCGTTGGTAATAACCAGCCAAACCTAGAAAACTACGAATCTCTGTCACACTACTAAGTCGTCTCCAAGACTTCACTGCTTCGACTTTCTCGGGATCCACTGCAATACCTCACTATCAATGACATGCCGAAGAAATCGAACTTCAGGCTCCCAGAAGTGACACTTACTGAACTTCGCATACAACTGATTTTCTCTAAGTGTTTGTAAAACAATGCGTGCTCTCTGTGCTCCTCTAAACTCCTCAAGTACACTAAGATATCATCAATGAAGATTACCACAAACTTGTCCAAGTACGGACTGAACAATCTATTCATCAAATCCATGAAGAAAGCTGGTGCATTTGTCAATCCAAATGGCATGACTGGAAACTCATACAAGCCATAACGGGTCCGAAAAGCGGTAATTGGAACGAAATGTTTCTCAACTCTCATCTGATGGTACCCAGACTGCAAATCTAACTGTGAAAACACTACGGCTCCCCTCAACTGATCCAATAGATCATCAATCCGAGGTAATGGATATTTATTCTTGATGGTCACTTTATTCAGATCTCGATAATGTATGCACATCCTCAAAGATCCATCCTTCTTGGATACAAATATTGCTGGAGCTCCCCAAGGTGAATTGCTCGGACGAATAAACCCCTTACGAAGCAACTCATCAAGCTGTACTTTCATCTCTTCCAATTGCTTAGGTGCAAGCCTGTACGCTGATTTAGATATAGGTGCAATACCAGGAACCAGGTCAATCCGAAACTCTACCTCACGACGTGGAGGGATACCCGGAATCTCTTGAAAGACATCAGGAAACTCACACACAACCTCTACAGAACTGGTGTCGGGACAAGAAATCTCAAGAGAGCTAAGAAAACTCGACATCAAAGAAACCGAATCGGGCTCACAAGCCAACACAAGAGGCGAAGCATCAGGTGGAGCTAACATCACCGACCTATGCAAGCAATCAATGACCACCGGATGACTGGACAACCAATTCATCCCTATAATCAAATGATAGCCCTCAAAACCCAAGACAATAAAGTCAAACACAAAGCTGTACCCCAACAAGAAAAACTCGAAACGAGGACAAAACTCCCACAACCAAACAGAACTGCCCAAGGGAGACACAACGCACAAGGGCTCCGGCAAAGGCACCACCTCAAGGTTGTCTCTAACAACCAACTGTCTAGAAATAAAAGACCTAGATGCTCCTGTATCGAAAAGAGCCCTCAACAGGGAAGACGACGAATGCATAAAACCTGACACACAACACAAGTATCCTGAATCACATAACAACACACTAACATGCAATTTTTCCTACACATAATGCACCTAACACAATCTTACTACATTTGGCACACATAAAACGACAATAAAAATAAATAAAATAAAATACCCTCAACATTTTCCTGACCGGGAATAGCTGCTAGGCGAACAGGCGGTGCTAGGAAAGGGACTCTCTGACCAATTCCAGGCGCAGGTGCTAACTGTCCCTGAGGCGCCCTCTACTGTGCTGGTCCAGCCCTATTCTGAGGACAAAGTCTGGAAAAGTGCCCCAATTGTCCACAAGTATAACAAACTATATGATCCCATCGATTTGTCTGACCTCTTGGACAATCACGGGCTACATGTCCCTCCTGACCACAAGTGAAACAACCGCTCCTACTTCCTGTCTGACCACCCCACCTAGGCTGTCTCTGTTGCTGCTGCTGCTGCTGTCGATGATCTCCTCGAGAACGTTTGTCACCTCTGCGGTCTCTGTCAGTCCTAACTGGTCCCCCTCTACCAGGGTCTCTCTACTGGACAGCGGCATGCTCTGGCTGCGGTGTCTGCTCAATGGTCTGGCTTCCTCGGCCAAACCTTTGACTACATTCTGAACCTCTAGCTCATCGAACCAAAGTCTCCTGTCTACACTCGACGTCCACTCGCTCCTGACTCAAAGTGATATCCACTAATCTATCAAAAGGACGATCAATCATCACCATCAACTGTTTCCTTAGGAACGGGTTCAGACCACTCAAAAACTTCATGTTCTTCTTTTCTGGTGTGTCTATAAAATAAGTGGCATAGCGGCTCAACTGTGTAAACTCGGACAAGTATTCAGAAACAAATCTAGAACCCTGTTGTAAATGTAGAAACCTGTCCACTATCTCAGCTCTTGCAGAATCAGGAACAAAATGTTGTTCAAACACCGACAAAATGTATCACACTGCATCTCTGACACGTCACGGCTCTACCTCACTGTATCCCACCAGTACATAGCCTCTCCGTCAAACTGGTGTGCTGCTAACTCAGTACGCTGTATAGGTGTCAGTACCATCCTCTCAAATATGAGCTCTACCTTACGGATCCACCGATCCGCAGCTAGAGAATCTCCAGTACCATCAAACCTTTCACCACCCAAGCTGACGAAATCCCTGTTGCGCCGAGTAAACGGATCATCTGACTGACTGCCCTGCCTCACATTCTGTGCCAACTGGGTCATAATTTCCATAAAAGCCTGAGAGATATCCTCCCCAGCAGTGCCTGATCCCTCACCCTGAGATCTCTGCCCACGCGCCATCACCAAACAACCTCTATGAAAAAAATAAAACACACATACCATACATCAAACAACACAACAAAAGTTCTAACTCCTCTACCCAATCCACTCAAGAAAGTGGTATACGATGACGTTCTATGTGAACCGGTAAACAACTGCTCTGATACCAAGCTCTGTCATGCCCCGACCCGCCACGGGAATCGCGGCATGCCAATGCGTGAACTAACACGTACACAGGCGGATCGTAACCGGCCACACCATCATAATATAACACATTCTTGATACGAGCAACAAACGGAAATAAAACTATGCTAAAGTTTGAACAAAATAAGTACATAATTGATTCACCCCGCCCGAGTCATAGCGACAAATCCAGTATACAAACATGTAACAGAATACTATACAAGAAAAATTCATGCCAGACAACAATAAATAAACAACAAGTTCTAAAGTCTACATCACACCGTGTCTCTAAGGATAATGTTTCTAAATTCAAGCAACTACACAAACATTTCAGATTCCACAATAACTACAAGTTTTAAATATATGCCGGTCATTACACATGAATCAAACATGGTAAATATCAAGGTATGTCGATTAATTCTTGTTAATTCTGATAAATCTCATATCGCACCCTAAACTGATTAGGATCTGATTAACGATTTAACTATATTGCTAAGCTCGTATATTTATTATATGTTATTGAGTTGTTGGGTTGACCCAAAATCAACTCATCATCTCTAAGTCAGTAAAGCTCCACAAAGAACACAAGAAACCATTTTTCATCAATACAGTATGTAATTTAAAGCCAAAGTATAATATAAAACTACGGTTCTATTTAGTTAGCCATTTTTCTTGGGATTTCATTTCTCTTGTTATGTAATTTTTTGTTGTTTTGTTGTCTATTTACTGATAGGATATCATTTCTTCATAAGACTGTTTTTCCATTACTCGTGAAAATTCAAGTTCGAGGGCAATGACTCAAAATCAGATTCCAAAAAATGATTTCAATTTTCATCTCTATTTTCGGTGCAACCAAACAAAACCGTACATGTTCAACGAGACTGATCACAACATACGTGCTTTGATGAGAAAGTGTCATTGATTGTGTTCAAATTGGATTTGGAGGAAACAATGAGATTGTTGGTGGATCAAGAGAGTTGAAATTGATTAAGGCTCAAATTCTGAAGATTTGATTATCAGTTTCAACAAGTAACTTCAATAAAATTTGGTGAATATTTGATTTACGAGCTTGGCTAACTAGCGAGGAAAACAGTGAGGGAGGGAGGACTCTCCTTCCCTGTCGCAATTTTGAGAGTCCTCCATCCCTCCCTCGCTGTTTTCCTCGACAATTAGAATTCCCCTTGATTCACATATAAACAACAAAATCATTTCTTATTTTGTGGGTTACAAGCAAAGATTGAATTTTCACCCAAAAAAAAATTGAATTTTTAGAATTAAGAAAAAACAGGAACGAAATGCAAATTCCAATTTTTTTTATTTTTTATTATTTTTTTATTCTAATGGATTTTTTGTAAATTTCAATTTTTTGCCAAAACAACAAAACTCAGTGATGGAAGTTACTCTACTCGATCGAAATATTTCGACTGAGTAGCCTCGGTGCGCTAAGGGAACCTTCGTTCATCTGAGTCGGAGCAACTTACGGATTTCGACTTTTTCGCCAGAACCACAATGCAGAATAGAGTAGCTTGCAAACGATGAGTTTCAATCCTTGGCGCAGGCCGTAGATCTGAGTCGGATCTTCGTGGAGAACCTCCATTCGTCCCGGTTCCTTGCGCAGTTGCTTCATTGCTTCATTGATTAAGCTTTCAGTCGACTTCATCAGAGTCAATCGAATTTATTAAAGCCAATCGACTTCACTAGAATCTATCACACACAATCGAGTAGTTTCGTCTCTCCTTCTCTCTCTCTTCTTCTTTGCCAAACCCTTCAGGTTCTCCTCAAAATTTTGGATCTCACTTTCATCAGAATCAAGTCGAGAGCCAATCGACTTGATCGTTTGGGTTTTTCACCAAACCCAATATTATCCTCCTCATTCAAGTTGATTTGAAGGATTTCAGGATTTGAACCCATACGATCAATTGGGGCTTTTTCTGGGCAAGAAGAGAAGAATAGGAAATTTCATTTAAGATTCAATTTTTATGGCTTAGAAATGAGAGATTGAAGTGTGAAAACCCCAGTGAGTAGTGAATCAGTGGAAATAGAGAAAGGGGAAAAAGGGTGAACAAGAGGAAAGGAGCAGTTGGTTACCTCTTCTGCTTCTCCTTCAATTTGACCTGCTGACTGTTGCTTCTCCTTTAGTTTGACCTGCTGGTTCTTCTTCGACTCGGCACTTACTGCTACTTCTTCATTAACTCGAGTTCAAATTTGAAATTACTTTTTGTTTGATTTGATTTTCAGTAGGGTTGATTCAAATTTATTGCAGGTTAGGGTAATTTTTCTTAGGGTCGGCAGTGGGGCGGATTTTTACAGATATTTGTCCCATCCAATTCGTATGAGGCAGATTTGGATATGGCTGAATGGATTTTCGGGTGGTTTTGGGTATCCAAAAATATTTGTTTACTATTCGGGGCGGATACGGTTTTAGCCATATCCGTTCCGCGGATATTCGTTTATACTGTTCAATTTACTATAATACTCTTATCCCGAAAAAAATATCCTTCCTATACAAGAAAATTACAAAAATACCCTTCCCTATATAATGAAATTAAACCTTTTATCTGATTTCCATCTCACATTCTCCCCATCCCCTTACACCACTCTCATCTCCACTCTCTCTCAAAGCAGTCTCTCTCAAAGGCTGAAAGGCAGCGAACGAAGGCCGCCTTCATCCCTTCCTCCCCCCGTCTTCCCTTCGTCCCTTCTTCTCTCTCAAAACAGCGAAGGCCGCCGGAAGGTCCCTTCTTCTCTCTCAAAACAGCGAAGGCAACGACAATGGTGGAACCCTCCCTTCTTCTCTCTCAAAACAGTGAAGGCCGCGAAGGCGAAGGGTGATCAAGATCTCGATCTTTCTCAGATCTGAAATCAAGATCTCTATCTCAGATCAAGATCAAAATCTCTATCTCAGATCTGAAATCAAGATCTCGATCTCAGCCAAGATCTCGATCTCAGATCTAAAATCAAGATCTGATATCATCTGAGATCGATTTATTTATTTTTATTTTTTTTAGATCAAGATATCAGATGTCGAATTTTTATTTTTTTTGTTATAATTTTCGTATTAATTTCTTTGTAATTTCTATAATTTTTTGTAATTTTTGAATGGATTTTTGCATCTTTGTAATGTTTCTGTAATTTCTGTTATTTTTTTAACAATAAACGAATTGGCGGGGCAGGGCAGATATCTGCCAATCCACACGGGGCGGTCACGGTTTTTAATAAAAATTGCAAACGGATTGGCGGGACGGATCGGGGATCCGTCATTCCTGACGGAGCGAGGATGGATTTGCTCAAATCCGTCCCAATCCGCCCCGTTGCCATCTCTAATTCTTCTTTAGAGTTTGGAAAATTTATTTAATTGATGACTACGAAAAGAATGAAAAAAAATAAAGGGGAAATATTTTGGGAATTGGGGATTACATAAACAAATCAAAGAGAGACAATGGGAAGAGAAATGTCTCATTGAGGTTTTTTTTTTTTTTTTTTTTTTTTTTTTTTGTAATTTACACTTTGCCTCCCGTTAAAAATAGCTAATTAATAAGTAGATCCATCATTAATCAATATTGCAGTTACCCCTTGACTAGCGGTTAATGTTAAAAAACCGTCAATTTTCAAAGTAGATTACCAAAATACCTATCAGAAATCAAAGGTTGATATTGAATCTTTCGTATCTCGAACATCTCATCTCAAGAAAAATTCTAAGGCCCAACTGAAATCATAGTCGTATTTTGAGGAAATCTAACGGTTCAAATTTAATTATGCACGTATCACGAAGAAATCTAACGATTCAACACACATCTCAAAAAAATCTAACGGTCTAGTACATATCTCAAGAAAAACCTAACAATCCCACACACATCTCAAGGGAGACGACTCAAATTAATTTGTGCGCGCATTTTCAGGCAAAATTTGTGTTCCAACACGTGCCTCGAGAGAATTTGTTTATACAACATACATCTCGAGGAAATCTGATAGCTAAGATTTATTCGTGCACAAATCTCAAGAAATCTGACGTCTGAATAAATTTTAATTTAATTTTACCTCCTAAAATAAATTTGATTTAATGTTGCCCCCTGAAACAGAACAAACCTGAGAGATGAATGAAGAAGAAGAAGAAGAAAGTAGAGGAATGAGGAATGATGAATGAAACCCTAACTTTATTATAGGAGTTGTGAAACAAATGAGGAAGGAAGAAGTGAAGGAACTGAATGAAGGAGGATGAAGAAGGAAGTGGAAGAATGATGAAGATGAGGGAGGATGAAGGGGGAGGTGGTGGCGAGTTTGCGAGATAGAGGAGAAAGAAGAGGAGGAAGAGGACGAGGGAGGAGGAGGAAAATAATCAAAATTTTCTTGATCATTTCTCAGGTATGTGCTATTTCAGGGGCAAAACTAAATTCAAATTTATTTTATAGGGTTAACTTATTGCCAGTAAATTATTTTATGGGGTAAAGGGCAAAATTAATGCATACACAAATAAATTCAAATCGTCATATTTTCCTCTAGTTGCATGTTGGATTGTCAATTTTTTTGCCTCAAGATGCATGATGGACCGTTAGATTTTCTCGATATGCATGCAAAAATAAATCTTAGCTGTCAGATTTCCTCAAGATGTGTGCTCAAATAAATCTAAGCTGTTTAGTTTTTTCTTGAGATGTGTGCTAGACATTTATTTTTTCTCGAGGTGTGTGTCGAACCGTCAGATTTTTTTGAACCATTAGATTTACCTTGAGATGTATGTACTATTAAATTTGGACCGTTAGATTTTCTCAAAATGAGTTGTTAAGATGAAAGATTTTTTTAAATCAACTGTTGAATTTTCCTCAAGATAAGATTACGATTTCAAGTTAGCCTTAGGATTTTCCTCAAGATGAGATGTTCGAGATACGAAAGAATCAATCTCAGTCTTGATTTCTGATGGGCATTTTGGTAATTTGCTTTGAAAAATGACGATTTTTGGACGTTGACCGCTACTCAATCGGGTAACTGCAATAGTGATTAATGATGAGTCTATTTACTAATTAGTTATTTATAATATGGGGCAAAGTGCAAATAACCTGTTTTTTAGTGATAGCATTGTGTTTAATTTCTTGTGATTTATTGTTGAATAATATTTGATATTCTTTTTTATTTTCTTTTTTACTTAAAATTTTTTTTGCTAATCTTTTTTATAGACATAGTCATCATTTTTATTTTGTGCAAATATGAAATATTATATTTATGAAATTTTTATGTGAAGAATCATCATGCCACCTAAGCTTAGAGATATAGTTTGGGACAATGGAAAAACACTTGATGGGGGGAAATTTATTTGTAAGTATACATCATAAGCAGATGAATGGTGGTGGCAAATCAAGGTTAAAACATCATTTGATTAGTGGATAAATTGATGTTGAAATATTTACATATTGTCCACGAAAAGTATTGGAGAAAAACATGACAAATAAGTTATAAAAATAAAATTAAATACACTTGAGAAGTTTAGAGAATCAGTTACGCGAGGCCTGAAAGTCATAATTCATATAGTTTTGAACAGGAGGATGTTGTCCACCGCTCTCGTCAACATCGAGCAACAGGATGAGAAAGAGAACAACTCCAGAGGATAGGTAGCACCAGGTCAAGTCTACATGCGCAATCATAAAAAACCAAGGTCAACAGTTTTCTAGTGGGTCACATAATTTGTTTAGTCGTTTAAAAAGTACGTAGGTGAAACATGTTGTTGATTCATATGGGTATCATCCTGAAATGTAATAAGAAAAAATATCACGAGGTTCTATGGAAATGCGAAAAGTAATATACCAACGGCGATTAGGAAGTTCTTTTACATCAAAGGAATTCCATCGCATATAGCAGAAAATGTATATTCTCATATGGAGTTAGTTGAGTGGATTGGACACCTGAATCCTAAATGGTTAAACTATGGAGTCACAATTATTTATGATGGTTGGACAGGTTCTACGAGGTTGAATGTTATAATTCATGAAATATTGTGAAAGAGGTGAATGTAGTTATAAATTTGATAGATGCTTCAAATAAAAATAAATATCACAATTATCTTTATGGATTGATAAAGGAAGTGGTTGACTATGTGACTAAAGAGATTGTTGTGCAAATTGTAATTGATAATGGAAGAGTTTTTTTTATATTTTATATATTTTTTTAAGTATGAGTGAAATTGATGAATAAGCCCGAATATAGGTTGTGTATTGGACTTCATGTGCATCCATAGTATTGACTTGATAGTTAAGAGTGTGGTAGAAAAGTCGAAGAAGATCACTAATTGCATTTACAACCACCATAGAATCCTAGCGATGATGAAGATATCTTGTAGGGGTGACATCAATAGGCCAGGTCTTACTCGATTTTTCACCCATTACGTTGAATTAGAGAGTTTATTTGAAAGAAATGATGGCCGTAAAAAATGTTTGCAGGTGATGAATGGAATGCATTTGATCAATGTAATACTTCTAAAGCAAGATTTGTTTAGAATTTGGTACGAAATCTAGGCTTTTGAGATTCCGTACGTGAAATTGTGTTTATCCTTAAGCCCATTGTTCGAGTTTTGAGAATGTTGGATGGTGACAAGAAACCCATTATTGGTTATGTGCTCAATGCAATGGTGAAGATGAAAGATGTAGTAAAAATAGTGGTTGGTTCACTTTTTAAATCATTCAAAAATGGGAACAAAAATGTTATACTCACTCCATGATGCGGGTTTAACTAACCTAAATTAACAGGTTAATTTAACCCACTTGTAATAACCGCAAGTGCACGGTGCCTAACAGGTAGACAACGGCAAGTACGGGTCGATTCCACGAAGAAGGTCGATGCAATTGAATTTTAGAATTTAATCAAACTAATTTATAGGAAATGGGGAAATGGGGTTACAGCATTTTTAAATCTAAACTAAAAATAAATAAAAATAAGAAAAATAAAAGATAGATGAGATGGATTTTTGTGGGCTTGGACTCACCAATGAATTAGCAAAATTATTTAAATCTAAATTACTGAATTTAAAAACGAGAAGCGTTAGGGATGAGAATCCCTTGCTTACACCGAATATGTGATCGTTAAAATCCAATTAATCTTATACCATGTTTCTATCAAACATTAACAAATTATTTCAAGCAAATACGCTCTTACAAAGTATTAAATGTCTTTTTAGGGCACACTTAATCAAAGTTTAAGCTTAAAACTTTTTAGCATATGCTTTGAATATTAATCAAAGGTAAATCTAACTACCAAACATATCAATTTTTAATTGAACATGAAAGGTGAAAGCAATTAATCAATATTCAGAAATAAATTGTTGTTGAACAATAAAACCTTAATTCAGTAAAATAAATTTAAAATAATTCATACGACCCAAGTAGTTTATCACAAGCTTGAGATGGTGGCACTCAGCAAATCAGCAGGTGGGTGTGCACGAATCCCGAGGAAATGGTCCAAAACCCACTCTGTGGTGGTACAGAGCAAATTCGGGGGTGGAAATAGCCAAAAACTGAATTAACTAAATCCCGCCCTCGCTACAGTGCTGCTACAGTAGCAGCAAGGTCCGGTCTTCTTCTCCAGCGAGACAGCGGCTCTCGCGGCCTCCCTCGTCCTCGAATTGATGCTAGTACCTACAAAAGACCAGAAAAGGTGAAGAAAACCATGAAAAACAGCAAACAAAACAGAGAGAAAATAGGGAGGAAACTCCCTGTTTTTGCTTCCTGTCGCGACTGTTCCCGCGGAGTTCCTTCGTTCCTCGCGGCCTCCCTCGTCCTCAGAGTGATCCTAGAACCTGCAAAGACGAAAGAAGTGAAGAAAAACCAAATAAACAGAGCAAATTCGGGAGAGGAAACTCCCTGTTTTCGCTCCGTTTCCGCTCGGTTGCGAGCTCTGTCGCGGCTGTTCCCGCGGCCTGTTGTGGTGGTTGGACTCGTGCGGAGGTGGTGATGAAGGTGATGGATGATGTGGGTTGAAGGACGGTGAAGATTCGGGCGTGAAACAGGACTGTCACGTCCCTGTTTCACGGTGGTGACGGTTGTGGGTCTGTTGCGGGGTGGTTGATCGTGGTGGAGGCGGAGCTTAGTGGTGGCGAGGTGATGATTGCTGGGTGGTCTGAACAGAGAATGAGTGAGAGATGGATAGGTGGTGTTTTGTGATGAGAATCACCTTGAGAGGAGGAACTCCTTTGAGGAAATCTCCATTGAGGAAGAAGTTTTGATTTCTAATTCTTTTCTTTTCCCTTCTCTTCCTCCTCCCCCCATTTCTTACCTATCGTATTCTATTTATAGAGAATAAGGATTAGGTTTAGGTTTGGGTTTGGGTTTGGTTTTAGGGTATGAATTGGTTTAGGTTTGGGTTTGGGTTTGGGTTTGGTTTTAGGGTATGAATTGGGTTTAGGTTTAGGTTTTGTGATTGCTTTATACCACCATTGGAATCGACTAATTGTCGTTCCTTAACTTGACGCTTTAATCTGATTTCATCGTTTACGCTTAAATTCCTACAAAGATATGAAAACGAAATAATTACTATAAAATACAATAATCGAAACACTAACATGTATAAATTAAGGGGTATATTATGTAATAATTATGTGACTATCACTCCATCTAACTGGTACGTAAAGAATAACCTTGTTTATTTATAAGGTATTAGAATTATTTATCTTTATTGATAGAACTATTTATCATTGTCATTATTCCATATATTATTTATACCATGGAAAACTTATTATCTTATCACAAAATCTCAATATGATCACAATATTGGAAATGATGAAATTCTTGAAGAGACGGCGGAAGTGGTAGTGATGAAATTAATATCACGTATCAATGATACATTGATTATGCAAGAGATAAGTTAATGAATACCAATTCATATATTCAGGGATGTGTTATATTAAATATGAACTTTATACGAATGTCATTCTACTTACACTTGAAGCCTTTTAGATAAACTATGAGATCATTTTCCACACCAGCAGCTAGTGCAGGACGTAATACAGAACCATGTTAGTTTTTTCTTGTTAAAGTTTATATATTTTAATACTGTGTTAACATATCTCACAATAATAAAATTGTATAAATTAATATTTGCAATTGAATGGCGGTATTTGTATGGGAGATCATCTCAAACTTTAGAACTATTGCTATAACGATCCTTTATCAGACTTTTCAGCGTTGGGTTGTGAAAGAAATTTGAGCAATTTTGTCACGCCCCGATTTTCAAAGAAAATAAAAATCCCAAAGTTCATGTAGGATTATCTGTTTCCCCAAAACCCGGGACGTGAAATTCAATAACAATATAAACATTTAGTAGCAACAACAACTTAAACATGATTTAATTACTAAAACAAATAAAAACTCTAACCGGGAAGGACTCTGACGTTGCTAGCCCCATTAGCGGAACTCCAGTAACACTGCTCAAAAGTCTCTAAACCTGAAAGGCTCATCGACTACATTTTCAAAAGAATGTACCCAAAAAGCAAAAGCTCACTTGGGTCAGCAAAGCTGGTGTGAGTAATCTTCATCCCAAAATCAATAAATTCGCACGTGATAACATCAAACTAAGCACAAATAATAAACAACTACACCAACAGGTAGTTCCTCAATGAGGCAAATGTGTCATGCAAAAAAAGAACAATTCAAAAAATTTAGTTCCTCAACGAGGCAATCATGTCATCATCCTGATTAAGTAAATGCATTTACTTGTACTTACACTGTAGAAGTTGACTATAGCAAGTTTGACCTGCAGAAATATTAGTGGACTTGCCATCCTGCATGAAAAGAGTTAGAAACAATATAAACGTAATTTATTAATTAAATAGTTGTTTTCGTACAATATTTGACTTATGCATATTATTCATTTTTATTTGAATTTGATTCATTTTTAACGGATTGATCACTTAGACGATACCACATTCGCACCACCTCCGTGCCGAACATACATGCCCGTATGCCTCTCTCATATAAAGGAAGACTTCTCCGTCATCAATGCCCAAATGGGGAATCATCACATACAGGCACGCATCACCGGATACTCCTAACTATATGAGTAACAAAAGCCACTCTTGGGCTATCAATGCGCATAAAGTCACATCATATTTTTTACGGATAAATATCAAAGTCTATCTTTAGGCATAAAAATTCACCTCATTTTCGTAAGACTAACCCGAAAGTTATTTTAGTTTCTCTTTAAGAAATAGGTGCCCCACCTCCGCAAGACAACCCGCAGGTTATTTAGTTTCTCTATAAGAGAAGGGAAATAATAACAAAAAGATGTGTGGTACACTACACCAAAAGACCTATTTAGCTACACGGAGATGACCACGGCTCTAAACCGTTGGTTTATTTGCCACGGCCAAAAACCGTGGATAGCGTGGCCAACGGCCTTAAACCGTGGCTGTAAAATAACTGGCCATGGCTCTAAACCGTGGGTGCATTAGCCATGGAAAAAAACCGTGGCTATATTTGGCAACGGCCAAAAACCGTTGCTAAACAAAACAGTTTTGCACGTGCCGCCTGTGTGGAGAGCGGAGTTTCGCACTCTGGCGAAAACTTGTTTCGCGCTTTGGCGAAAAAAATTGGGGAAAAAGAATTTGGCGCGGTCATTGCGAAAAAGAATTTCGACCTAAATCAGTTTGCACGGTCATTGTGAAAAAGAATTTCGACCTAAATCAGAGTCAGAGAGAGGTTTGGCGCAGAGGAGAGATCGAGGAGCTTGAGCATCTTCTTTTCTAGCGAGAGGTAAGTTCATGGAAGAGCCTTGCAGTCCCCAGAGTTTACGATAATTCTGGATATTTCAGGAAACAATTAATGGAAGATAGCAAGTGATTTCAATCCAGTACTGTAGAGGAGAAGAGAAGATTAGCCACAATGGTTCTCAAGTGAGTTCATTTTCGATTATTGATATGGGTTTTTCCTTCTATCTCTCACTGTTCTCTTTTTGTTGTGTTAGTTTTATGTTTTATAGTTGGTTTTAACATTTATTATCTAGTTTCTGATCTGATCTGATATGTAGAGTTGAATGAAATCATTTTATACTGAAGTGGGGTTTGAAAAATCATAATTGTTCGTAATGGGTATTAGCATTGTTTCGAGAATGTATATCTTAGTTTTCTGAGATCGTTGTCCCATGGAAACTAGTAGGCTCAACCATAGGACTTGTTTTATTGCAAGTACATTATGTATGCACTTGATGTGTAGGACTTGAAACTGTGTGTACATTATGTATCGCAGGAATGTCAAATATTTTGTTGTATGAGCATACCATATAAAATTTTGTGTGTGAGATATGGGGTACTTATCTCTTGTTTATGATTGCAACTTTCAGAAAGTTTTGAATTGAATGATTCTTTATTGTCTGTTCTTCAGAACTGAACTCTGCCATTTTAATGGTCAAAAGATTTACCCTGGAAAGGGTATAAGATTTATTCGATCCGATTCACAGGTACCATATGAACTATTTGTTTCCCTATACAAGAGTGATGTAGTTTTCTAATATGTTCGCATCATAACAATATGAAACTCTAACCAATTTCATAAATGTAGGTTTTCCTCTTTGCAAACTCAAAATGCAATAGGTACTTCCACAACCGACTCAAGCCATCGAAGCTTACATGGACTGCCATGTACAGAAAGCAACATAAGAAGGTGCTTATCTCTCTTTAATTTATGTAATTGGATTGAACTTGTGACGTTTGCAGGACATTGCTGCAGAGGTTGTGAAGAAGAGGCGTAGGGCTACCAAGAAGCTTATTCAAGGTCTATTTTTGGTGCTACCTTGGAAGTTATCTAGAAGGGGAGAACTGAGAAGGCTGAAGTTCGAGATGCCGCTCGTGAAGCTGCTCTTCGATATGTTCACTGTCCACCTTTGTTCCATAATCATTTTATGGATGGTACCTGTTTCTAGGAGTGAAAGTTCTGAAATAGGTGTGTGTAAGTGACTTTCCAGATACTGGCATTGTTTTTACTTGACGCATGGTGATCATGGATTTTGTCTCAAAGATATTGGTCTAGCTTCCCCTAAATAAAGAATCAATGTAGGCTGATATTAGATCTCACTGCTTTTATACACAGGTTTACCACCCAAACATCAACTCCAATGGCAACATCTGTCTTGACATCCTCAAGGAGCAGTGGAGCCCTGCTCTAACCATCTGAAAGGTTCTCCTTTCAATCTGTTCTCTTCTCACGGATCCCAATCCTGATGATCCTCTTGTTCCGGAGATTGCTTACATCTACAAGAACCAAAGGAGCTGTTACGAGGAAACTGCGAGGGCATGGACCCAGAAATATGCAATGAACTGACCTGTAATGCTAGTTCAGGAATCTCCAGAAATGTGCACGCTATTATGTGGGTAGGAAATTTACAAGTACTGCAATGATACTTTCTTGCCTTTTTAATGGATGTGCCTAGGGTCTGAAAACTGGAATGTACTATCTGCGATTACGTGTTGCTGTTGATGCTATCAAGTTCACTGTTGATACCTCCATGCTCGAGGTTTTACTAATTAACCTGACTTTTCAGTTTGTTATTGCAGTTGTAAGATTGTTAAACAATATCTTTTCCTATACTATGCTTCTTGTTATTAACACCTAGTTGCCTTTTATGGGTGCTATAGGATAAGACTAAGCCATTAGTAGCTGATGATGGTGCAAAGATGACACAATAAGCCATTAGCTGCCTCTATAGTTGAAATGTTACTGACTATAATATCAATAGTTGCTTTTTTGAGCTACTATGATACTTGGTTTCAATATTGCCGTTCATTTGAATTATGCTGTTAGTTGGATCTTAAAAAAGTATCCCTTTCATTAGTTTTGATTTGTGTTGTATTTGATTGTTGCATGTGAAATTTATTCTTTCATCATCTCCAATATTTGATAATTTTAGGTTTTATGGTAATGCAAACTGGTCACATTTATTGTTATTTTAGAATGGAATTTTGGATAGGTTGTGTTTGTTTGCTATGAGAAAATTGTCTTGGAAAAATTGATGAACTATCATTAGATTGCACCGGCAAATCCTAGTGAAAGTTGTTGAAATGTGCAAACATGACTATGACTAGTGATCATACCTTATTTTCCATTTACGTGGGAATTCCTTTTCTTATGGGGGACTTGAAAAATGAATTTCTCATGTAAATGAGAAAACAATATATGATTAAGTTATATTTGTATATTTCAATGGTTTCCCTTAAAACTTTCCTGTGTAATCCGGTGAAAATTTAAGAATTTCCTAAGAAAAACAAACCAAGCCTTATATCCAAATCATGATTTTTCAGGCTGAAAATGATGATGCATTATATTTGTGTTTCAAATAATTTGGAAGCTGCAGTTAACATCTGAGAAATCAACAACTGATATAATCATTGACTTATCGAAGATGCAAAATGACATTGTGGAGTTTGCATCAACGTCAGAATGCTCAGTATCAACATCACAGTGCTCGGTTACAAGTTATACACCTGCTGATGTGAGTTTATTTGTTTTCTATGTTTTTGATGGTTCTATACTTTGTTAGTTTAGTAACATGTGATCGGGTTAATTCATAGGATGATGACACAAGAGATCAAGTTGAACCTTCTATGCAGGTCATAGAATTGGAGGACTCAGAATCTGGTATAATTAACAAAATATCTGAGACAAAACAAAACAATATGGTGCATCTGTCTTGCAGACAGTCCACTCCTGTTTCTGTGAGTATTTGTTATTTCTTTTTTCCACTTCGGATTAATTTGTACAGGATGATGATGACATAAGAGATCAGTTTTAACCTTTTAAGCAGGTCAGAGATTTGGAGAACTCGGATTCTGATAAAATTAACAAATTACCGGAGTCTGAACAAAACAATATGGACCCTCTGTCTTGCAGACAATGCACTTGTGTCAATCATACACCTGATTATGTGAGGATTGTTTATTTTCTTGTTTTTATTTGTTTTATGTACTTCGTTTTGTTTAGGCTATGACTATCTTTAAAATTTTTCATGCAGATTGTGGAGTTAAGAAAGAAGGTGGACGATTTGAGAACTGAAAACAAAAATTTACGAGACAAGCTTTTGTCTTCTAACACCCTTATTGAGTAAAAACAAGGGACAGTCTTTAAGTTTGGCTAATAAGGTGATTTAATACAGAGCAACCTAGTCCCTCTGATGAAGTGGACGTTGAAAATAATACTAGGCTAGCGTATGATGATGGTGGCTCACCATCAGCTGCGCAAAGTCAAAGAGACCGGGCATTTGTTCAGCAGTATATTGTTCCTGTTCGAGACTCTCAAGTTTCTTTGGCCCAGGTACACACCTTATTTGTGACGACCCGCCTCCCGCACTGTACAGATACTGTCCGCTTTGGGCTACCATCCGGCCCGCACGGCTTTAAAAGGCCTCTATACAATGGGGAGATAACCCTTCACATATAAAGATCATCATCCTTCCCTACCCAGGCGATGTGGGACTATGATCCCCCTTGTAGCTCGTCCAACCCCTCTTGGCCTATTGGGCCTGTTGGGCCTGTTGGGCCCTCTACCCTCACCCTCACCCTCACCTCAGGTCCGCCCACTTAGGGTCTCACATTATTTCTGTTGAAACTGGTCGCCGTTCTATTATTGGTTTATATATCTCATGACTTCTATTGAAATTTCTTTTCTTAACTGTTCATTTGACATTTGCCCTTAATCACAGCCTCTTACCATACAGTCTTGCCAAGTAAATCCAGTCACTACTAGTGTAGATCATTTAGAAAGTGAGGGCTTATATTCCTCAGTGCAACCTCAAATAGATTCACCATTAGCTCAGCTACCCCACGATTGTCTGGCTTCATCACTTCAGGTACAATATATCTGTAAAGTTTTGAATTTTTCTGGTATAGATTTTTACTGATATCATGTTTGTAAACTGAACCTTTTGAAACTTCATCCCTGAATGTTCATTTTATGTTTTCAAGGAGCCACAATCTGTTGCCATGTCCTCTGGTGAAGTGAATGATGAGCATAGTGCTAGGGTAGGTAATGATAATGGGGTCTCTCCTTTGCAAACCCAGTTAGACCCACCACTTGTTCAGCAGCATATTGCTCCTGTTCAGGATTCTCAGGTTTTATTTTGCCAGGCGCACCTTATTTCGTTTAAACCACTCACCGTTTTGTCATTAAGTTTTATGCATGTCAACTAGCATGTTTTGATAAATTCACCATGTGATAGCATGTCCTGTTTTGAGTTTTATATTAGCATTTTGTTAAGGAATTGCTAAGGTGCATGTTTGCTTGGAAAAAAAAAAAAATATATCTGTGAGAGAAGGACTGAAGTTGACAGACAAAGGTTTATAAAAGGGTTGGGGACAAAAGAGGGTGTAGAAAGTGTGGGACTCAAAGGAACTATTTGTGCAAAAGGAACATAGTAGCTAGTCTTGTTATTATGATTAATAATGGTGGTAAAGTTGAAGGTTGTATATAGAGGGTATGATATGATACTATGATTTACATAAGAATGAATAATGTTATATTGAATGAATGATGCAAAAACAATGTTATTTGATGGGTTTCATTTCAATTCAATTCACTCTTCTTCACTTACACTTGTCTAACAGATGAATTATGGGAGACTTTAAGAGTAGTCTATAACCTAACCTTATACCTTTACAAGTTGTTCATGTCAAAAAATGAAAAGAAAAGAAAAAATTTGCAACAAAGGAGTGGCCCTCTAGTGCACCTTGAAGAGACCCATCTGTGTTGACTTTGCACCAGCCTACGTGTGGCTTGGATCAGCTGCAGTAGATTGGTGCATCCAGGTGAATTTGCACGTGTGAGTTCCATGCATTGAAAATTTTTCTATTTGCAGCTGAGTCAATTACTTCCTTTTCAATGACTGCTAATTTTAGGCGTATTTCTTCATATATGCGAGATGCTAATTCAGCAGCTATAATGCGTGTGTGAGACTATTAAGGAAATCAATGGGTATGGTAGTATATGCAGAGATTGAATTTTTTTTTAATTGCCAGAAATTACTTGATACTTGTTTTTGTAGGCCAGGGATACTTATTGATGTTTGTTCTTTTTTGTGAATTTTAGTGTTCCTGAAAACAAAGGGCAAGAATTTAACTTGGAGAGGTTGATCGAATCCGCTCGTCATTTAAATCCTGTAATTTCAGAATCCTACAAAGTAATTCTTTCTTCGCATTTGCTTATTTTGCTATATAAGATTTAGATTGAAAAAAATAGAGCCTCTAGTAGACTAAATTAAAAAAATATGTTGTACAAGTACTTTCTAAATCAAGTTGGATTGAATTGAGTGCGTAAACAAGATTCAAGGTTTCAGTTTAATTGAATCAAGAACCAAGTTCACAAGTTTGGAATCGTGGACAACTAACATTTGATATGATTTACTCAGTGTTGGAGGAGCTGGCTACTAGGATGAGAGATCTGAAGGGAAATTCTATGCGGGATCATGGTCTATGATGAATACTAGTCCATTAAATATGTTGGATTCTGGCATGAAAACATCACAAACAAATGATTATCAGAAATCTGGTTCTAAAAGGTATGGTGGGTTTGGTGGCTACTCCATTCATCAGAATCTCAAGGTGGAGCAACCTAGTAGCTGGGTGATGCCAATGCTCTCGCCATCACACTCTGAGACTACACACCACACTAAAGGAGGAAGACCACAACCTTCAATGTTAAGTCAGGAGCAGTTACCATCCATTTGGATTTTAACTAATCAGGAACCCAGTTGTTTCAGAGGCAGCACAGTCTAATACAAATATGCAATTTGAGCAAGAAAACAATATCCATCATGTTTTGAACCATTCACACGTTCAAGAGTCTGATGAACAATCAGAGCCATCAAAGGGCTCAAAGTCTACCGATCTTGTTCGAAATGAGCCTGAGAGGCCTTCACAAGCTTGTCAACAGCGTTCAAGAGATGTTCACGGCAAAACCCAGGGCAATTCAACCAGAAGTTGCACCAAGGTTTGTTTTGATGAATTCAATTTTTATATTATTGGTCTCAATGTATGAAGTCTTTGTACTAAAGTTGTTTAATTCAGGTTCACAAACAAGGGTTGCTCTTAGCAGGTCTGTGGACCTTACCGAGTTTAAGGACTATGATGAACTGATTGCTGAATTAGACAAGATGTTCGACTTCAATGGCGAGTTGATGGCTAACAACAAAAACTGGAAGGTGGTGTATACTGATAATGAAGATGATATGATGCTTGTTGGAGATGATCCTTTGCTGTAAGTGCTCATGATTTCTACCCCATGTGGTTAACCTTTAGCTGACATGCTACTGCTTTAGACATCTGTGTCCTGCAAATAAAATCTGATGATCAGTCATGTAATAATACTTCACCTGGTACAGATGATCACCATCCTGTGCTAGCTCTTGTTGATGAAGAAGTTCATTTGGGAGCGCAGCAAAGCCCCAAAGCTTGTTGGAGCAGTGCTTACCAAAAACAATCCTGATAAGGTATTTTTGTTTCCTTTGTTTAATTCTTTGGTGGAATGACCCTTTTATGGGTCAGAAACACCGACAGGTACTTGTACTCATAGTTTAACTTAGTCGAAAATCTTGGTATGGCCAAAGAATGTAGTGCATTGTCTACTGAAATGTTAAGTTCTGAGAGGAGACAAGTTAATGATGTTAGGGCCTCTAAAGCATTGGACCAGCCTCCAAGAGCCAGTGAGGAAGAAATGCAGGATGCTAGAAAAAATGTTCTTGGCAAGGTTTCTGAATTGGATGCTGCAACAACAGTTCAACAACCCACTACATCAGCTTCAAAAGTTGACAAGCAAAAGGGTTTAATCTCTCAAGTATCTGGGCCGTCTTCTCCATCTCTGAGGATTTGCAGTCCCGCAGGTTCTTCCAATGAGCCTGGTAGCACTCCGATTGTTTCTTCTTTGGAGCTTGCATTTTCTCAGATTATTTCTATACAGGGGACACTCAACCACGTAATCACTTACTCTTACATACCCATTGTCCCACTATTAAATTCTTTCTTCTGCTACTTTTAATATGATACAGTATTTTTGGTACGCCATTCTGCAAAGTTTGATAAAAGGATATGCTTCTATGTTGAGAAACCAGTCACAATATGGTATGACTGTTTCTTTCTTCTGTGTGTTTTAGCTGTGATAGGTGCAAAGTCATATTGTCAAGCTCAGAAGATAGCTGAATTTGATAGATGGGCAACCTCAACAGTTGAAGCCAATCACTGGTCAGTGACATACTTGATTCCTCTTGGTTTATGCCCTTAATCTTTGTATTTGAATGGATACATGAAGGAAAAACAATGTAAGTACAGTGTCATGTTTATCCATATATGAGAACTCATTAAAGTTCTCTTTCCCTTTGTTTTGAAAGAGCTAGTTGGAAAAGTAGTTTTGTGTCAAATACTTCATGGAAAGGCATGTATCACAGTATCACGTTGAACCTCAGAATGAACTTGTATATTTTGTCTTAAGTCAATTACTTAATTTCATTGCTACTTGCAAGGAATATGTCTAGGTTTTGAAAGCTTCACTGTCATCAAATGCAGCTATATCTATCAAACTATGTCTCTGTGAAAATGTGAGATATGAATCTGTAAGTTTCAAAAAGTTCGAATTTTACATATGAATGCATGACAGTTTGTTTATTTAATAGCTATTTTACTTGGATCTTTATTGCAAAACAATGAAACAGTGACGAGACCATGGGTAGGAATTATATATTATTCATTTGAGATACGTTTTCTCATTGTTCAGACATATTTATTTATTCATTCATTTAGTGATTACTATTGTTATTATTACTTTTATTGTTGGTGAGCTATTATTTTGTCAGTATGTTTTCCTTAAGCTCTCTTTCATAAATCATATTCTAGGTAAACTTGTCTATTTGTTATGTTTGCAGCTATTCACCATGCAAAAGGATTTGCAAAAACAAATGGCAATGGTGTCTACCCCGGTTACAAAAGAAGGTAAAAGAGTAGAGGCAGCCTTGGGCCGCAGCATGGAGAAAGCCATCAAGGCCAACACCGATGCTTTATGGGCCCGTTTCCAAGAAGAGAATGCCAAACATGAGAAATTAGAATGAGAACGCACACAACAGATAACGAGTTTGATCACCAATTGTATGAACAAGGATTTGCCAGCAATGCTAGAGAAAACACTGAAGAAGGAACTTGTTGTATTTGCCACCAATTGTTTTAAGATAGTTTATACTTCTTTGTTCAAGCCACATTCAGTGGGTAAGGTGGTGCCTGAATATCTTCTTCCTCTTGTATTTGTTGGATCTGATTTATGAATGAAGCTTAGTCTATGTTGCTTATACACTATGTTGCTTGGTCTATGAAGAAATTCCAATATTGGTTTTGTTTCTTTAGTCTAGTGGACTACAGCGAACATGATCTATTTGGATACATTGTGTGAAGTTCTAGAAATAAAATTTATAAGATGGAATAAAAAGTCATTTGATAGCAAATAATAATAATAATAATAATAATAATAATAATAATAATAATAATAATAATAATAATAATTTGCTATGTATACTGATATTCACATAATTATTACAGAATATATCCCTTAATTTGTACATGTTAGTGTTTCGATTATTATATTTTATAGTAATTATTTCGTTTTAATATCTTTGCAGGAATTTGAGCTTAAACGATAAATCCATATTAAGCAGTCACAAACGACAATTAGGCAATTTCAATGGTGGTATCAAACAAAACACAAACCTACACCCAACACCTAACTCTTAACCTAAAATCCACAAACCTACACCCAACACCTAACTCTTAACCTAAAAATCCACAAACCTACACCCAACACCTAGCTCACAACCTAAAAATCCACAAACCTAAACCTTGAAACCTAATTCATAACCTAAACCCATCCATAACCTAAAACCAAACTCAATCCTACCCTCATTGATGAATCTACCCCTCATCTCATCCCTATTCATCTTGGCTATTTTCTATAAATAGAGGATAATGGGGTGAGAAAAGGGGGAGAAAAGAGAAGGGAAAAGAAGCAAATTAGGAAAAATCCAATCCTCTTTCTCTCAAATTCACCACACCCTCACCACCACCACCTATCCCTCTTCCACTCACTCAGCAGTCACCTCTCCCACTCACTCACAGTCCCCTCGCCATCGCACCACCGCGCACCACCGTCACCACCGTGAAACAGGGGTGTGACAACCCTGTTTCACGTCCAATTTTTTTACTCCACCACCACTCTCTGCTCCTCTCCCCTGTTCACCTCACCCTTGCCACCGCACGAGCTCCACCACCGCACGAAAATCCGCGACAGAACCACCGCAAAAAGCCGCGAAACAGAGCCGCACCGCGACTCTGTTTCGCCTCGCGACAGAGTCTGTTCCTCTCATTTCTCGGCCTCTCTTCGTCTCGAGCTTCTTCCTGACTCCCTCTCTCGCGACCACCGTCACGACCAGGCCAATCATCACCGCCACCACCTCGCGAAACAGCGCCACCACCATAAAACAGGGAGCTCCCTGTTTCATCTTCCTTCTCTGTTTTATTTCGGTTTTGTAGCTGTTTCCTCACCCTCTATTTTCCTTTTTCAGGTTCTGGAGATGAATTGAACCCGAGGACGATCACGGGGAGCGACGGACAGCGGCGGAGCGACCGCTATCGCGCTGGAGAAGACGGTGGCGCGTCGGTGGCACTGTAGCGGCACTGTAGCGCGGGAATTTTAAATCTGGTTTTGATTTTTGGCTATTTGCACCCCCGTTTCTGTAAGAGCCACCACAAGCTGTTGGACCAGTTTTCTCGGGATTCGCGTCAGTGCAGAGATGAGTTGCGGCATACCACATCACGAGGAGATGACTACCACTACCATGGATAGCTAAACCCTTCGCCAAGGCTACGATCAAACCACAGGATTTCCTAGAGTTTGTGTATTTAATTTATTATTTTCTTTATGCTTGAACGTTAAACATATTTGATTTATGATTTTTAATAAATTGCTTTCACCGATTATATCCTGATTAATTGTCTAGACTAGTCGGTAGTTAGAAGTACCCTTTGTTGAAATTCAAAAGCCTGATTTAATCAATTAATCCGAATCTGTGATTGTGTGTGCCGTAAGAAGACACGCAATGCTAGGGATTAGGATTAGTAAAAATAAATCTGTGATTGTGTGTGCCGTAAGAAGACACACAATTCTAGGGATTTATACCTATGCTTAAATCAATTGTGAACTTAGATTAATCTTTAGGTTAGTCATGTTAAATCTTGAAAACAGTATTTTTGATCACACAAATCTCAAAGAACCTGTGGTGGATTCAATGCCTTGGTTTCTCTTCTCATATTCTTTAAAACTTTTTATTTTGTTTTTAATTTGATTTTATTTAGATATTTTAATTGCTGTAACCCCATTTCCTATAAATTAGTTTAATTAAATTCTAAAATTCAATTGCATCCACCTTCCTCGTGGGATCGACCCATACTTGCCGTTGTCTACCAGTTAGGCACCGTGCACTTGCGGTTATTACAAGTGGGTTAAATTAACCTGTTGATTTAGGTTAGTTAAATCCCCATCAAGTTTTTGGCGCCGTTGCCGGGGACGGTTGCGGTGTAATTGAATTGAAGATTTATTTTCACTAATTAAAAAAAAATCATAAAAATCATAAAAAAAAAAAAAAAAAATTTTAAAAATTTTAAAATATAAAAATTTTAAAAAAAACAACAAAACAAAAAAAAAATTTCAATTTATTTTTATTTTATTAAGTTCTTTTTACACTCATTTTGTGTTTGATTTTGCAGAATACACGCTTCTCGAGGATATTTGACGATCCTGCAAAAACATCAAGAAAATTTTTATTTTTATTTTGTGAGGAGAGTTGTACTTTTATTTTCACCTCGTTTTACGAGTGTGCGGTGTAATAATTTTTTGAACTTTACTATTTTTCATTTTGTTTAATTAAAAAAAAAAAAAAAAACCCAAAATTTTCTAAGTCAAAAGAAATTATAGGGAAACAACTTTAATTGTTACCCAATAATTTTTTATGATTTAGAAATCCGACTTCTAAGACCAAGACCAGTAAATTTATTTGCATGTGCTTGTGTGCTGATTGAAACATATAAAGAGAAGTTGGACTTTTTTTTGAATTGTGATAACTTTTTGTGTAGAACGGAATGCGCACACTGTAAGTATTTCTATCACACGCAACGTATTAGCGACCAGGGTGCTTGGTGTAATTGTTTGAAATTGTGTGATTGGTTGTTAATTTCTGTAATTGTGGATGCTAAACTTTAGTAATTCATAATAAGCAGACCCAGCTTATAAATAGAAATTGGTGGGACTTGATATCCCCACCTCATCACTCCAGCTGTGTGCAACCAATATCCTAACATAATTAAAATCAATTAGCAAGTTAGATAGAGCATTTTTTAGGTACGGTGTTCATAGGACAACCAAGACCAAGGTGAATCCAATATTTTTTGTGTTGATCCAAGCTAAAAGTGACGATGGGTTTAATCATTCAATGAACTCCGAGAGGCCACTGCCCACAAGGGTAATTCACCCGGTACGCCGAGTCATAAGTAAGCTACGATCCACAAGAAGAATTGGTGTACTAACAGTTTTTTGGTTAGGAAACAAGCCTCAAGTGTGCATTTAACATCACATCGTTTCTCACATCTATTGGCTTACAGAGCGGTAGCCACAAGGAAGTACTTAATTGGACCATTGTGACCTCCTTCTCTTGTGCGGTAATTCCGGTTTCTTTGAAACAAAACTCTAGCCTACTGATTTTGAACTTTGCGGTGTAAAGTGTACACTCTTAGGATCAACTTGTAGCACCCATTGTTGTGTCATAAAGATTACATAAGAAATAATTATCCTCCAAAGATAAAAAGATAATTGATCTCAAAAACGTTGATTGCTTAGGGAGGCATGTTTCTTGTGCATTTATTGGTTGCTGATTGCATGTGAGCTTGTATATATTTTTAGAGTTAGTGCTTTCAAAAAAAAAAAAAAAAAAAAAAATGAACACAAAGGATTATCCAGCCTATTTTTCCGAGCAAGTCAATACATTTTTATGACATGCGACGACCTGAGTATGATCCATATTTAGATTATACCCAGGTCTAGCTTATCATTATGACTTATCATGGGCTCATGGTCAGTACCATGAAGGTCCTCTAGACACTCCTCAGACTCCTCAAGCTTTAATTCCTGATAATGAGTTAGAGGCTATCATGAAAATTTTTATAGAGCGAACAGGAGAAATACTTGTGCAAAATTCTCATGATATCACAGAATTGGACAACTACTTTTCAACAAAACTCTCAAGCTATCCGGAAACTTGAGATGACTGTGAGTCAGATAGTTGAGTCACTTCCTGAGATAGAGTTAGAAAATTCCCTAGTGACTCATTTATTGATGAACCTGTCGATTCTGAGACACTACAGACATCTCCTTTCCATGTTGACTCATGCCTCCCTAGTAACTCATTCATCGAATTAAACTGTGAACATTCTTTAGAGTCTCCCTTGACTGTTTCGAGACTTGTTTGACTCAATTTAGTTTAGACTTTGATGTTGATGATTCCATTAGGGAAGTCAATGATTTGCTTGACTCAGTCCCCATTGTGGATCCTAGTTATAAATGGAAGTCTAAAGTGAAGCCTCTTCCACTCAGTGGAGTCAACCTAGTCCCATCAGTTGAGCCACCTGAGCTTTGACCTTAAACATTACCTGACACCCTCAGGTATGCATTTTCAGGTGATGAGTTGTCTAGACCAACATCTCTATGTGATCATGTGATGAGCCTGTATCACCTGAGATATCCATCGTCTCATCTACTTGCATTCACATTCCCATTTATTAAGGCTACCTTCACCGATCCTTGTGTTGTAGTGAGGATTTCAGTTTTCACCATCCTGCTGTGAAAAATTATTCAAATCTTCTGATTTGGAACCAGACATAGGATGTTCCTTTTTGGAGCAGCAAGGATCATTTGTTGTGTATGACTACTGGTCACTTTTGGAATGTCCTCGTGTACTTGGTGCCCCATGTGATTGCTATATTTTGGTGGACTGATCCCTCAACTGTTCAGGTTGTTGATATACGACCTTGGACTAAGTTTTTTTCATATTCTTCCTCTACATTTTGTTGATACACCATTTTTTTAGGAAGAATATTTGTCGGGCTGATGACGGTTAAACCAAGCGCTCCTAGGGAGGCAGCCTAGCTTTAGTTGTGTGTCTTTGCTGTTAGTCTGGATTGATTTTCGAGTACCCTATTTAGTTGTGTTTCACTCATACTCGTTAGCTCCGTAACAGTTTTGACTTCCACCTTCTTTTTTTGTTTTTTTTTTTTGTTTTCTTTGTTAGTGTCGAGTCTGCATTTTATCGATTTCTAATGAAAACTTCATGATTCTTATGTTTTTGAGCCTCATTGACGGATGACTTCTTGGAAATTGGTAAAATCTTCACCGCAGTAATGCTGTTCTAACCTCCTCTCATGTACTTACTTCATTCATTTGTCAGAATTATTTTGTTAAACATTGAGGACAATGTTTGGATTAGGTTTGGGGGTAGGGTTCATGAGTTGTCGGTGAACTTTTCATTTTTTCGTAGTGTTTTCTTTTCTTATTCTTAAAAAAAAAAAAAAAAAAAAAAAAAAAAAAAAAAAATTGGTCTTTTGAGAAATGGATTTTAAATGTTTTATACTCAGAAAATGCAAGTCAACTTGACATATTGGTATATTGATAAAGACTGAAAGTTTAGTATGATCCTTAAGCTAGATCTGGTTCATAAGATTTTTCAACTCGATTATCTTTGCACCATGGCCATGTTAGCATAACTTGAAGTTGATGAGTGAATATATACTAGAAACCTTAGATTAATAGTGGAGACTTAACCCTGAAAGTTTTGAGCCTTTCTATTTTTCTGAGGGTTATACATAAACTCTGATTTTTCTTGAGTCTACATTATCTCGTTGATGATCTCATTATTTTCATTCTTTTGATCAATTGCTTTGGAAATGACATAAAAATTGAATTATTACACTAGAACTTCTTGGCTTATTCAATTGAGATGTCATATACTGACCCGAACTTAGGAAATGATCTAGGCATTTTTTTCTTTAGACCATTAACTAGCCTTTTTAACTTACCCATAACATTAACTTTTTGTAGCCTTTTGACTAGCCTTTTAACTTACCCATAACATTAACTTTTTGTAGCTTTTTGAGCCATAGATTAACCTTTTATTTGTTAACCCATTAACCTTTACCCAATTTTTCTGGGAATGTGTACGGATGAATATACTTGGTGTAAAAAGGGCATGAAAGAGCAAAATATGAGATATTTCATAAATCCTCTATGAAAGAAAGAAAAAGAAAGAAAGAAAAGAAAAAGAAAGAAAAGAAAGCAGAAGAAGAAGTGAATGAGGATAAAGATGTGAGAATGAAGAAAAAATTGATGGTGCGCAACATTGATTTATTCTTGACAGCCCTAATTGTACGTATAATGGGTGTATACATTCTTAGAAATTTTTGTTAGAATCCTTTGACATCCCCATTAACCATTACCCAACCCCATTACAACCCAACAAAGTCCTAGTTGATCTTAGGTAAAGGTTGGTTATGTAGATGTGGAGATTTAATAACTAAGACCTATGGTGTTTGATTCAACATTTCCAAAAGTAATTGATATTCCTGTCCATGAGATCATGTTCATTCCATTCTTGAAAAGTCCGTTCTTCATATTATTATATGTGAGATGATTGTTTTCCATTATTTACTCTTTTCCTCACATATAAACTGAGTGAAATACAAATCTCTGAGTGCTTTATTGTGAGTGACATGAGAGGTTTGAAGTCAAAACAAACTTTCTACAGGAGATTTAGTCATTGTTTTACTCTGAAATGAAAGTTATGTTGACAGTGCTATCCACACACACACATTGAGTTGAGGATGATTATGAATTTTTTCTAACCTTTGGAGAATATTAAATTATTTGGGGATTTGTTGATACACTAAAATGACACTATTTGTTTCCTGCATTTCTTGAAGTTTTAAAATGAATACTATTTGACCAAGTTTTGATTGAGTCATTAATGTTTGTGGGTAACATGTCTGGAAACCCTCACGAGACTATAACTCGTCCACTAGAGGTAATCTAGGGGTTTAAAGCCTTGTTGCACGTTTAAGGTAAGTGCAACCGATGATTCCTGCGAAAGTGAGTTAGGATTTTCTTTTTATTGTTTTGCTCGAGGACTAGCAAAATATAGGTTTGGGGGTATTTGATATTCACATAATTATTACAGAATATATCCCTTAATTTGTACATGTTAGTGTTTCGATTATTATATTTTATAGTAATTATTTCGTTTTAATATCTTTGCAGGAATTTGAGCTTAAACGATAAATCCATATTAAGCAGTACAAACGACAATTAGGCAATTTCAATGGTGGTATCAAACAAAACACAAACCTACACCAACACCTAACTCTTAACCTAAAATCCACAAACCTACACCCAACACCTACTCTAACCTAAAAATCCACAACCTACACCAACCCTAGCTCAAACCTAAAAATCCACAACCTAAACCTTGAAACCTAATTCATAACCTAAACCCATCCATAACCTAATCCATAACCTAAAACCAAACTCAATCCTACCCTCATTGATGAATCTACCCTCATCTCATCCTATTCATCTTGGCTATTTTCTATAAATAGAGGATAATGGGTGGAAAAGGGGGAGAAAGAGAAGGGAAAAGAAGCAAATTAGGAAAAATCCAATCCTCTTTCTCTCAATTCACCACACCCTCACCACCACCACTATCCCTCTTCCACTCACTCAGCAGTCACCTCTCCCACTCACTCACAGTCCCCTCGCCATCGCACCACCGGCACCACCGTCACCACCGTGAACAGGGGTGTGACAACCCTGTTTCACGTCCAATTTTTTACTCCACCACCACTCTCTGCTCCTCTCCCCTGTTCACCTCACCCTTGCCACCGCACGAGCTCCACCACCGCACGAAAATCCGCGACAGAACCACCGCAAAAAGCCGCGAAACAGAGCCGCACCGCGACTCTGTTTCGCTCGCGACAGAGTCTGTTCCTCTCATTTCTCGGCCTCTCTTCGTCTCGAGCTTCTTCCTGACTCCCTCTCTCGCAACCACCGTCACGACCAGGCCAATCATCACCGCCACTTCGCGAAACAGCGCCACCACATAAACAGGGAGCTCCCTGTTTCATCTTCCTTCTCTGTTTTATTTCGTTTTGTAGCTGTTTCCTCACCTCTATTTTCCTTTTTCAGGTTCTGGAGATGAATTGAGCCCGAGGACGATCAGGGGAGCGACGGACAGCGGCGGAGCGACCGCTGTCGCGCTGGAGAAGACGGTGGCGCGTCGGTGGCACTGTAGCGGCACTGTAGCGCGGGAATTTAAATCTGGTTTTTGATTTTGGCTATTTGCACCCCCGTTTCTGTAAGAGCCACCACAAGCTGTTGGACAGTTTTCTCGGGATTCGCGTCGTGCAGAGATGAGTTGCGGCATACCACATCACGAGGGATGACTACCACTACCATGGATAGCTAAACCTTCGCCAAGGCTACGATGAAACCACAGGATTTCCTAGAGTTTGTGTATTTAAATTTATTATTTTCTTTATGCTTGAACGTTAAACATATTTGATTTATGATTTTTAATAAATTGCTTTCACCGATTATATCCTGATTAATTGTCTAGACTAGTCGGTAGTTAGAAGTACCCTTTGTTGAAATTCAAAAGCCTGATTTAATCAATTAATCGAATCTGTGATTGTGTGTGCCGTAAGAAGACACGCAATGCTAGGGATTAGGATTAGTTAAAATAAATCTGTGATTGTGTGTGCCGTAAGAAGACACAATTCTAGGGTTTATACCTATGCTTAAATCAATTGTGAACTTAGATTAATCTTTAGGTTAGTCATGTTAAATCTTGAAAACATATTTTGATTACACAAATCTCAAAGAACCTGTGGTGGATTCAATGCCTTGGTTTCTTTCTCATATTTTTAAAACTTTTTATTTTGTTTTTAATTTGATTTTTATTTAGATATTTTAATTGCTGTAACCCCATTTCCTATAAATTAGTTTAATTAAATTCTAAAATTCAATTGCATCCACCTTCCTCGTGGGATCGACCCGTACTTGCCGTTGTCTACCAGTTAGGCACCGTGCACTTGCGGTTATTACAAGTGGGTTAAATTAACCTGTTGATTTAGGTTAGTTAAATCCCCATCATATACCTACCATAGCGTTTTGAAACGCTATTAATGGCCTTTTTTGTTATAGTGATAACTTGCCACGGTTTAAAATCGTGACCAGTGCTTGCCACGGCTTAAAACCATGGCTAAAATCATTGCAACGGTTTAGAACCGTGGTCATAACTTGCCACGGTTTAAAACCGTGGCCAATACTTGCCACGACTTAAAAACCGTGGCTAAATTGTTGCCACGGCTTAGAACCGTGGCCAATACTTGCCACGGCTTAAAACCGTGTCTACAATTTTAGACACGGCTTAGAACCGTGGCTAAATCATCAACCGTCCTCGAGCATAAAACCGTTGCTAAAATGTTGGCCACGGTTTATAGCCGTCACAGATGATTTCGCGACGCCTCTACAGCCCATGCCACTTAGCTATGGCCATTGGTTACCCCCACGGTCCCAAACCGTTGCTGATTGGTATTTTTGGTGTAGTGGTAGTTTTAAGTAATACAATTCCAGGTGATTTAAATTTTCAGGAATCAAAGTTTATCAATATCATTTATTTTTGATATTTCAGAATTCCTCCAGAATGACATTTTGTCATTCATAAATCGATTCACCACAATCTCGGCCTACTTTTGGGGAAACATAACATTTGACACCTTGTCAAATCATAAACAATTTCATCAGGATATCCTCCCATTGTTTTGGGGCAACCTACATTTCTCATATATAAACTTTCTGTAACAAACGGGGGATCAAAGCCCATTCAATATAAATAATTTAGACTCTCTAACAAGTCAATTGACATATAATACAATCCTCCAAATTTATCTCATCAAAATATAAATCTTGACAAATTAATTTCTCAAACAGAATTAAATCAGATTTTCATTTCGCAAATGATTACTTAGAACAAATAATATATAGAGTGTGAGACTCATAAATTTGGGTGTAGTAGATAAAGTTTCTAAGTAAATGCAAAATCATCCCAAAAACTTACCCGATCGAACACATCCAAACCCGAATACACAAACTTGCAAACACATGCAAATCAGTTTGGCGCTACAAACACACGTACCTAACCTCTCTGTAACAAACTTACTTTACTCCTTCAACTAGCTATTCATCGAAACAATTAAGATCTCAAAATTAATACACCACATAAAATCACAAAGCGCAAGTCGCATTGTACACGGAAACCCGAACCCAAATTTGCACAACCACCCACACGCATGTGTTGACTCATGTTCTCTTCTCTTCCAAACTTTTTTTTATAATATCTGACTAAGTTTTGCAAATTTAATCACTGATCCACTAGGATAGCTTGGTTTGAGATTTCGTGGGTGCGTTAGACAACTACAGACTGAAGGCATCATGATACTAAGATTCTTAAGAACCACAAGCACTATGACCAAAGGATGAGAGAATACATGGTTACTGACCAAAATAAAAATCCAACTTAATGAGTTAGGGTGTTTGTGCTTATGCTTGTGCGGCTGGCTATTTGAAAGAAGTAACTTTGTATTATATAAGTCACAATAGAGTTTAGTGTTCCAAATCCAACAACATCCAGTACTTTTGACAAGTTTCCTATGCTCAATTGCTTCACGACAATAACGACAACAATAATGTGTAGCAACAACAACAATCATAAATAAAATGGTTTTGTTGTTTGAGTCTAATTTTTCTAGAATATTCTTTCTACTACAAGTTTTGCCCCTCGAAGTAATTGGTGGAGATAATTAAATATTATAAACAAGGAAAAGAGACGATTCTTTTCATGGAAAACTTTGATTTTACAATGGTAAGTGAATGAAGTACATGAACTGGTGATGAAATGGTTGTGGTTGTAGTAGGTGGTGCAAGGTCATGACTGTAAAGGAAGTTTTTACAATACATGACAAGTCGTTAAAAGAAAGTTGTACATGCCAACAGACACACTGCAAATATGTTGGAATATTGACAGATATGGTATATATATAAAGTATATATATATGAATGCGATTTATTGTCATCTAAATTGTGTAGTAACTACACTTCATAAGATAACTTACACAGCTAACACCTCCTAGCATTTCTTGCCAAGTTGTTTTTTAAGAAATTTAAAAGAACCTTCCGTTCTTTATCTCCTTTCTATATTTATAGGCACGTGTCTTTTCGCGCCGTTTGTGTCAAACTATGTTACAACGAGACCCACTGAACAATAGATTTGTCAATTTTTGTGAATACTTTGATTCTCATTGGACTTCTCTTAGCCTCTTTACTGTGCACAATACTCTTCTCTCCCTGCACATTTTTGGCGCCCCCAATTTCCATTACACCAAACATTCTAGGTAACTACAACATTGTATAAAAATCCATGAAATGAAACCCATGTGTAAGAAAATTATCATGTCAAAGAACAAAATATGATACTGACTCAGTTCTAGAGGAATTCATCCAGCACTAGAAGAATATTGCCAATGTTCAATTGACTTCACGAAAATTA
>QNQO01007492.1:0-75780 GCA_003290165.1 Berberis thunbergii | reverse complement strand
AACTCGTTTCTCGGGATTGCTCAAAATAGGGCATGCGCATTCTTCATCCAAAAGAGTAGCGCAATCTGTGTAATCCAAAACAGCGCATGCAACTTTGGTTCATTCAAATAGATCACACACGTTCAGTTTCAGGGAGTGCGCAAGACAAATCGAACAGCCTGTAGGAGATGTTGTAGGGATGTCTATCCCAAGGCCAACTGAGACAGTGGAAACGTTGTTCTACAAAAATATGAAACGATTGCATGTAGCACACAGGGCCAAGAAAGGTTGACGTAGTAGCTGATTTAAGTCCAGTGGATACTCAGGCTGTTTTGGCGGAAGGCAACTAGAAGCCGGGTAAGTTGACTCTAGCTTAGGAGATCAATCAGAAGCGGATGTACCAGGTAACAATGATGATGTGAGCTTGATTCTAGATAACGCTATCAATTTGCTTAAGAAGGTCGCGCTTTGCGGAAAAAGAAGAAAAGAAGAAACATTAATACATTCAACAGCACCACAAAAGATAGTGATGATGTCAAGTCATTTCGGAGGTAGGGCTGGAGTCGGTTGCTATTAAGGATTTGGCGCTTGGGGCACAGTCGGATGAAGAGATTAAGAAATTCAAATTGGTGGTGCCTCCGGGCATGCGTCGTAAGACGAAGGAAGGGTGCTTCTTCCTCCCGCAGGTTAGAATGATGGAAAACTTTATGTTTGGAATGTTCGGTGGTTGTAATCGAGCCACGAGGAGGCGATAAAAAAAAATGGTTTGTGGACTATAATGTGAGAATTCTTATGATAATAGAGCCTATGATTGATGGTAGTAGATATATGGAGATTGGCAATAAACTAAAGTTAGCGGGATTAACCTCAAAACGACATGGTCGTGGAAAGTTATGGATCTTCTAGGATGCTGCTCTTGACCTCTCGGTTGTGGATATGTCCGATCCGATTATTCATTGTTAAGGTAACAAATTCTGCTTCAAGAGTTTTTTTTTTATTCTTTTGTTATGCAAAATGTTCGGTTGAAGAGAGAAGGGATCTTTGGTTAAATATGGTTAATTTTGCTTCCAATCATGATTTGCGTTGGATGGTGGGCAGTTATTTTAACACTTATTTAATGTTGCAAGAAAAAATTGGGGAGTGACCATCTTTGCCAGTATTGTCAAATTTCTCAGATTGCATAGAAAACTGTGGTTTAATATATTGTAGATTCACAGGTCCTAGACTCACCTGGTGCAATAATAGGCAAGGCAGAGATGTATTTGGCCAACTGACAGAATTTCGTCAATTTGGATTGGTTGACAGTTTGACTAGTCCGGAAAGTGGAACATCTCAGCAGAGCTATTCAGACCACTCCCCACTGTTGGCTTTTATGCCATCCCAGCCAAGAACAAGTTTTGCTTCTTTTGCTTCCTTAATATGTGGATGACCACATCCTGGGTTTCTGATTTGTAAAGGAATTTGGTGTCTGACATGAGCAATATGAGACCTATTGACAAAGTGGATGTGAAGCTTAAAATGGTGAGAATAGCTCTTATCCAGTGGAATAAGACGATCTTTGGTAATGTCTTTTGCAGACTCAGATCCTTAGAGGATGAGATGCAACAGTGGGAAAGTATCTTTGGCTGGCTGGGAAGACATTGGGAATAATGGACTAAACGTGGATGCAAATTGGATGTGAATGCGTGTTGTAATCTAAGTCGATGCCAGGCAGAGTACATGTTAGCTCTCAAGCAAGAGGAGCTTTACTGGATTCAAAAATCAGGTGAAAAGAGTAAAAGGAGGGGGATGCCTGCACAAAATTCTTTTTGCTTCCACTAAGTCAAAACAAAAAAGAAGGACCATTCTCAAATCACTTTATCATGCGAAAGGACTATTTATGAACCAAGTGAGATTCTTGACAAAAGCAAATGAATATTTCCATAATATTTATCTTCCCAGAGAAACGGTGTAGTGATACAAAATCTTAGAGTGCATTCCAATGATTATTAACTCCACTAAGTGCGATGCTTTGGTTAAAAGGCCTTCCTTAGAAGAAGTTAATGATGATGTTTTTGATATTCACAAAAATAGTGCCACTGGACCGGATTGATTTACAGCTAGTTTTTTCAGACTTGCTGGGATTTTTTGAGTAGTGATATTTGGGAAGTTGCTATACATTTTTTTAGGGGAGGCTTTACCGGCTCCTTTCAGCTAATTTTATGGCTCTGATTCCAAAAAAGGAGAATCCCGGTTCCTTTTCCTGACTTTCGCTCTATTAGTCTGTGTAATGTGATTTATAAAATTTTCAGTAAAATCCTTTGCAATAGACTGACTTTGTTCTTGCCACAAATTATTTCTCTGGAATAAGGGCTTTTGTAAGATGAAGGTTCATTGGTGAGAATATCGATCTAGCACAAGAATTGGTAAGGGATACTCATAATAAAGGTTTTGGAGATAATGTGGTGTTGAAGATTGATATGGAGAAAGCGTAATGATCGACTTTGATGAAATTTTCTGTTCGTTCGATGCTTAAAATATTTGGTTTCAATAGTAGATTCCGCCATATTATTTCCAATTGTATTGCTTCTTGTGGTTTTCAGTGTTACTACAAGGAGCCTACAAAGGATTTTCAGATCTACCAGAGGATTAAGGCAAGGAGACCCTCTTTCACCATGATTGTTCATTATTGCATCGGAAGTGTTGAGTAGGGGATTGCAGTTGCTTTCAAAACAAGAAAAATTGTGTAGTATTGTACGCCTAGGGCATGCAGATCTGTCTCACATATTTTATATGAAGATGATACTCTTATTTTTTAAATGGTAGAAAATCATCAATTCTGGGATGCATGGAATTTTTGAAAAGATACTGTAATGCTTCAGGACAGAAAATGAATGAAGGAAAAAATTATTTTATGCTAGAGGATAAAGCGGTTGTGGAAAGAATTGTGGCTTTGAAAAGGAGTATAGGTTCTAGTATAAAAATGCTCCATTGACATATTTGGGAGGACCAATTTTTCAAGGGAAAGTTAGGATTTCCTACTTCGAAGATTTGATTGCTAAAATTTAACTCCGTATTCAGGGTTGGAAAGCAAATTATTATCTCCAGGGGGAAGACTGATCTTGATTAAACATGTTCTTAGCTCGATCCCTATTTACATTCTAAGAACCATGTGTGTGCCCAATAAAGTTCTATCAAGAATTAATGGTTTGTTAGCAGATTTCTTTTGGGGGGGATTGTGAAGGCAGATTCAAGAAAAAATGGGTGTCATGGATAATATTTGTTTCCCACAAGAAGAAAAATGTTTGGGTGTTTAGAAATTTGAACAGTTGTGATGAAGGCTTTCGAGTTAAGGTTATTTGGAACCTAATTAATTTGGATTCTTTGTGGGCTTTTTTCATGAAGGACAAATACTGATTGCCTAAAGTGGCGCTGAGTGGTCAAGTTATAAAATTTGGGGCGTCACCTTTTTTTCAAGGAGATCATGCTTTGTAAATCTTTGACTTTGAGCAATTCGTTTTGGCGCATTGGCAAGGGCTTGATTAGTTTTTTACGAGGAAAATTGGAATATTGCGGCTTATTTCAGAAGGTCGGAGGATTTAGTTACTTGTGCTATTTGGCCTACTGTGAGGGAAGCGTTCTTGGGTAATTTTGAATTTCTAAACCCAACTCTCAGGCAGATCGTGCATAACCTCTTCGAAGATAGATGCGTGGTGAGAAAGATGGCGATGATAGGTGTGTATGGGCTCCGAACTCGGATGGTCTTTTTCCCTTCAGTCGGCGTATGAATTGTTACGAAACCATGGGGCAAGGCTCTATTCCTTCCAAAAATATCAGTTTTTGTGTGGAAATTACTTTGTAGAGGTGTGCCAGTGGACGTGGAATTGTATAGATGCGGTTTTAGCCTAGGCTCAAGATGTAGGTGCTGTGTCTACCCAAAGATGAAATCTTTGAATCACCTATTCTGGAACGGACAGTTGGCGGTTAAGGTGTGGAGCCATTTTGAAGGGGTTTTTGATGTACATATAAGAAAATCATCAGAGATCTCTACAGTCTTATTGATATGGTTCAAAAGAGCCAAGATGAATTCGCAAACAGGTGTGTTATAATTTCTTACCCCTATGTTTATTTTATGGGAAATTTTGAAGCAAAGATGTAAGTGTGTCTATGAAGATGTTTCTCCAAATTCAGCTTGTGTGATAGTAAACATTAGGCGCAATTTGAGATTGGCTAACACCTTTATCATCCTGAAAACAAATCAGTCGGAATAAGGCCCCATTAAGGGCTTTGGGGTTTCATGAGATCCCAGTTAGAAGGAAGGGTGTTAGAATTATTTATTGGATCCCCTTCCTGCTGAATTTGTTGCTCTTAACGTTGATGGCCCCGCTCGCAGACACAAGGCATCAGGAGGAGTGATTATTAGAGACTTAAAAAGTCGTTGTATTGTGGGTAAGCAACTGTTTTTTGGAGAAGGTTCCAATAACAAAGCGGAAAGCTTTGTTTCTCATTGGGTTTTAGAATCCGGAACTTGTTTGTGGTTGTTTCGGGAAACTTTTAAAATTCCTTGGCACTTGCAGAACATTTTTAAAGAAATTAAGTTGATGGTGGAAAATATGTTGATAGATTGCAAACATATATATATATAGGCAAATGCGGTGGCAAATGCGCTAGCCGATAGAGTGCAGAATGATTATAGGACTCTCTTATTTGGAACGAACGACTTACCTAGGCGTTTGGCAGGGGTTGTTTTTGCTTGACAGTTGTCACACGACTTATGTTCGCCATGGAAATGATTAGAGGAAATATTGGTGATAACAGGCAGGAGTTTGTCACTGATTTGGAGTGCAGGATACGTAGAACAGCAAACGGGTTTGATTGCAGGTCTGTCTTGCTGCGAGTCTATGTGGCCTTAGTTGCTGTCCTCACAGCGAGCTGGACAGGGTGTTCATTCCTGCCCTGTTTTCAGTTCGTTGGAGTGGAGGGCAATGGTTGCCGTTATGCGTTTTTTAACATTGTATTTGGTCGAGTTATTGCTGGAATTTTGAGCGTTTTTGCGGTCTTCGCAGCGAGATGGACAGGGTGCTCGGTTCTGCCCTATTTTCAGTTCGCTGAGTGGAGGGATATGGATGCTGTTATATGTGTTTTCACATGCTGATTGGTCTGAGTTTCTGATGGAAATTGAGTTGCATGAGGTGTTTGCAAGTTGTGTTGATGGCAATTTGCAAATGGTGCAGTTTTAGATATGTTTGCAAGTTGCAAATTGAGCTGGCATGAATTTGTTATACTTGCAAGTTGGAAGTTGCAAGGTTGGCATGTTTGTTATGCAAGTTGTTATGTGCAAGTTGCAGGTTGGTTTCAATATGAGCAAGGTGCAAATTGTGCATATAGTTCTTGGGCAGAAATTGCAATTGGTTAAGGTCTTTGCTTGATCACTTATTTGTTTGCTTATGAGGCCTTAGCTTTTGGTGATGTAGGCCTAGTTCATGATTAGGTCTTTTAAGGTCCAAACCTATCTCCTTGGTTTAGGCTTTATCTTTGGTGAGTTAGGCCTAGAATTTAATTTTCCTTTGTTATGTTTTGGTTTACTTGGTGGTAGGCTTTATTTTTTAAGGACTACTCCTTGGTAAACCAAGCCTTTTCAAGGTCTTACTTTTGAACAAGGAATATGTTTTTTTCTCTCGGGTAAAGTCGTCATGTACTCCCGACAAGTGTATAAGATTTTTTTAAGTAATAAAGGTCTGACATCCCATAGCTGCCCCTCCCCACTGGAGGTTTAATTTAAAAAAAAAAAAGAACATGGGCATTCAAGTTGGCAAATGTTTTCATAAGTTCTCCCAAAACAGTGAGAGAATCACCCTTTTTCTTTTTCCTTTTCTTGAAAGTAGCATCAGGTTTTATTACCCTTCAATCTCACTTTAAAAAGCAAGTCACCATGTAAGCTTTGTGCAAATTTTTTTTAAGAGGAGAGTGAATCACTAACAAATTGCAAGTGTTTCCATAATACAAGTGATTTAGAAGCACTCCATCCCAAATACTATTGCAGTGTTCTTCAATGAATGGAAAGAAAAGTGAAGTAGAGGAAGTGGAGATGGCAATTCAACTCGAATTGCATAAAGAATTCAGACGTACAGATGAAGTAAAAGGATATGTGCAAAGCATATTATCACTTATTAGGGAAAATTCTTTTACATGTGTATTCTATTAATATCTTAAAAAAAATTATTCTTAACCCCCCCCCCCCCCCGACCCCATGTTGCTTGCCGGATTTTACCCGTGACATGTGATTCCATCCATCACACCTCTACCAACTCAGCTGGTACACTTTTGACTTCTATCTTAACCTTTTCAACAAAAGTAGATGAAATGGAGCAGCAATTCAGCTCCAAAATAGAATCCTTGTATACCTCAAGATCATTGTTGATGAGCATCCCAATAGTGCAAACAACTATGGTTGCTAAAACACTCATAACCAATTGGGCTTATTTAAAACAATTTATAACAATGTTAGAGGGATGGGATGTAATCTAAGACTTGCTGAATGCAATGTTCTTAAGACAATATTCGACCCGTCTCGCTGCAACGTTGATGATCGTTAGTCTCTCAAGATACAGATTCGTCTCAATTCCTAATGCATTTTAGGACAAAAACTCACGCGAATAGATTAATGAATCGACTACTCTGAGATAAATAGGAAGGAACATGTTTAGTTTGAATGTAAACTATGCGTTCATGTCTTATTCTCTGATTGTTGGTTGTTGTTGTAATGATGAATGTCTTATTCTCTGCATTTAGTTTGATCCGGTCAGTCGGATGACAACGCACAAGTGTGGTGTATTTAACAATATACACATTATCCATAGTCTCTGATCATAAGGACATATTGTACCCCTTGAGGCACAACCTATGTAACAAATACATAGTATTTAAACCAGCTAAAATTACTTTACATATTAGATAAGGGACTAAAGTATTTTTTAGCTAAAAATGACCTTATGGAAATACATAAATTACAACACTTGTATCACCACAATATAATTGATAGGCTTGATGTGCATACTATAAAGCAGCTCAATCAAGGGAAGCAATGACCCCAACAAAGCCGCATACCCCAAAGTCACAAAGAACCCAGAAAAATACATGGCCTTACTAACACCAAGAGGTCGAACACTGCTTGTATGAAGAGCCAACACAGCCGCACCATGAGTTGTCAACACAACAGAGTTGATTGAATAGAGTGTGAACCTCTGCTTCAATACGAAATGCAAACAAGGCATTGATAACAAGTTGTGTGGAGAGAAGTAGCGATGAAGTGGATACTGAAAGGTGTGACAAACCGATAAACTAAATGTAGTTACCAAGACCGGATATAAAACCTAGAATAGAGCTTGATATGAAGAGTTTTGGTTCCATGAAGAAAAACTTATGTTTTTGTTGTTGTACTAGATTGTGGCAAGTCGAGGAAAATGTACAGGAAGACTAAAATGGAAACCCAACGGATTGAAGCCAAGTTGAGAGCCAGATACCCTCTGCGCATGTAGTAGAGTCTTTGTAACAAGGTACTTCCTATGCTGCCCACTTGCAACAAATGTGCAGTTTAGCATTAATAACAACCATCTTATGCGTTTGGATCTAGTTAGGGTAAGACTCAACTGGCGACCTTGGGGTTCAAAGTTTTCTCCTGTATAACCTAGGATGCTCTCAACAAACATGTTTCGAGTCTGGTTGATACAAGCTATATGGCTAGCAGACGTATGAGTTTGTTTTGCCAATTTGTGCTTTCATTCATGGTAACAAGTACAACTTTAGTGTGACTCCAAAACTTTGAAAAGACTAAATTTTGACATGACTGTGGAAGTGGAAGAAGAAAAAGCCATGATGTTACACTCACATATCGTGGGCGTGCCCCCAAATCTTTGAAATGATTAATTTTGACATGTCAATATAAGTGGAAGAAAAAAATCCCATGATGTTAGACTCATATACAGTGGGTGCACTGAGATCACAAATTGTGATTTCATTTTTCGAATTAATTTTGGTCTCTTAATTTTAAGAAATATTTTGAAAAATATTTTAGTATAAAGAAAAATGTGAAATTTTGAGAATATGTGTTAAAATATTTCAAAAAGTTCTTGCATTTGATGCGTCCAAATATGTTCTCCTCGAGATGTGACTTGCAAAACAGGGTTAGATTGCTAAAGACCACCTTGTTGGTGGCCAAAGGTACTCCTATGCTTAAGTCAGTAAAATGAGGAAGAAGATGAACTTGGACAGATTATAATTGTAGGGTTTTTCATAAGTACCTTCCTCTTCTCTCTCCTTCCCTTATATAATAAGAGTAATTAACTTTATACGCGACTTAAGCATGCGTCGCACAATCAAAGGGGACATTTCTCATAATGGTTTTCTCCTTCATTGAGATAAGTCCTTGGAGGAGAGATTCCTACCATGACTTGTCTCATTCGTAACGTCTATGTCTTCTAGGGAGAGATTCGTTAGGGTCTTATGTCTAGGCCTTTAGCATGTGTTGTGGTCACATACTAATGTCTCATTCGACTCTAGTGATTGGACCTATTACTTGTCCATAATGAGAAATGATTTGTGCCATGTGTTCAGTCGTCACCTAAAGGATGTTTGATTTGTCATAAGCTACTCCCACTTGTTAGTGGGCTTGCTTGTGGCCACTAACTGTGCGGCGGTAGGTTTTCGAGGTTCATCATCACTACTCTGCGCAATATTTAATGTCGTTAACAGATGTTGACTCAATGGCCACAATTTAACTGTTACTCCACTACACCACCAATTAGCTTGTTTTGGCGTGATTTTAGGGTTTCATGCAACTATCATTTAATGCATGATCTCCCATTGGTTGTCTTTTCAGTGCCTAATCCTATATAAGGGAATTAGAGAATTGTGTTATCTTCTTTACGCCTTCTTTCATTTGCAAGGTTTGTTTGTTCTTTTTCCTTTTACTACTGAGTTAACAAGCTTTTCACCATGAATCCCAAGAGGTCTCTGAATGCCGATCATTTGACTGCCTATACGGAGTTCTTTGATTCTATGTTGACAACCTAGGCCACCTTGGATGACTTATGTCATACATATTCTATTCCGTCCGACTTGCAACTTGTGTTTACAGGGATGGTGATATCCCTATCCAGTCAAGGGCTGGTTACATAGCCCTGTAACCTGGAATGTTCAGGGCTAGTATTTGTTTTCCAGTTCTAGAGATCATATGGTCTTATCTGGATTTGATCGATAACCTTCATAATCAGTTGGGTTCCAATGGCTAGAGGGTCTTGCTTGGTAATTGGGTGAAGGCTCTGCGGGCTGGGATCCGTCTGAAAGAAAATGTGTTGCATTATTTGATGACGTTGAATTCTATAAAAATGATGTATGCTATCTGATTTCGCCTGCTTGTGTGGGCAAACCAAAAGATGATTTCAAGTTCTAGCAAAGGACTTAGTTATATGCTTCCATAGAATTTTGGTATATAAATCTTGATCGTAAACCCATTCTCATGTCGTTCATGACCCCTAGAAACTTGAATGACTTGCAACTAACTGCAAAAAAATAGGCGATGAAGGCTCGATTCCTTGCCCTTCATTTGACGCGGCTTGAAGATGTGCTCCAGGTGGATGTTGTTGATGAGAGTGGCCTCTACGACGTTAATGCTCAGGAAGAATCGTTGGTTTTTTATTAATGTGACTCTAGTGTCACTATTTTTCAATCTGGTCCTTCTGTTAGTGTTGGTGGTTAGGATGCAGACTTGACCACAAGGAGGAGGGCTCAGAGGCCCCCTAGTTCTTCCAAAAGAAAGGTCGTAAGTATTTTGGTCAAAGTTGGTTGGCCTTCAAAGCGAAAAAGGCCTGTTGGGTTGGGTTCTTCTGCCAGAATCATCTCTACCATAAGGGATGTTCTGATTGCTTTTCCCCTTATGGTTCCTAAAAGGGGAGTGAGTCTTGATCATTTTGCTCTCTAGAGATCAGGTAGTAAGGAATCTGGTTTTTTGAAGAACAACCATGAGGATGACTCCCATCTAGCTGCTCAGGGGTATGAGGAGATGCAGCAGGCTTTGACGAATGGTCAGGAGGAAATTTTGTGTCATGCTCTGCTTGGTGAATACGAGAAAGACCTCCTTGCTAGTGCTGGTATGACAGACCTCAACAAGGTGTCAGATGATGATGTTCGTGTCCTTTTGAATAAGATGACACAACTTGTGCTTAAGAAGTCTCAGAATCCAAACGCGGAGCTGTCTTTGGATGACTTCATGTATGATCCTACTTTTGGCGAGGTTGATATTGATTAGGGTCAGAGCTACATGTCTCCTCCTCCCGTTGATCCAAATATGAAGGAGTTTTATAATTCTCTTTCTTCCCGTCCAATGTCTTCTGTTGTTGTTCCTGACAAGAAAAGGAAGGTCAGTGTGTTCGTCATCACTGGTGTCCCGATCACTGTTGTGGCGACCAAGGGAAACTTCTCGATCATCCCTGAACCTTTTGCACTCCATCCACAAGTCAACTGGATGGAGCCCATCCTTGAAGCTATCCATATAAGTACAGGTAGTGAGCTCTCTTGGCATTCGGAGATTGACATACCGGAGAGTGAACACAATCATATCACCTCATGGCATCAGTGTTGATGAATAAAGCCCCCATGTCTGTTCGTGTTGTTGGAGATCAACTTGACAAATGTGTGAAGCATATGAGGGAGATAATTTTTCTTTCCCCTGAACAGGGGATGTCCCCATCTCACTTATGTTGGGATGATGGGGTCCGAGTATCAAGCTACCCGTGAACAAGACTATGCCTTGGAGAAGAGGTACTGCAACTTTAATTTTGATGCTTTCACCCAAGTGGATAAGTTGAAGGAGGATGATGCTTATTGTGGTAAATGCTTATCAGGATACTCTAGATGAGGTGTACGTCATCAGGGATAAGTATGCTTCTGAAGTGACTTCTGCGGAAAAGGAAATGGACCGTCTTCATGAACAATTGTAAAGTTGCAATCATTGTTATCTGATAGAAAGTGAGTTGATTGGCACAAAAGAAGCTCGTGATCAGGCAGTGACTATGGCTGATTCTAAGATTATTTTACGAGGTCGCTAAAAAACAAATGGAGTAGATGACTGTGGAGGTCACTTCTGTGAAACAGCAGTTGGCTGTGAAAAAAAGCCTTAAAGAGCATGCATCTAAAAAGTTATCTAGAAATGAAGAGGAGTTTGCTCAGGCCAAGTCGGAATTGTCTTTAATTGCTGAGCAATTGAAAGCTAATGCAGCTGAAGTGGAGTTCAAGGCAATCTCTGATAGAATTGACCTCCTCAATTATATGGAAGCGGATGAGGGCTGGGACCTTAGCAAGTATTGTGTGATAGCTAACCACGTATTTGAAGATGTTTCCACTCCTTCCGAGGACACGGAAATCCTACTCCAGTTCCTCTAACTAACTCTGCCGCCGACGATAATGTTTTTCTACCTTGAGCTGATCTCACCAATGATGACATGCTTCCTTACCTCGAAATGTTCCTCATGTAATCCCCTCTAATGATGTAACCAATTAAATCGTGAATAAAAATTACGTTTTTTTTGCTCAAATATACTTGTTTGTCTCTTTGTGTTATGTTTTTTTTTTCCTTTTTTGTCAAATCATTGTTCTGTTCTGTAAAGTAGTCTGACTTTAAGGTTCGGACTTCGTAGATACATTAGTCTAAATTGATAGCTTAGACTTAGAAAATATAATAAATGTAGCCAGGCTTTGTAGATACACTTCATGGTCTAAATTGATAGTTTAGACTTAGAAGATTTTGAATGAAATGTAAACGCGGACTTGGTGGTATTACCTGGCGGAACACACATGTTGTGTAATTTTATTTTTTAAACTTTATAATAAAATATCTTGTCTGACTTTGTGGTCTTGACTAGTGAAGTATACTTCATTGTCCAACAGGCGATCAGACAAGAAAGTTTTTGAAGTAAATTTCTAATCTGACTTTGTAGTCTTGATTAGCGGAGTACACTTCGTTGTCCGACTTGTTGGTTGGAAAAGAAGATTTTTTTGAAGTAAATATCTAGTTTGACTTGGTGGTCCTAACTAGCTAAATACGCTTCATTGTCCGACTTGGTGATCAAACAAAATGATTTTTTATTAAATGTCTAGTTTGACTTAGTTGTCCTGATTGGCTAAACACTTCATCATTCGATTTGATGATTGGACAAGAAGATTTTTTAAGTAAATATCTAGTCTGACTTGGTGGTTTTGACTAACTAAATACACTTTGTTGTCTGATTTGGTGATCGGACAAGAAGATTTTTTAAGTCAAAGTCTAATTTGACTTGGTGGTCCTCACTAGTTGAAATTACTGGAATGAAAGATGGAAACTTTTTGGAATGTGATAGTTTATTTATAATGCCCACTACAACAATTAAGGCATTTTTCAAGAAAAAATGTCCTTAACAAAACTCAAAATTTTGTTGAAAACTACTTTTAACGAGGAAAAAAATTCGTTGGTGGGTTCCTGGAGGCATCCCCGTAGCTAAAGGTATTTGCCAAGGAATTACAATTTTTGTTGGTAAAATGGATGCTAAGTCAAGAAAATATTTTGTTGGTAATATTGACAACTACCAAGGAAATTCGTTGGTAAAAATCAAATATCGTTAGCAACAAATTGTTTGTTGCAATAACTATTTTATTTATCTACAAAAGTTTTCTCGAAAAATCTTAAAATCATCAAGGAAAATTGTCGCTGGCAAAGGTAACAACCTTTATCATAAAACTTTTTCGTTGGTAAAATGCATGAATATCAACGAAAGTTGTCATCGGTATCATTACCAATTACCAAGGAAATTATTTTCAATAAAAAATAATATATTAAAGTTGTTTAAGAGACGACCTAATCTAGGTCCCAAACTCTAAGGACATCACCCACTACCTCCCAAACTCTAAGGACACCACTCTTGATGATAAGACCCCACTATGAAATTTCATATATAATATATTTATTTTTAGACTCAACGAGAATCGAACTCCTGATCTATAGTAAAATCTGTTGCAATATTTACCAATTGAGCTATTTGAATAATTATGTTGTGTGAAACAACTTTATAACTAATTAAATCAAATTACTCATTTTTGCAATAAAAAAACCATTGCTACGTATATAATAGAGACCAATATATAATATTTCGTCACTACAAATTAGAACTAAATATTTTCACGATTATAAGATTTATGTTAAATATCTACCACTTTTAGCAATGAAAAAAATTTCACAGTAACACCATTATAATTAGCAACAAATTAGTAATAGCATTTCAATGTTATATGTTATTGAAATTGGTTATATCCCCAATGAAATAAAATTAAATTGTTGTAAATAAGAAAATGAGCATTTATAAGAAAAATGTTCATGGAAATTTTATCAATATTTAGCAACGAAATAAATTGTTACCATTAATATTATAATTAATAGTAAAATAATGTTGTATTGTTAAATAAATTTTATTTGATTTTTCAGATGAAATAATATCAATGCTACTAATAAAAAATTTCAACGAATTGATATTTTTCCACTATAAAGAAGCTAGGAGCTTTAAATATAAAAATATTTCATGAAAAAAATTCATTATAAGTAACCAAATAAATCGTTACAATAACGTGGTAATTAACTAGAGAAAATTTAGTTTCATTGTTGAAGAGACAAGAACAAGTGTTATAGTGCATTTACTAAGAAAATGTTTGTCAATAATATTAATATTTATTAGCAATGAAATAATTTATTGTAAATGAAGTCATTATAACTAACAAACTAAAATTTCGTTGAAAAAGAAATATTTTGTTGCTAAATAATGTTGGTTGGAAATTGGTTTTGGAATAAATATTTTTTGCCATCTCTTTACAAAGAAAAGTTGCCAACAAAATAGATTTTGTTACAAAAAGTGACAACTCTATGGTTTTTTCAATGATATTTAATTTTGTTAGAAATAGTAACATATTAACAAGGAAAATAAAAGTTGTTAGTAACTAAAACATTTTTTGTAGTGAGTATACCAATTTCCAACAAAATAATGACTTGTCGCTATAAAATAGTTAGTGAACTTTAATGAGAAACAAATTTTCATTAAAATAATTATCAGTTTTTACCTAGAAAACAATTTGTTACGAACAATGTTATAATTACCAGCAAAATCTTATTTCATAGCTACAAAGATTCCATTAAAAAAGATATTGTTTCCAACAAAATAAAAAACGTTGCCAATAGTGTGACAATTCTCAACGAAATATTACTTTGTTGCTATAAATTAATAAACGAGCTTTAACAAGAAAAACCTAATGAAAAAATTATCAATCATTATCAACGAACCGAATCATTATTTATAATGTGATTATTTTCTAAGAAAACATATTTCCTTACTAAAGAGGGATGAATAAGATTTAATATTCGTTAACAAGAGAAGTTAGTTGTTGTTAAAATTAGTCTTCTTTAGCAACAAAATATTTCATTTCAGATGTTGTCATAATTACCAAGGAACAAGTATTTTGTGGCCATAAAAATAATTTCATTGTTAAATCAATTTAGCGAAAAATGGGTTTGGAGGGAATGTTTCCCGCCACCTATTTAACAAGGAATGTTTCCTACAAAATATATTTTGTTGGAAAACAGTAACAAGTTTATGGCTTTTTCAAGGAAATTTTTTGTTCGTTGACAATGCTACAATATTAACAAGGAAATCAATTTTCGTAGCAATAATTTTGTTGGTAAAAGATAGATTTATTGTAGTGGCCTTTTCACGTGTTCTACATTCCATTGCCTTTTGAGTTGTTTTCTGTTTGAATTTTCTAACTAATATGTTCCTGGTCCATTGATTTTAACCATTTTGTATGGCCCTTCCAATTTGGGTTTAACTTCCCCGCACCTGGTTTTTTCGTATTCAACTATATCTTTCTGAGTACTCAGTCACCAATTTTGAAAGCACAGGGTTTGATCACTTTCTTATGAAATAGTTGGCCATTCTATATTGGTAAGTCGCCATTTTGATTGAAGCTATGTCCTTTTCTCTTTGACCAGATCTAGTCCGACACGCAGTGCTTCATCATTATCTTTCAATCGGAACTACTCAGCTTTGAAAGTGGGCATGCCAATCTCAGCTGGTGCCATTGCCTCAGACCCGTAAGTTAGGGCGAATGGTGTTTCTCCGATTTGAGTTCTTTTTGTTGTCCTATATGCCCAGAGGATGCCTGACAAGTTGGATACCCACAATCCTTTTGTTGTTGTCAGTTTTTTCTTGATGGCCTCAAGGATTGTTCGGTTGGTGACTTTAGTTTGTTCATTTGCTTGTGCATGACCATGTGTTGAGAAGTGGTGATTGGTGTTCAAGTTCTCACATAACTTCTTGACCTTTTTGCCTTTGAATTGGGTTCCAATGTCTGTCACAATTTTCTTGAGATTCAAAATCTGCATAATATCATTTTCCACACGAAGTTCTCAATATGAGCTTCTCCTATTTTAGCCAGTGGTTCTACTTATGCCCATTTGGTGAAGTAGTCGACTGCTACAAGAAGGTACTTATTCTTGTCTAGGAGTGGAAATAGACCTACAATATCCATTCCCCATTATACAAACGGTCACAAACTACTAATCGGGATCATCTTTTGAACTTGCATATGTGTGAAACAAATCGTTGGCATTTATCACACAAACTGACATATTCGTTTACATCCTTTTGCATTGTTGCCCTATAATACCTAATGTTGGGGCTTTGTGAGCTATTGTTTTGCCTCTCGGAAGAATTCCACATATGCTGAAATGAATTTATCAAATAATGTAGTCGGTGTCACCGGGTGATAGGCATCTTAGCAGCAGACATGTGTTAGATCTCTTGTACAACCTGTCACTTATCAACGTGTATCATGCTACTTTGTTCTGCAGCTTGTGGGCCTACATCTTGTCTGTTGGGAGAGTTTCGTTCTATATGTACACAAGAATTGGAGTCATCCAACTGTTTTCCTAATCTGATGAACATATTTTTTGTGCGTTGTTATCCAAATTGAGCTTTTTTGTACTAAGATAAGGGGACTGACGACTTCTTTTGCACGTGGCTCTTGTTTCGCCAAGTTGTCTGCTCTGTGATTGTCTTCCCTGACATAGCATCGAACGATGACTGCATTGAAGCCTTTGATCAAGTCGCTTGCCTTTTGATTATACTTTTTCATTCGTGCGTCTTTTACTTGGAATTAACCGTTTAATTGATTGACTACCAATTTGGAGTCATTGAAAACACTGATATCTTTTATTCCAAGATGTTTAGCAAATCGTAGTCCGAATATTAGCGCTTCATAATTCAGCTTCATTGTTTGAGGCGTTGATATTGAATTTGATGGGTTTTTTCCAAAGTCATCTCATCTGGGGTGTGTAGAATAATTCCAGCTCGACTTCCCTTATCGTTAAATGCTCCATCACAGTGCAAGATCCATCCTTGAGGGTGGATTTTCAATAGTTTCTTGTTCCTTATCATTTTCTAGATGATACTTGCTACCACCTGTGAACTCAACAATAAAATTTGCCAGTGCTTAAGCTTTTATTGCTATTTTTGGAGCATACTTGATGTCAATTTTACCAAGCTCTATCTCCCATATCACCATTCTACCGAACAAATATGGTTTGTGCAAATACTGACCAAAATGGATGTTCGGTTGTTACAGTGGGACTATAAGTAGGGACGTAGCTTCATGGAAGACACGACCAACCCCAGTACTAATTTTTCTAATGTGGATACTTAGCATGTGCATCCACAAAATGTTCTGTTGATGTAGTAAATTGGCTTTTGTATTTCCTTTTTCTCACGTATCAGGGCGGAGCTGATTGCGTGTTCTGATACTAATTGATACAAGTATAGCGTCTTGCCTTACTTTTCCTTTGAAAGTAATTCTATACTCCCCATGTACGCCTTTAGGTTTGGAAAACTTGTTCACGTTCTTCATTCCATTTGAATGCTTTATTCCCTTTCAAAATCTTGAAAAAGGGGAGGCATTTGTCTGATGATTTGGAGATGAACTTACTGAGGGTTGCGACCCTGCAGTTAAGGCTTTGTATACCTTTGATGTTGGTGTGCGATTGCATGCTTAGAAGTGCTTGTATCTGTTTCAAATCAGCTTCAATTCCTCTTTGGGTACCATGTACCCGAGGAATTTTCCCGACTCTACTTTGAATGCACGTTTTTGTGGATTGAGTTTCATTATTTTCTTGCGGAATTTGGAGAAGGCTTGTTGTAGGTTTTTTATATGGTCGTCTTTGTGTAAGCTTTTAAGTAGCATATCATCGATGTATACTTTCATGGTCTTGTAAATATGATCTTTGAACATTTTGTTGACCAGGCGTTGGTACGTTGCTTCAATGTTATTTAATCGTAATGGCATCACCCGCTAGCAGTATGTACCGGCTTTCTGTTATGAAATATGTCTTCTCTTGGTCTGATGGATGCATCTGTATTTGATTGTAGTCAGAATATACGTCATAAAGCTAAGGAGTCCATGTTCGGAGGTAGCATCCAATATCTTATCTATGCGTGAAAGTGGAAAGCTATCTTTTGGGCATACTTTGTTGAGATTCGTGTAATCCACACAGACCCTCCACTTCCCTTTTTTCTTTTTAACCAGAACTGTGTTGGCTAGCTAGTCTGGGTAGTAGGACTTCTTGATCATTCCAACACTCATCAAGCGGTGCACCTCCTCATTGATGGCTTGATTGCGCTCTAGAGATGATTGTCCTTCTTTTCTATTGGATTAGCTTTTTGTCTGGGTGGACTTGCAGTCTATGTGTGATGATGGATGGATCAGTACCAACCATGTCTTTCATTGTCCAGGCGAATATGTCCTGATTGTACTTCAGTAGTTGGATCAATTGTCTGGTCACATCCGGATGCAATTTGATATGATGATAACAGTTTTATTGCCTTTCGGGCCATCAAGGTGGAATGTTGTAGTTACTTCCTCTAGTTGGCCAATGTTCGGTCATCCCCTGGATTAGTAGGGGTTGCATTGTTGTCTGGGAGGTGTTGATCCGTCTACAATGGACTGGGTTGCTGCTGTGATGGCTCCCTTTGTCTGGATTGTAATTGCTATTTGTTGGAAGTTTTTATTGCTGCATAGTGACATTCATGTGCAGTTGGTTGATCACCTTTAATGATCCTAACATCATCAATGATGTGATACTTGAGGCATTGGTGCATGGTAGAGGACACTGCACCCATGTCTTGTAGCTAGGGTCTCCTCAGAAGCACGTTGCATGCTGACATGGTGTCCACTACAAAAAAGGTTCCTTAATAGGCTCGTTGTTTGCCTGGTGCTTCTGCCATTACTAGCAACCGGATTCGCTCGAGTGGGTAGCATCATTCATCACTGAAGCCCACCATTGGTTGGTTGGTGGGTGTGAGTCATTCCATGTTGAAGTGCATTATGAGAAACGTTGCCATATACAAGAAGTTGGTGGAACTCCCTGTATCAATGAGTACTCGCCTGACTTACCATTTGGCAATTAAAAATGATATTGCCACGGCGTCGTTGGGAGGGAAATGATCACCATGCATATCTTTTTAGGAAAAAGTCTGGGTAGGGGTTGGGTGGTCTATTTTGGCGCATTTGGCATGAAAATCATGGTGATTTGTTCTGGTTTGCAATTCTCTGACGGATCGCTTTCATGATCGGTTGGATTTCCCTTGATCCCCATACCTGCCATGTAAGATGTATACCAACCCTCCAACCTGTTTATCGATCATGTTGCGGGGTCCATCTTTTCTTTCCCCCAGACTCTTTTTCCATTTGTCTGACGAACTCACCGAGTTGTCCCCTTTGGACCTAGTATTCGATTTTATTTTGCAGATTTTGGCAACCCTTGTTAGTGTGTCAACGGTCTTAGTGAAAAAAACAATATTTGCTCTTATCTCGTCTTGACGGATCTCCCCTTAGTTTAGGTGGCCACTTGACGTCTTCCCAATTTGTCATGGTCTTCAGAACCTTTGCCATACTTATTTTTAAAGCAGTGTATGGCTTGTACTTTGTGTCAACCGAGTTAGTTGATCGTTCGGACTTTACTTTGCCCAACTGCAGTTTTTTGAACTGCTGTTTTCCATAGTCAAACCTGCTACTGATCCGATACCTTTTGGAATGACCATTGTCCTCCCGTGGCTTATCATCTCTCTTTTCTAGGTTCGTTGGGAGAAAAATTTTATCGGCCCCGTAGCTCTTCTTTGCAACCCACGTCTCTTCAAAAGATTTATTTTTGTGCACTCTTTAACAGGGTTGTCTCTTTAGAGGCTCCAGACTTAGGAAGTTGTACAACTGACCTTCTTTTAGTTCGGAGATGAAGTAGTCACAGTCGTGTCATTACTGCACCCGTCAATCATAGTTAACTAGTCAGTGAATCATGTAACATATTTCCTAAGAGTCTCATCATGTTTCTCTTTTGTGTGAAGCAAATAGTGTCGACCCCTTTCTGATCCGCTGATTGCCAATGAATCTAGTGATAAAGGTTGTGACCAGCGCCTAGAAGGAGTTTATTGACCTAGGTAGGGGACTGTTAAACCAATTTACTCTCGTGGATGTGATGTTGTTGGTAAGGTTCTACACATGGTAGAGTCTGAGCTTTCTTTTAGTGCCATCATATAATGAAAATGGCACAGGTGATCTGATGGATTGGTGGAACCGTCATAAGGTTTGAACTTTGGCAGGGTGAACTTCTTGGGCAAGGGAGTGTTCATGATCCGATCAGAGAAGGGTGGCATGGCACGTTCACACAACATGTTCGGATTCGTGATTCCAATCCTGAATGGGATTTGTGAGGCAATTCCACTCATTCTGGATCCATCGTCTTGAGGTTCAATTCTTTCGAGGTTGGACCTTCGCAGCTCTACAGGAACTTCTTGGTTCTTCTGAAGACGATTAGTAGAGTTATGCTGAGGCGGATCTCTGGTGTGCTCAACAAGTTGAGAACGTTCTTGCATAAGTCTTTTGACCACTTTGGTGAATTCGATTATGTGGGTTAAAAGCTGATATACATGAGGGTCCATTAGTATTCCCCCAAGAGTAGGGGTTTGGGGTTCCAGTTGAATGGTGGGAACCACCAAATCTTGTAGTGGCAACTCATTGCTTTGCGCACCTGGTTCCCCCAATGCTGAATTAGGGACTTTTCCACTAGGCAGCTGAGTTTCGCCAATGAAAGGTTTATCTCGTGTATTGTCAGCATGAGAGTTGGTAGGGGGTTCCATTGCACTCTATTTCTCGTTGTTGGTTTGTTTTAAGGAAACCACTAGTTTTGTTCTTTACGGGAAATTGTTGCTCCCCACGGATGATGCCAAACTGATGCGTCCAAATCTATTCTCCTCGAAATCTGACATATAAAATAGGGTTAGATTGCCAAAGACCACCTTGTTGGTGGCCAAAGGCACTCTGATGCTTAAGTCACTAAAATGAGGAATAAGATGAACTTGGACAAAATATAGTTGTAGGGTTTTTTTCATAAGTTTCTTCCTATTCCCTCTCATTATAACAAAAATAATTAACATTGTACGTGACTTGAGCATGTATGTGCAATGACTTGTCTCAGAGTAGATAGCTTGGTGAATTGGGATAGATTCCTACCACGACTTGTCTCATTCGTAACTTTTTTATCGTCTAGGGAGAGATTCGTTTTGGGCCTTATGTCTGGGCGGTGGGCCTTTAACCTCTATCGTGATCCCTCACTAATGTCTCTAATGAGAGATGGTGTGTGCCACATGTTCAGTCATGATTAGGGGTGGGTACGGGACGTGATGGACCTCATCCCTATCCCATTCCGTTCATTCGGGATCAGGACAGGACGAGATAGACCTCATCCCGACCTCGTCCCATCCCAGATGAGATCGAGATAGGACGAGATGACCACGTAATAAATAATCCTCCAATAAAAAATAGCAAAAGAACTTTATCTCATATTACTCACACAACAATAATGTCAAATTTTTATACATATAACTTTCATCATAAATAATAATAGATATTAAATAAATATTAAACAAATAAATATTAAGCTTCATTTAGAAGTCATGATTTAATTCATTTAGAATTTCTTCTCACATTGATTTAATTTCAAAACATCCTAAATTTTAATTTAGAAGGGTATTTTGATTAAAATTAATCATAATAAATATTAAATAAATAAATTCGGGATAGGACGGGATTGACGAGATTGAAAATCTCCATCTCAATCTAGATCGAGACGGGATGGGTTTGATCAATCCCAAAAATACCCAAACAAAATCGGGACGGGACTGGATCGGGACCACAGGATGAGTGGCTACCTCTAGTCGTGATCAAATGGCTATTTGATATATCATCAAGAAGACTAATTTAATAATCGACCTGAAAATCGAAGGTGAAGAAGGTATGGGGAAACTAAGAAATATAGCTATTAGGAGGATGACACGTATCAAAGGTGGATAGGCGCACAAATGAAAGAAAAATACGAACAATTTATATGATTCTTGGTCTTATGTATTTCTCAATAATTCTCTTTTTATACAACTACAAGTGTACCAGCCCTGCTGTTGGCACGACCATACTTTCCACATAGCATGTACCCGTGTCGCTGGCTCGTGTACAGTGACATGCCTCGGCATGACACCTTGATCCTTGGGCCGTGCCTTCGGCACTCCCCAAATAGGTCACTAAATTACCAAAAATGAAAACAAATGATTGATTATAAAATAATTGATTAATTATATTTTTTATTCTCATCGATCTATTATTATAATTTATTTATACGCGTCATCATTGTAGTATACTACTTTCACATTCTTTTTGCTGGAGATTAGCTCCTTGTCAATTTGACTGTTCTAATTACCCCAGCTCAAGAAAGCATGTTATTTTTAGAGGATAAAAAAAGCTTACTTTAATTTTATAAGATAATCAAACAAAATTTGTTTGATTACTATTGGATCACTATCTTCATTGGGCCTAATTTATAGGCTTGTAGGCCAAAATTTTTGCCCATATTTAAAAATAGGTTAAATTGGCTTTATAAGAGAAAAAATGGGGCATTTTCGGGATTCGGCAAATTGGGAGCTGCATGTTTTCATAATTTGGTCAATGGGATGGGCAGGAACATTTTCGTGATTTGGCGAATGGGAAGGGGCATGTTTTCATAATTTGGAAAATGGGATGCGAAAAAGTATTTTCGGGATTTGGCGAATGGAGAATGGCATGTTTTCATAATTTGGTGAATGGGATAGGGCAAGAACATTTTCAGGATTGAGGTAATTTCATAGTTTGGGTTGTGAATTGTGTTAGTTGGCGAGGGCAACATGAGAATCTCTACATCTAATATTTATACACAAAATAAAATAGTAATATAATTATTTTTTATTAGATACTTGAACTATATATAAAATTATTATATTATTTTAATTTTTGTTAAGGTTTAAATCAGGTAAATAATAGGGTGAGGATGTGAAGATGGTGGAAATCCAAACGAGCGACCCACAATCTTAGTCATGTTTTTGTCTTCTTTGAATGAAATTGGAGAATTGTTAAAATTATAAGAAGCATTTTGAGAATAAAAATATAACCTGACTGACTTACACTACTTCAATGTAGCTTTTGTGAATTTCTGTTAGAAAAGCCATTTTGAAAATAAAAATACAACCTAATTGACATACACTATTTCACTGTAGCTTTTGTGAATTGTTGAGAAGAGACAAACACTTTATATGATTCTTGGTCTTTTGTATTTTCAAAAATTAAGAAAAAAAAAGGAAAAACAAACAAAAACAGTGAAGGCCACATGTGAACGGTTTTTTTCATTACGAGCCACAAAACTCAACAAGTTTCTCGAATTTTCGATGAGAAAATAAATTATATTAAAAATGAGGAATTCTAAATGTTGAGGGAAATGGGCGAGGAAAGACACGTGGCGGTGTGGGGACCGTCCACTCCGCTCGAGATGCGTGCCATCATTTTTGGTGCGCGCATCTCGAGCGGGGTGGACGGTCCCCACCCCGCCACGTGTCTTTTCTCGCCCATTTCCTCGCCCTTTCCCTTGACATTTAGAATTTCTCATTAAAAATTTCCCATCTAAAATGGCGACCCCAGGTTTGTTCTCCCCTGAAAAAACCAACAGGTTGTACCCACAATAAGTCTTTTCTCCCTCCCTACCTCCTCTGTTTCTTCTTCTCTATGCTTGTTTTGGCTTCCCATCCGTTCTCTTGAATTAAATCTTAAATACTTTTCCTTTTTCAACCTGCTTTCCTCTCTGTCCTCGTGCACCTATCTTCTTTCCCAGTTCTAGAACTCTTGAGTTTTCGGTGAATCATTTGAAAAAAGAAGAAGACAACTTCTATTGTGGGTAACAGAAGCACCTCCACCATCACGCTTTTTCAACCACACTCTCATCTACCTTCACACATCCGTCACCACCACTCATCTCTCCCTTCCTCCTCTTTTCTGCCACCACCACACTCCGCCCCTCCTTCCTCATTATCTCTATCACCTACGCATCTCTCGATCTCCTTCCCTTCAAAACCCTCATCAGCATTCTCATCCTCCCTGAATTCATTATAAGAAAATAGTAATTTATCAGCGGGTATTTAGCGACGGTTTGGAAAAACCACCGCTAAAATCTATATTCAACGATGGATTTTTTAACCATCGTGCAATAGTATTATTTAGCAACGGTTGGGGTTATTTGTGATTGTTAACCATTGTTATAGGCTTGGTTTTTCTCACTGTGTGTTATTCTGACTTTTGATTATTGCGTATTCATGGGCTGTGGCTTATTTGGCTACTATACTACTGAGATGTTTAACATATGGTTAGAAATTGGGGTTGAGCACTTGGGGGTTTGTTCTGCATAACAATTTGTTGTCATTGATGTTAGCACCATTATTTTGGGTGTTAACTGGGGAGTATATTGAGTTGTTTGTAGTGATGGGGTCGAGTAGTTTTTAAGATTGGGCAGATTCCAGAGCTGTATTGGGGGTGTTGTTATCTTGTTTGTCTGGATTACTTTACTTTGCCTCATTGTTGATAGATGAGCATTGGAGTTGTTTCATGTCGTTTCAGTATCTCAATTTGGTTTGCTTAGATGTTTAATATTGCTCAGAGTTTGTTTGATTAAATATAGGGTGTTTAAGTACATTTGTTAAAATGTTTGCTTTAATGGAAATGTTGACTATGTATTGAATACCATGTTTGATTTGTTTATTGGGTTTAAAAGATTTGTATTAGCTTTCTTCTTCACTAGTTTATTGTTTGATGTTGAGGCTAGAACCTTTGTTGTTGTTTAGAATAGTTATTCATCCTTAGTGGTTGAACTGATACACGACTGGCCTTCCAATACCATTTATTCTGGATAATATATGGCCAATAAGTTGCAGTTATTGGAGTTTGCAGCAAACAGGGCAATCTCTGCTACTGCATTTACAATTATGGGTATGGTTAATAAGTTCCTTAGGGTTGTGATCAGTGTTGATTTGGGATAAGCATGCTAGTCCTCATGGTTTGATTTGTTTGGTTTTTATCATTGTTGAGGAGTATGGTATCTACTACGGTCTCTGTCTGATTGCCTGTTGTTTTTAACGTGAAGAGACAAAGACATTCAGAAGAAAAGTGGGGACGAAGCATTGGTAGTCTTGTATAGAGAGCCAACAAATGGAAACCATTTGGATGGTGAGGAGACAAAAAACCAATGTCTCTGCTTGATTGCTTCTCAGATGGATGTCGATTTCGTTCTTTTGGATGATTGGGTTTTTTTATTTTTTTATTTTCTTATCCACTTCTTCAAATTAACCCCACCACCACTTCCAAAAGCCCATGTTTTATATTCTTTTCTGTCACTTTATTTTTCTTTGTATATTTTACACTTCAAGGTTGTGTCTTTGTGACTAACGAAACGTGCCCAGCTATCGAAACCTCATCAATCAATCAATACAAAGAAATAGAGATTTGAAATTTGCAGAGTTTGGGTTGATGGGGTCATGACATGGGAGCAATTACGATTACTTTTTCAAGGTTTTTTTGATTGGGGACTCTGATGTTGGGAAGGGAGTCTTCTTGTTAGTTTCATTTCGAACTCGGTTGAGAGTCTTTCACCTACGATAGGTTCGTTTTCATGATTGGGTTTTCTGTGTTGCATCTATGATTTGTTAAATTTGATTGGTTTGTGTGCTTGTTTAAGTTTGATGAAGAAATGGGTTTGAGGTTTTAATGATAAAGATGTGGTTTTTATTGGGTTTTAGGTGTGGATTTCAAGATCAAGTTTCTCACTGTTGGGGTTAAGAAATTGAAGCTTACCATTTGGGATGCTGGTAATTTAGTGTGAATTATTTAACCCTTATTTTCTTCCAATAATTAGTTTCAGATGATCAGAGGTAATTTAATGTAATTAGGTATGAATAAGAAAAATATTGCATAATTTTTTTGAAATTCAGACTGATATACTAGTTTAAGAGGCAAAAACAAACAACCCCTTACGTCACATATTGTCCATTTAGTTGGTGATTTTTACAATATTGAGCAGCGAATATGAGTGTAGGAGGTTGCATTTATGCAAAACATGCAAAATTTCCATCTGCATTTATTTTTTTCAAATGCTTGACCAAATTTTTTTGTTGTTTCATTGCAGCTGAACAAGAAAGGTTCAAGACATTAGCAAGCTCTTATTGAGGTGCACAAGGGATCATCTTGGTATGCTACTTAGTTTTTGGTCATGTATTTGTCTTTATTTGATTATACTATAAAGTGTATACCTTGTTCTCGTGTCAACCTATTTATTTAAATTTTGTGGGATGAGGTTCATAGATCATGAATGGCCGAATATGTAAGAAAAATATGAATAAATCGGCTGTGAATATGTAAATATTAGATTGATTTCATATCTACATTGCTTTGTTAATAAATCAGGTTTTTTTTCATGGAAAGAGCTTGTTCGATCTTATTTTTTCATCCAACACAAAATTGTTCGAGTCATGTAACACTAAGAGACCTAAGAATTCGACTTCCATTTCAGATTGCCAGTTCAACTTGAACATGTACAACCCTTAGTTGTGAAACAAAAATTCCATACATACTCATAAACTGTAATCTAAGCACTACTACATTTCACTATCATACATGCATGGTGTGAACTGTGAAGCAATGATTTTGTGTAGAACATTATCATGATGAACTTCATCATTGATTGGCTCTTTTAGGCACTTACTCAATTCTTTATGTAAGAAGAGAGAAATCATTCTTTTTTGCATAACAAAAGTCTGTAAAGATGGGGTACTCCTTTTTCTTACAAGTTCAGCAAACATGCCAATTTGTATTCAACTAGGGTAATACCCGTGCCGTTGGCACTACCTCATAGTACATTCTATCTTCACGACTCTGTTCATGAACACAATCCTCTTTGAATTTTCATGAACATCATATCTAGGCCAAAACTTCTTAACATGTGTTCATGAACACAACCCTCTTTGAATTGTTAAAGAGAGTTCTCTCTTAAGCTACATCACAGTGTTGTTAAATCATGCACTCAAGCCTCAGCCCTAGATGCCCTAGTCAAATACAGATTCAAGAACATGGCATTGAGAAAAAAATATTGATCAATCACTTAATCAATCAACCAACCAACACACAACCAAAAATCAAAAAAAAAAACAACCCATTACAATAAAACCCAAATTAAAGCAATGTAAACAAAGTGAATGGGAGCTCATAGTACCCAAAATCCCACAAAAGGGGTTCTTTTGAATCACAAACCAAACTAAAAAAAATCAGCTTTCTTCACATATACAAACATCTGAGTACGTGGGTATCAAGAACAACAATGTATGCATGTGGAGAGTGAACAAACAAACCCTAGACACCTAAAATACTGATTTCAGCTTATTAAATCAATATACCCATCACATTAAACTACAAAAACTTGCAAGAAATCGATGAAAGAAATAAAGAAAGGGTTTCGTTAAGCGATGAAAGCTGACCTCAAATCTCCGCTTGTTCTCTTGGAGGCGTTGCTTTCGAATCTCTTCGTAGGAGTTGTTGCTCTTTGCGTCATCGGTGGTTGTGGAGAATGCTGAAGACCACCAAACAATTCATCAAAACAACAATCAAACAAATGGGTATTTCTTAAAACAACTAACAATTCATCACTTGCTAACTTGAACTCGATAGAGAGGGATGAAGGATCTCTATGGAGTAAAAAGGGAAACCTTGCGAGAAAGCGGTAGAAGAGCTTTGGGGGAAAAGGGAGAAAAAACATCTCCGTGAAGGGGCTGAAGAACACTTCCCAGAAGGGGCTGAAGAACACCTCCGAGAAGGGGCTCTGCGAGGGGCTGCGAGGGCTGCGAGAGGGCTGAAGAACACCTCCGAGAAGGGGCTCTGCGAGGGGCTGCGAGAGGGCTGAAGCGAGGCTCTGCAAAGGGCTGCGAGAGGGCTGCGAGGGGCTGCGAGAGGGCTGCAGATCTCCTTCGGGCTGATGAGAGGGAGAGGGACAGAAAGAGGATGAGAGGGAGAGGGAAGGAAGAGGGAGAGATTGAGGAAAGCATCGGTTTCAATTTTTTTTCACTTAACTTCTGCCATTGAGATAAAATTGACACGTAGGACAAATAGACCCATTTCACTGTTCATGAACAGTGAAAAAACCAATGTGAAATGTTAGATAGATTTTAGTATTAATTTTTCATGTCATAGGGTTTTGGGAATTGGGAGGTAGGTTCTCTTTTATCCCTTAAACAGTAAAGCTCTTTTCTACGGAAAATACCATTTTGTTGTGTTAAATTTTTTTTTTCATCTTTTCTTAAAACTTGAGCAACTATGTAAAGACCTATGTTTCATTGCTTTACTTTAGCTAGTGATTGTTTGTATCTCTTTGTATTTGTTACATCTTAGGCAGCGAGTGTATAGTTTAGTTGGTAGCACGTAATTGTTAAAATACAACTTTTTATATATCAATAGCATCCATCATCTTCCCTAGTAATGGATCTATGTTTATTCACTGATTATTTTACTTCATAAAACGTTAGGTCTTCATATTACTGAGACACTATGTTTTCAGGATAGTGAAAGGGCAATGACAAGAAAAGAAGGGATTAATCTTGCGAAGGAGCATGGGTGCTAGTTTCTTGAATGTAGTGCAAGAACTCGAGAAAATGTAGAGCAGCGTTTCAAAGAACTCGTTTCAAAGGTATGTTACTACTTTAAGGAGCCATGCATTTTTCCATCCTGCTATTTTTGTAGTCTATGAGACATTATAATTGTATCTACTATGTTTTTTTTGCCTTTTACATTATTTGAATATAGATATTAGTTACCAATGATATCGATTACTTAGTAAATATAAATCAATTAATTATTGTAATTTGGTTCAAGTTTAGAGTAATATTGTTTACTCATCATTGTCCCATATTAACTAGCGATGTTAATCGGTTTGGTCAGTTCAAACTTGGACAAAAACCAAACCAAAAAATTGGTTTTCGATTCGGTTCGGTTTCAACATTTATCAAATAAATAACCAAACTTGAACCAAACCAATCGGTTCGGATATTTTTGGTTTTTCCCTTTTTATTCTTTTTCTTTTATTTATTTTTTGCTGCTACATACAACCGAGTTGGCTTTAGCACAAAAGGAATAAGTCAAAGCTACAAAGAATGGAAAGAAGGAAATGAAACTTGGTTTGCAAAGGAGGAAAACCCAAAGACAGAGAGAGTACAAATAAAATAAAAGAGATAGAGAATGGGAAGCGGTAAAGGGAAAGCAAATGTCAGATGAACACAGAGAGTTTCAAGGCTCCGACTATTCATTTATAGAGAATTTTTTTCAAATTTTTCTTGCCTATTTCTCTTGATAATTTCATAAGATTAAAAACAAATTTCCCTATCTCATATATTAAATACTATAACATCATACCAAAATATAACCATAATTACATTGTTTGCATCTTAATCTATCTCCACCATACCCATGTTATGATCTGAACAAGGCCAAAACTTTTTATGACGATTCCACAAGTCACGTAATTTCATCTGACAAGAAGGTTTTTTTTATCAAATCAGAAGTATCGAAGTTGTCACCATCGCCATTGCTCATCTTTGCTGCAAGCAAGCAAGTGAAATGTTTGGTTTTTTTCAACAAAACTGAGTCAAACTCGGTCTCTCCTCCTCAACTTGCAAGTGGTTTGATAAAGAGAGTTAAAAAAAAAGGAGATTAATAAAAAAAAAATTGGGTAGGTGGGGAGAGGTGGGTGAGGCTTAAATAAGATAGAGAATGTAGGCCTTTTCAACTATTTCTCTGAATGGGGCAAAGTGGGAGCTAAGAGAGAGGGTGGGAATGCGGGGTGCATTGGAATGTGGTGAGAATTTAAATAAGAGTGGGTTAGTAGGGGATTAAATAAGAGAGAGGGTTAGGGATTAAAAACAAGATAAGGGGAAGGGTTCGGTTTGGTTCGGTTGTTTTGGATGTGTGAAAAAAAACCGAAATTGAACGAAACCAAGTCGATTTGGTTCGTTTTGGTTTTTATCGGTTCGGGTATTTTCGGTTATATTTCGGTTTGGTTCGGCCGGCTCGGTTGATTTTCAGTAACCAATTAACACCCTTAATATTAACCGTTGCTATATGGTATTTAGCGACAGTTTTGCTAGTGACGGTTATGCCAGCGGTTGCTGCAAGTCGTCGCTGAATGCCCTAGTGACGCCCAAGGATTGTGATTTCGCAAAATTAAACGAAATTTTGTCAAAGTTTTCGATTTTTGAAATTACGAAAAAAATATTACATTTTTTCGAGGGTTTTTTTGGAAAATTTTCTAAGTTTTTTCATAAATTTCGAAGTGTTGAGGAAATTTCATTTTTCGATAAAATACAAAAATCAACTACTAAAAATTACATTTTTTCGAGGATATTTTCGAAAAATGTTGAGATTTTTTCGGAAATTTCGTGTTTTTTTTCTAATGATCATTTATTGTAATTATTTATTGATTTTGAAATCACCTTAATTTCCTAACTGTCACGCCCCGATTTTCGAAGGAAATGAAAATCCCAAAATCCACTTAGGATTATCCGTTTCCCCCAAAACTCGGGACGTGAGAATTCAATAATAACAGAAACAAATAGCAGCATGAACTAAACATCTGAAACAAATAAAAATCTAACCCGGGGAAGACTGGCCTGGCTAGGTCACTAGCGAAACTCAAGTAATGCAGCTCAAAATCTCTAAACCTGAAAGACTACTCGGCTACATTCCAAAAGGAATGTACCCAAGAAGCAAAAGCTCACTCGGGTCAGCAATAAAGCTGGTGTGAGAAATCTTCATCCCAAAAATCAATAAACCCGCACATGATAACATTAAAATAAACCAAACAATAAATAATCACACCATCAGGTAGTTCCTTAATGAGGCAATGGTGTTATTACCCTAATAAATAAATATGCATCATTTATCACTAATAAATAAAGTTTATGAGTTATCAATACTCATAAATGCAACAACAGTACAATTCATAATCATATTAGACTATTATTGAAATATTAAACAAACACATTTTTCTACCTTTAGGAAGACGTGTAGTTCTCATTCAATGGTTGAATGAGCTGTTAGTTTCTTCCCTCAAGGCTAACCTAGTATAAGCTAAAATAATCTATACACAATTTCATGGCATGCTCAATTCAATGGTTTAATTTAATTATTTATTTTGTTTTCTAATTCTTGGCTTCTTTTTCCACAATCACACTCTCCTCCTGTGCCGAACACACCTCACCCAAGTGTGTCTCCCTTGCCATCGAAGCCACTCGGAGCGTACATGACCCAAGTGGGGTGCCACCTCGAGTGTCATGTCATCTCACCCGAAGTTCGATCACTGACAAGCATTCTACACGTACAACCGAACTCACATGGAACGGTGCACCGATATGCAAGCAAGTCTGCATACCCATAATAATATCACACGTATACAAACAAGTCTCTATACAAAATTTTCATTTCTTTTCACATTTTTTTTTCTGGAGTTGTGGAAAGAAGAACATTTACCAAGTATTTTATTTGAGTCATTATTTTTCCAAATCAATTAACGTCACATCACATTCCCTTTACAAGAACTATATATACATAAAACATTAGCAAGGTGATATTCACAACATGACAAAAATCTATTTTGCCATCTCCTTCAGAAAAGAATGAAAAACAAGTGTGTCGCAAGCACAAACATTCTTTTAACATGGTCACATGCGCGTGACAAGAAAACAAGTTCCATTACTGGCTATACCTGACTATCCTTATGGAAATCCACCTTTTCTTTTGAAAACCACCTATCATGACCACATCTATTGATTAGACAGTGACAATCAATATAGAACATACACTGTCAACATACATATCCATACCCATACCCATACCCATTTACTGTATGACCTTGGTCCTCTTTACACTGTCCCCACACCAAGTAGTGAGATACTCCTAATGGATATGATTGGTTTGTCAGTTCCACTTACATTCAATTATCTACTTGGTAAAGGAATTTTTTTAGGAGATTTTGACTAGTTCGAGAAAACCCAACAAAGAGAAATTTGTTAAAATTGGAAGTTAGAGTTGTATAACAATGAGGTTCTCTGTGCAAGTCCAAGATAGGAAAAAAATCCAAAATGCACACGCCTTTTTCTCCATGTCAATAAGCTCCTTACGTGGCAAATCTACAAATCCCTACTCATTCACAAGCTACCCAGTTATTTGCTTCTCTTTATCCAAACTCGACTACATCATACATGTCATGTTATAAATTTGATATTTTAAGGATTCATCAAGACAACTAATAAATACCCAAGTATGTGGCAAAAGGTTTTGAACACACAAGCTATGTCGAAAACATGGATTTGCTTGGAGTGAGAGAATGACACATAATGCTAACTTAAGTATGTAGTGCTAGATAAGGCATTCTAACATGTTGTCTCACACAGGATTGGCCCAAACCCCTTGACCACCTCACCTAGCTATGCTATTTAAAGTGAATGTCTCACTTGATTTAGATGATGCTCACATGGGCAGCATATGGTCCCCATAAGCATCAAAGCTTCATCTACTCATGTTGATCAGAATCTGCATAAAATCAATATGACACAAACCTACCGACTCAGCCCGTTTGAACCCCAAATGGCCGATTCGTGGCTTCACAAACACCGACCACTCACTCATCTCAAATCACATTAACAAACACTTGACCCATAATCACCAACAAGAAAACACGTACACGAATCATGATTTAGAGGTTCGAAAACACAAACAAAATTTAGATTGAGAACGGTGAAAACCTAAACACCAAACCATACTAGAAAGAGAAAAAAAAATGGAGAATGGGAAAACACTCAATCGTCAGTAAGCCATCGAACACACCAAAATCAACAAACAAAGATACGGGTATTTCAAAAAGAGGAACTCATATAGAGAATGAAAGAAGACTCACATACAAGAAGGAAATGGAGAAAACTCATAGTAAAAGTAAAGGAGAGGAAGAAAACTCACTGGATTCGTTCCAATAAGCAGCAACTTCAAACTTCGGCAGAACCAAAGTCGCATTCAGCAAACGAGCAACACCAACACCATCACCACACACTACCACTTCTTCCACAGGGTCTTTGAAGTCGATCTTCACAGAGTCTTTATTGAGAATTGCAATCGAACTTCATCAATCTCCACAGAAGCTTTCTTGCGATCAAACTCCATCGATCTGTTAACGGTTCACTCGCAAATCAGACATCCTCACAAAGTCTTTGTCACATTCAGTCTCCTACAGAAATCGATCTCCAGATTCACACAACTCGCTGAAGGCGAGATCAGAGAGGATCGATGAGAGAAAGAGAGATTCGCCACAAACCAACCAACCTCTCGACCTTCTTCCTCCTATTATCATCGTCTCACCGTATCGCCTTCTTCCTTTCTCCATTACTAGCCCTCATCCACATCACGATCCTGTTTCTCTTTCTCTCCCACATCTCTCACAACCAACCACCGCCAATCTAGCCGATATCTCGACACCCACAACACATCGCCACCTCTCTCTATCGCATCTCTCTGCCAATCAGTCACAGCCCCTTCCTCTATTCGTCTTCGCCTTGCTTCCGCTTCCCTTGCTTTCTCTTGTTGCTAGCCATCGAAGAAGAAAAGAGAATGAAGGAGAAAAGAAAAAAAAAAAAAAAAAAAAGGAAGAAATAGGGTTACTCTTTATAAGGTGGGTGGCTATTTGCCCCCACCGAACTTTCGAATACACCCCCTCTTTCACAAAATAAAAACCCTACTTATTAGTTTAATAAAAGCCCACAACCAAGCCCAAATACAATTTTAGTAGCAACCCATCAACATTAGGGTTTACAAAAGAAATTTATATTTATTTAATTAGGCGGGTATTACACTAACTATCACTTTTCTACTTATATATTAAATTTTAAATTACCCATTGATTTTATAATTATAGGATTTTGGTTTCATTTAATGTGCTTAATACATTTATTTACTTCCATATTATTTTTTTCACATATTGAATATACCTTGAAAATTCATTATATATTTCATGTATCCTTGAAATTTTTACATTTCTTTCTTTACACGCCGAAATATTTCTTAAAATCATGAGACTGAAATTAATTCGAAAAATGTAATCACAATCCTTGGTGACGTTATTAACGGTGGTTGTGCAACCATCACTATATTATTTAGTGATTCCCTCTCTCCACACTCCCTCCATTGAGTCGAAAAATTTCGACTGAAAATCTGAATTTTGGTCTTAGTATATTTTTTTTGGGCGAAACTAACGTAGAAAAACCTCAAAAAAATGTAAAATTACATTTCACCTTTTTCTTTTCTTAATTTAAAAAAACAAAATTTGGGTGAGATTTCACAAAATTTAGCAAAAACTCATTCATTGATCACAATAAAGTTTTCTTGAAAGTCTTTAAATGTGGTCCTTAACTGCTCAACTGATCAATGAATTTGACTTTGTACTTTGTGCACAATCAAGGAATGTGATTTCTCGAAAAATGTCAAAATTTCACGAAATATTTGTTTTTATTGAGTTACCCAAATTTATTTTGAAATACGAAATATTCATTTTTCTTTTCGTTAGGCCAATGTCAATTTCCCTACATTTTAACCTTAGTTTAGGATTAAGGGTTTGTTATATAAGTGATTCTTATGCAATATATTTGTATGACATTATGTAGTATATAATAGTTTAAAATGTTTAAGTTATATTGATAACTTCATAATTACAATTTGTTTCTATACACAACGAAATATTCTTTTAAAATCAATTTACCCAACTTACCTTGAAAAACTAAATCGCAATCTTTGTGCAGATTGCACAATACATCAGGAACCCCTTGAAGCATTGTACACGTGTGTAAATAACATGTAGCTACTTTACCAAGAATTTGATTAAAGAAAGAAAACAAAATTATTTCAAAAATGATCATATAGCAAAGTTTAAATCACTATATGTAAACGAGACGAAGATCAGCTATATCGTAAGATTTGGCACTTGGCATCCTCTTCTACCTTCTAAAATATCCATATTCATATGGAAAACGGTGAGAAGAGGTATTTTCGATTGATGGGGAGTTGAACATATGCGGTTTCAGTCTCATGTCTAGGTGTCTCTACTGGTCAGAACCTGAAGTCGAGACACTGAAACACCTTTTTATTGAGGGGAAAGTGGATGCGCATGTTTAAGCACATTTTGAGCTATTGTTTTATGTCCACCTAAGGAAACCATCCGAGGTATACACGCTCTTCACTATTTGGTATCATCGTGCTAATAGATCAACACAAGTGGGACTACTTTACAATCTGACTCCCATTTTTATCATCTAGGTGATTTGGAATCAGAGAAATAATTGTGTATTCGAGAACGCACACTGTAGCGCCGCGTACATTATTGATGCGGTGAGACAGTGGCTGCATGTAGTTTGCTTTGTCTTTACCCCAAAACAGAAGAGCTCTAAGAGTACCCTGCTATGGTCTCTTGGCTTGCCACCTGCGCTCGTTATCAAGCCACCAGTTTTTCTATTTGCACCACGCAGTCTCTTTTGTACCACCACAGAGCATCGTGACACCCTTTCGTGACGTAGACTTGCCGAGGAGGAGATGTTCACCCACACTGCTATGGTGACCACTACCATGATCTTCTAAATCATTCCCTAAGGCGTAGATGATTCCTCGAGCTTAGTACGTAGAATTTTCTTTTGTCTTTTATTGTTCTCTGATGCATTGTATGGTTTTAACATTGGATTGATTTGTGAATAAACGCATAATACTAGTTTCATTGTGTGTGTTATGCATCCATGATAGTTAGAATTATTTTATGTTTTTAAGCATATTTTATTCGTTTTAGTTAAATTTATAATTAGTTGTGCCTTAAACAGACAATTAATTATAGGGATTTGTATTTTTGCTAAAGTTAATCCACAAAAGGGGATAATAATTGACATTAGTGTAATTTTATTAACTTGATGAATGATTCAAAAGCCTTAGTATTTCTCTATTTGATTTTCAAACTGACTACCAATTGTTTTTCTATTTTCCATTAGTTTAGAAATTCATGATTGCACTGACCCTTTAAATTAAATAAATTGTAATTTTCGATTGTGTCTTCAATCATCGTGAGTGTGACCTGCATTTTCCATTGTGTACTAATTAGACTACAGTGCACTTTCGATATAACCATCAAGTTAATTAGCCTATTAATTTAGGTTGGTAAAATTTACATCAGCCACCTTTTCAATTATGCTGACCATTTGTTGTGATGTAGATGAGTCAAGCTAGGGATACAATAGTTTTGAAGGACGAGTACTCAAAACTATAAACCTAATAAAAACTACCAACTTAGTGTGAAAAGTCGGTGAATATGATGATATAGAAAGAATATAGTTTATATCGTTAAAGTGATTAGTTGCTAGCTACGTGGGAATTAAAATGTGCCAACTAACACCAAACTAATCATTACTTGTTACCAAGGAATGTGATTTCTTGGAATATGTCAAAATTTCATGGAATATTTCATATTTTGAAGTTACCGAAATCTCTTTCGAAATTTGAAATATGTCAAAATTTTCTTGAGAAAAGAAATAATTTTTTAATATCTGTATATTTTAACATGCTATAATGTTATTTTAGTATCAAAAGTTTGTTATGTGAGTGATTCTTATGTTATATGTAGTATGTGTGACACTATGAGTCATGTGAGACTTTCTATATAGTATTTAATAGTTTAAAATGTATAACTTATATTGTTAAATTCAAAATTACAATGGAATTGTTTACGTTTTTTCTACATAGAACAAAATATTTCTTAAAACAAAATCCTTGCTTGTTACTACTGAAAGTCCCACGATTGGGTAGTATATGAACAGTTTAGACAATAAATGCTTATTAGGGTTGAACAAAAAAACAGACTAAACAGACCAAAGTGATCCGATCAAAACGAATGAATCGGTTCGATTTTTAGTTTTTAAGTGATTTTAACCGATAAAACTGAACTGAGGGAAGACATAAAAAATAATATATTATATGTAAAATATTATGATGTAACCGGGGACATTGTGCATAATACATTGTGTTATCGTACATATCGAGACTCATAATTATATAATCAACTACGAGATGATTTGGTTGAGCACATTTGTTCGAGTTACGACAAAATTTTATTAAAATTGGTATTAGCTGAATTTTTATTTGATGTTATTTTATTTGAATTATCATTAGAAATGTACTTTATTTAATGAACTTAATTTTGATTGAACATTAGAAAATATAATAACATTAGTTACTGAAATTAAATAATAAAGCATTAGTTACTGAAATTAAATATAATAGCATTAGTTACAGAAATTACAAACAACAATTCAATATTGCAATCTCCTTATGTTTTCATATGAGCCAAACTCGTTGTTCGTCATCTTGACAATATTCAAGTTTCATACTCAAAATCTCTCGTTGACTTGAGAAAACTGCAACTGAGTGTGTTCCTCTCGTCAACCCTTACATGTTTTGCCTCTGCCTCTGCACATTTTTTGCAATTTCAATCTTTTATTGTTCTATTAATAAAATCTTAACCATGTTTTCTCATTCTTGCACCTACGGCTCAAGCTATTGTTGTGTCAATTCAAAGTTCTGAGTGTCTCTTTTTTATTTCCTTATCATCTCATTTTCAACAAATTCTTGAGTCACAATTTATTGATTCGTTGAATGTTTGCATAAATAATGATTACCTACCTTCTATGTCACCGTGCTTTTTTAATCTTCAACTTGTACTTCTTGCCGTCGCTCGTTATTGGTTCTCTCGACTTCTCAATCTATTTAGCAGCCGTGTTCCCCACTGGATGCTCATTTTCCCCAACAATGTGCACTTCGTCTTCATTGCTGTCTCCTAGGTCCATCCTAGCTGCATTTAAAAGGTAAACTGGAGCTTCATGGCAAGACCAAACCATGAAAGTCAACGGTAGGTAAATCTCTCCACAACAAGATTTTTAATAACTTAAGCACAAAATTTCTGACCTTAAGAGAATTTATTAATAATATTATAAAATATCTCACAACCTTGAGAGAATAATGAATTGTATCATGTAGCATTTACGAGTACTTGTGTTTAAGTCATGTAGACTTCTATCTCAGGATTTTCATCCACAAGAAACTTATTTGTGGTGAGAAAGTATGTCGCTCCATGTGCACGTTGGTGTATGTTTCACAACCAAAAACACGTGTATGTTACTCGGAAATGAACCTACCAAGTAAAGAGGTTATGTTAACCTTGATAACGCGCGCGGCAAAGTGCAGCCATCAAAAGTATTTGAAATAAATCTAAAACCAAAGAAAAAATAATTCAATGAAATAGACAAAATTGGTAAATTGAAACTTATAAGTTGTAGCCATTTCCGTTGATAACCTTTCAGAGTTTTCAAGGTGAGACTTAGTATGGTGCAGTGTGCCATAACTCTTCACGCATCATGATTAAGTTGCTCCTTTGTTATTGTTGGGATGGAGTTGGCTTGAATAGTCCCACATCAAGTAAGGTGGAGTAGTCACTAAGGTTTATAAGGAGATGATTCACTCCCTAATAGTAACGAGGTATTTTAAGATAAAAACCCCACACCTGTGGCCCGGACGGAAGGCCTAAGATAGAGGGTGTTTAAGTTGGGGACAATATCGTTGTTATGTATATGTGGACCTAGGTGTGTGCAAGCGCTCAGCGCGCCAACCAGTGGTATCAGAGCCGATGGTTCGGCGGCCACTTGGCAAGTCGTTCAAGGCGGCACACTGTTGAAGGGATCAGTAGTGAGCCAGGTAGCACATCGCATGTGCGTGGTCCGAGGTGGAGGTGCAGGCAACACATTATTCAGGGGATCGGGCACGAGGTAGCGAGCCAGGTAGAGCATCGCATGTGCGCGGTCTGCCAGAAGAATGGATCTAGATTAGGTTCCAGATCCTTGACAAGATAAGGTATCCTACAAGTCTTGTCGAGCTGCAGTTAGTGCAGTGGTTGTGACTAAGGTGGAGCTAACAACGCCAGGATAGCAAGCCTGTACACCTAGTGCTACCCACAAGATCGTGGTCGCACATGAGACTCGAGGAGGAGGTGTACTTCATGATGTTGCAGACCGGTGGATGGATTGTAGGATGTTTGACGATTCGCGCCAAAGGTGGAGATTGTTGTGATGAAGTTGACTTGAATAGTCCCACATCAAGTAAGGTGGAGTTTTCACTGAGGTTTATAAGAAGATGGTTCACTCCCTAATAGAAACGAGGCCTTTTAAGATAAAACCCCACACCCGTGCCCCAGATGGTAGGCCCAAGACAACGGGTGTTTAAGTTGAGGACAATATCGTTGCTATGTATAGTGAACCTAGGTGCATGCTCGGCCCGGCGCGCCAACAATTTAGTATCAGAGCCGATGGTTCGATGGGGACTTGGCAAGTGGTGAAATGCGGCACATTGTTGAAGGGGTCTGGCGCGAGGTGACGAGCCAGGTAGATCATCGCATGTGCACGGTTCGAGATGGAGGTGCAGGCGGCACATTGTTCTGGGAATCAGGCATGAGGTAGCGAGGCAGGTAGAGCGTCGCATGTGCGCGCTTCGCCAGATGAATGGGTCCAGATTAAGTTCCAGATCCTTGCAAAGAGTAGGTATCCTAAAAGTCCAGTCAAGGTGGAGTTAGTGCGGTGGTTGCAACTAAGGTGGAGCCAACAACACCAGGATAGCAGCCCGTACACCGAGTGCTACCCACAGGATTGTGGTCGCACATGAGACTCGAGGAGGATGTGTACTTCGAGATGTTGCAGATCGGTGGATGGATTATAGGATGTGTGCAGATTCGCGCCAAAGGTGAAGATTGTTGGGATGGAGTTGGCTTGAATAGTCTCACATCAAGTAAGGTGGAGTAGTTACTAAGGTTTATAAGGAAATGATCAACTCCCTAATAGCAACGAGACCTTTTAAGATAAAAATCTCACACTCGTGGCACGGATGGTAGGCCCAAGATAGAATGTGTTTAAGTTGGGGACAATATTGTTGCTATGTATAGTGAACCCAGGTGTCGCTCAGCGCGCCAACAGTTATTTGGTGAGGATGCCTCCAAGGCCTTGGCCTTCGGATCCTTCTTCCTTTCCCCATGAAGATCAAAAGAAATACGTTTGGGAAAAAAATCACCAGCTAAAAATCACCATAGTAGAAAATTAAGATGTATTTCATATTGTTATGGCTAGTCAAAAACTTCAGAAGCCACAATTTTATAGCTCGTAAAATTTCTAGAGCATGTAATGAAATTTTATAAAGGCGGCGACTACACCACACCACCATTTTTTCTTTCTCACACCATTCTACTCTCTCACACCACCTACTTTCTTTCTCACACCACCTATATAAACAAAAACTATCCATTTTTTTCCCTCACCATTCAAATCGACAAAGGTTCATTCCTCCTCCATTCGAAATCTTTTGCAAATCTCTCCCCACTCTCAAATCTCCTCACTTTCCCTCAAAAACTCTCAGAATTCCCTCAAAGAAAAACCCTTAAGCTCAAACTCAATAAATATGTATAACTTAACATAACAGAGAAATTTAAACTAAAAAATAAACAGTACAAAACAGGGTAACTTTCGACTAATTTAAACCCTCAATTGTGATTAATTCTCAAGTTCATAAAATCACAAATATTGTAGTACTCTTAGTTATCTAATAAACACAAATCTGTCTCGCAATGAAAACGGGATAGTGTTTCTGAATTTTGGCCAACTTATGTACTCGATCAGAGCACAAATATTGTATTACTCTTAGTTATCTAATAAATACAACCTAATCAATTAAAAATGTTTTGCAATGAGCAAGTTATGGTCATTTTGCTAAAGTCGCGCAAATCTGTCCAAAAAATGAAAATGGGATAGTGTTCCTGACTTTCGGCCAACTTATGCTCTGGATCGATATTGATTCTCAAGTTGATCAAAACACAAAAGTTATAGTACTCTTAGTTATCTAATAAACACAACTTGAATCACTTTAAACTATTTTGAAATGAAAACGTTATGGTAATTTTACTAAAGTCGCACAATCTGTCCGAAAACATTTCTGTTCGCAGAGTGCATGGCAGGATATCTAGGATACCCTGCATTGTACAATGTGAACAAGAAATTTTTTTCCTGTTTGCATTGTGCAATGCGGGTTATAACTTTTTTTCATGTTCGCAATGTGCAATGCGGGGTATCTGAAATACCCCGCAGTGAACTCTGCGAACAGATTGCGCGACTTTAGTAAAATAACCATAACTTGCTCATTTCAAAACATTTTAAAGTAATTCAAGTTGTATTTATTACATAAATCATAGTACTTCAATTTGTATGTTATGATTAACTTTAAAATCGATATCGATCGAGCACATAAGTTGGCCGAAAGTCAAAAACACTATCCCATTTTTACTTTTTGGACAGATTTACCCGACTTTAGTAAAATGGTCATAACTCACTTATTTCAAAAGATTTTCAAGTGATTCAAGTTGTTCTTATTAGATATATAAGAGTACTACAATATTTGTGTTTTGATCAACTTAATAATCGGTCTCAATCGAGCACATAAGTTGGCCGAAAGCCAGGAACATTATCCCATTTTTATTGCGCGACATATTGCACGACTTTAGTAAAATAACCATAACTTTTTCATTTCAAAACATTTTCAAGTGATTTTTTATTACATAACTCAGAGTACTAAAAATTTTGTGTTTCGATCAACTTGAGAATCGATCTTGATCGAGCACATAAGTTGGACGAAAGTCAGGAACACTATCTCATTTTCATTTTTTCGATAGATTTGTGCGACTTTAGTAAAATGACAATAACTTGCTCATTTCAAAACATTTTCAAGTGATTAAAGTTGTGTTTATTAGATAACTAAGAGTACTACAACATTTTTGTTTTGATCAACTTTAGAATCGGTCAAAATCGAGCACATAAGTTTGCCGAAAGTCAGTAACCCTATCCTATTTCATTGCGAGACAGATTTGCGCGTTTTTAGTAACATAACCATAACTTGTTCATTTCAAAACATTTTCAAGTGATTCAAGTTGTGTTTATTAGATAACTCATAGTATCAAAACGTTTGTGTTTTGATAAAATTGAGAATCAGTCTTAATTGAGGGTTTTAAATTAGTCGAACATTAGCCAATTTTGCATTTTTTTGTGTTTTAAATTTGAATTTATCTGTTATGCATATTTATTTGTTGTGTGAGAAAGTAAAAATATCAAAAAACAAAAAACTCAATAGTGATATGAGAAAAAGGAAATGGTAGTGTGGTGTAATCATTTCCTTTTATAAAACAAACAATATTTGATAATCACTCGTGAAATACACCTAACGGAATGGACTATATAACAATAACACCAACACAATGCAACTTTCAACATACATAATGTCACATCTACAAGAGAACCTCCATTTAATCAAGCCATGAACTAATAAAATCTTGACTTAACTTCATGTCTGCAAGATGGGTTATTCATTTTCTGTTAGTCCCCAGATGAACATTACCTCCTAAAACATACAAGAAATGAGTCTTAAATTCTTAACTCATGCCATGACTCCAACATTAGCCACAAACTTATGGATTAACCCCTCCTGAATAAACCAAATGATCATTTCCTCTCTTTTACCAATACATCTTAACAACTCAAGATCATAATTGAAAAAAAAAAAGCATTAACTAAAAATCCAAAGCAAATTCATGAACGCACGAGTAATTTCACGTTTCCTTCCTCTTTGACTTACCATAAAGTAACTACGAATCATCGAATAAAACAAAAATTTTAATCAAGAAAGACCATTTCAAGCATGAATGAAGTTAGGCAATCATGTTTTGCAACTAGGTTCTATAATGTATGATGCGGCATTATTAGAAGATGTTTTTTACAACCTCGAGATACATATAAATACTTTGGAGATTTTATCATTCTTTTAAGATCACACTACATCACCACGATTACAAAACATGGTTGCAAAAACCTGATTTCCTAACATTTTTCTTCAAATACATGTAGGAAAAAAATAGCATTGTGAACAAATTTAATGAATCAAACAAACTGATTAAAAGGAGAGTCATCACAAAAAGTCTTGGGTTTCTGTTGAAATCCTCACAAATCAGCAGCCATTGGAGGAAGCAATGCACAGAAAGCCGAGATGGCTCGTGAGAAGAATTTGGAGAAGTAGAAGGGGGCTTCCAAGGGGAACCAACTTGATTCCAACAAGAAAGCTATGATAATCCAGTGCAAGGTTCGCATGCTGACATTCATCTGCATCATGTTCGAGGTGAAATGTGGGGAGCATGCTGAAGCGAAAACAAATTCTGGGTCACAACTGTCAAATCTTTGGAGATGATTGGGAACATCTTAGATCATATCTTAATGTGCTGCTTAAAGATTTCAGCGAATTGGGGCTGGGATGGAAACATTCTATCCAAAGTTATCTTCATGTATGTTTACGATTCCAAGGAATTGGATCTGAGAACATCTACTTGGAACTAGTAATATGTATGATATTTGCCTTGATTACGGACTTCACCAAGTTTCAGAGTTTGCAAAAAAAAAAAAAAAAAAAAAAACTTATCGATTAAATACCCTGTCGAAACCCAACCCATCCATTCGACCAACATATTTCAGAATAAATTTCAAAGAGACAACATGTCATTCACCAAAAATACAGAGCAAATGGCCATTTTCCTTCAAAGAACTGTGATGACCACTTGAAGTACTCATCTTCATTACGATCATTTATTTCTTCCCCTTTGAAGTACCAACAAAAGGGTTATCAAATCATAGAACTAATGTAAACACAGAAAAGTGAAAGTAGAGATAAATTTAACAAAAACCCATTATAGAGCACGAAGAAAAAAAATGCAATGTTGACAAGATTGAAAAACCAAATTGCATATTCAGATAAAGAAGAATGAAAAGGAGATGAAAAGGTGAAAGAAGAACCTACTTGGAGCATTCCATTGAGTCTGAGGTGATGAAAAACAACCACCCATTGTGTGTTGAAGTCTTCTTCTTCACTTGATGGAATGAAAGAAGATAATAGAAGCAGAAGAGGAGAAGGGTACCTCAACTCATCTTAGTAGCTCAAAACTTGGACAAAAACAGAAACTGCAAGTCTACCCAAGCAAAAACAACTAGTTATGCTATGCAAACTAGATAAAATTTAACCTTTATATACTAGTATTGAATATTGATTACTAAACACGTAAAACCAGTTCTGAAAATAACGTAACAACATGAACAGATTCAAGCTACATATATGCAATGGGGTATTCCGACAATAACATATCACAAACGCCAAAAACATCCAAAAGAGATTGTAAACCTAAAAAATTATCTAATGAGATGACCCCTATTGTTTATATATCCATACACAAACCAAATTACCTTCACTAAGCTCCTCGAGTTCATCCTCTTTTTCATATTCTCCTTCCTCATTACAATTGCATCTTGGTAATGCTGGTATTCAGATATCAAATCATTCATGTTACATAGGAGACAGAGAGAAACAAGTGGCAATCGTATGAATATTGCACCATAAAAATTACCACAAATGGTAATTGACTTCTAAGAGTACAATTAGTGATTGATTACAATAGACAACTAACCGAAGTAATTTTTATTTTTATTTTATCAATCAAACAACAGAGGATATTATGGATTAAAAAGACCATACCAGTAAACACATCTGTAGAAAACTCAACATTTTGTGGAAGACTTTTATGCTTTTCACATGCAACGGGTGAAATGCAATCATTCAAGGATGATCTATGATGATACATCAAAATGAACTGTCATCACAGCCATACACGTGGCAGGAAACATCCACCACGAGGATCAAGTACCACGCCAGCTCATAAACCCAAGAAGGCAAAACCAATTATAAATGCCCAAACAAGGCCCATCAGAAAAAGTCGTAATTGTGGCCCCAATCCAGGCCCGCACGAGTTCCCTAGTAAAGAACAAGAACGTTGCACAAGAAAAGAGTCGTGGAAGTAGTTACGCCTCCATGGACACCTCTTCATAAAAGAGGAGACTGTTATGGAGAACATCTCATTTCGTTGCACTTCACATGTTTAAGTCACACAAAAAATTAACCACAATCATTATATAAGATAAAGTAAACAATCGACCAAGGTATGCAACTTTAACTGAGTTTTGTCTAGATTCACTTCCTTCTTCAAACAAAGTCGTTGAATTAAGCGTCGAAGTGCCTTCGCCCACTTAAAAGTGGTATTTGGCAGTTTAACATCTGTTATGCAGGTCAAACTCACAGGAGGACGAGATTTGGACGCATCAGTTTGACACCGTCCATAGGGAACGACAAGTTTCCTTTCTGAAAATAAGATCTACGGTGATAAAGCTCACCAAAATCTGATCGACAATCGATAAGTTGTCAGAATAGATGGAACACTCTACAGACCCTCAACCTAGCGACAATCACAATAACCATCCTACTGGCAACAATGTATTACAAGCAGCCCGCGATCAAGACGCAACAATGACCATCGAGCCAATTGCACCCTACAATCAAGGTCAACAACATACAATAGCTCAGACAACTCAGTCATCCGACAACACCACTACGAACCCTCAGGTAGATTTGCTTACGATCCAGATGAACCAAATGACAAAGATGTTGGAAAAACTCACTCAAAAATGCATTCATTAAGCCAACCCCATCCAAGCGCTGCCCCAACAAAACTCCACCAACCGAACTCGAGAAAGCGACGAGGTTCCAAAAGAACCCCAACAGGGAAATCTGGAGATTAGTGAATTTCCCCAGGTTAAGACTCCACAGAGTGACGAAACACCTAAAATTCTGTTCAGAATCGGAGTCACAAATCTCAACATATTATAAGAACTAGCCTAGCCGCCATTCCCTGACACCCATGATTACTCCCATGCCCAAAAAGTTCACTCCACCAAAGTTCGAAGTGTATGATGGCATCACCGATCCAATAGATCATTTGAGACATTTGCACCACATAATGACATTGTAGTCAATCTTGTGCAAAACATTTTCGACTAGTCTTACCTTCACGGCAATGAACTAGTTCAAAAACTTACCACCAAGGTCAATAAACTCCTTCCATGCACTAGCCATCTCCTTTATCACAAGATTCATCTGAAGTCAGCAGATGAGAAAAGGACCACACTACCTCCTCCACATCAAACAAAAGCCCGAGGAGACGATAAGGGAATATGTCACTCATTTCACTAACAAGCTGACAATGATCGATGGATGCAGCGATGACACAGACACCGCTACTTTCACTGCTGGGCTGAAATGGGCCCTTCTTATGCTCTCAACCTGGAACCCCCAAAAGCATGACAATCCTATTGAAAGCAGCCCAAAAACACATTTCTCTTGAGGAGATGAAAACTTCCAAGAAGGAAAATGACCAAGAAAGGGAAAGTCATTCAAAGAAACGGGAAATGAAGCAGGATAGAATATGAGATGACAGACCCCAGGAGGATAACATTCAGTCAAAGAGGCATCGGAATGGCGGAAGGATCAAATCCAACCAGCAAGAATCTGGGAAGTTGATGTCAGTAAGGCCCAAACACGAGCGGGTAACAAGTGTAATGAAAAAGACATAAAATCATACATAGCCTTGAAAATGAGTCGGGCTGATATACTGAAACATATGGTGAAATGGGAAGATGTCAACTGGCAAATCAGAATGAGATGAGACCTAGAAGGAAGGGACAAAACAAATATTGTTCCTTCCATAAGGATCACGAGCACAATACTGAAGACTGCTACAATTTAAAAGATGAAATTAAGCATTGGGTTCAGAAATGATGATTTGACGAATTCATCGGAATGCCAGACAAGCAGCTCAAAGAAAAATAAAAAGCAAATACCACTATGGGATCAAAATAACAGCCCAGAGAGCTAATAGACTCCCTACATTGCATGGCAAGAGGAAACAAAAATATCAACCTAACTGAAGAAGCAACCGAAAACATCTCCCACTCAAGCTGGTTTATATCGAAGTAGGAGTACTAACACTAAACGAAACCAGATGACCCATTTTACCAATGCATAGTAAAAGAACATAGAGAAGCTTGCATCAATCAACTAACACAATTCAAGGACCCCACTGACGGATGCAAGTCCAAACCGAATTACCAACGATGAAATTGATGGCAACGGACTCGATTAGACCTCAATAGTTGGTGCCGAACTTGATGCTGACGTGAACATAATTGAACAATTTGGCGCTGATGTGAGCATGATTGGACAATTTGGCACTGATGTGAGCATGATTGGACAGTTTGGCGCTGATGTGAGCATGATCGGACAAATCAATACTGCCCAGCTACTGAATCAGAAAGCACCCCAAGTCCATTAGCTACAAAAACATATCCAACAAATGACGAAACATAACCAATATCAAATTCGGTGACTTGAAGACATAGGTGATACGAGACAAGCAACAAAGACAAAAATCTCTAACAACACGAGGATCGACATTAACTAAGCAAATGTTAGGAGGACAAAACAAATCACTCTTCAATCTAGCATAAATTGTCAAGAAGAATAACCTTTAGGGTTGGTCTGAATATCAAGAATGGAATATCAATAAATTATAAATTCGGAGTCCCCATCCTACGCATGGACAACAGGGTAAAGGCATCAAAAGAAATCAGGACACAAGTTGGATATATAATAAACTTCTTGACTAATCAACCATGAAGTAAAAGTTGGATGAGTGAGTCAACTTAATTCAGAGAGCTTTAGGTTGACTAGTACATCGAACCAACATAGTGAAAGTTGGACAAACAAGTCAACTTAATTAAAAAACAACTTCTGGTTGACTAGTATGTCAAACAAACAAAGTAAAAGTTGGACGAACGAGTCAACTTAATTCAGAGAGCTTCAGGTTGACTAGTACGTTGAACCAACGAAGTGAAAGTTGGACAAATAAGTCAACTTAATTAAAAAAGCAACTTTGGGTTGACTAGTACGTCAAACCAATGAAGTAAGAATTTGACAAACGAGCCAACTTAATTCAAAGAGCTTCAGGTCGACTATTATGTCGAACCAACGAAGTGAAAGTTGGACAAACAAGTCAACTTTGTTAAAAAAAACTTCAGGTTGACTAGTACGTCAAACCAATGAAGTAAAAGTTGGACGAATGAGTCAACTTAATTCAGAGAGCTTTAGGTCGACTAGCATGTCAAACCAATGAAGTGAAAGTTGGACAAACAAGTCAACCTAATTGAAAGACAATTTCAAGTTGACTAGTACATCAAACCAACGAAGTAAGAGTTGGACGAGCGAGTCAACTTAATTCAAAGAGCTTCAGGTTGACTAGTATGTCAAACCAACGAAGTGAAAGTTGGATAAACAAGTATAATTAGTAAAATAGTAACTTCGGGATGACTACGTTAAACTAAACAAATAAGAGTTGGACGAGCGAGTCAATTTAATTCGAAGAGCTTCAGGTCGACTAGTACATCGAACCAACGAAGTAAAAGTTAGACAAACAAGTCAACTTAGTTAAAAAAAACTTCGGGATGACTACGTCAAACTAACGAAGTTAAAGTTGGACAAGCAAACCAACTTTTTCATAAAACTTTGGGACAACCAATGCGAAGTAAAGTCAAGACGAAAAAGTCAACTTGATTGAATAAGCTCCAACACATCAAGAAGAAAGGATAAAACCAACCCATTTCGAGGCAACCAATATGTCTAAGCACAAAATAGCCACAAGGGAATTCGAGTCAAGAAACCCCAACATGATAAAAAAAAAATATAGCCGTAAAGGCCCCTAGCCGGTCGAAAAATTCGAAATGGAGATACGCGGTACAACTTACGTCAACTACGACTGGCCTAAAAAAGGCACAAGCAACACACAACGAGTCGACAAGATAAATTACAAAACATGCAAATAAGAATACCAAGAAAGGAAACTTTTTTCATTAATAACACTATTATGTTACATCTGGGGAAGAAGATGAAGGAGTAGGAGAGGAAATAGAGGCACAACATCGTTGGCAACATCATCTGAGGGGGGGGGGGGAGGGGGGAAAGCTATATCTTCGGAAAGAGAAGGAAGAATTGGTCCTTCAACCATTGGAGTGCTCGAAGGGTCTGGGGCACCTTCACCATCATCATCTTTGAAAGCTTGACCAACCAAGTGGCTGTACTTAAACAAATCCACTCCGAGCCCCTCGAATAATTAAGAAGCTCAACCCGCCCATCAACAACTAGCCTCCACAATGCGAAGCTTGTTCTTGGTAGTAGCAAGTTCATTTTTTGCAGCAGCAAGCCATCCCTCAGCGGTGGTAAGCAAAACGGAAATATCTGCCTTGACCTTGTTGAGCACAATTGTCAATTGTCCACCCATTTCTCTGCAATATCACGATTAACGGATTGCTCAATCACAACACATGAAGCCTCATCATAAGCTGCATTTTCAGTGGATAGCTTCTCCTGCACGTCAAGTAAACGAGCACAAATTCCATCCAACTTGGTCCTCAAGGGATTGAGCTCAACTGCAGAATTATCTCGCGCACTTTTCGCTTCGATGAACGAGGCCCGAGCAGCTCAAGCAATTTTTTTATGACTTTGCGTATTGTGCTTTCAACACGTCGAATTCGAAAAGAACGTGGGAAAATACTAGCAACAGCTCTACCAACTTTTTTTTCCAAAGAAACCACCTGATCACGACCAACTTGGTAAATTGAGCCCATCACCCCTGCATAAGTGAAATGATTCACCCTGTCCATTATTTGCTCAATGCCATAAATAAGATAATCACTCAGATCCAATACGAGCATCGAAGGTCTTTCCACTGACCGTCCGTGCCATTCATTTATCAGCTTGTGCACACCATCTTGCACGTCAAGCCGCATAAACCAGCAAAACTTGTCATCTAACTTGATACAGATATCTTCTGAGCTAGGCTCAGTCCAGCTAACTCGTGGATGAAGAGCACAGGGTTCTGGAAGCATAGAGGAACCACACCCAACGACCAAAAGGCAGGTGAAACAATGGTGACAATGGAAAAACCACTCTTGAGTGGGAAAAGAAACTAAGATTTTTTCATTATTGGGAGAAGAAGAATCCATAGCAGCAGCAGAAGAAACTAAGAATCTAGCCGCATCATTGACGTTAATGGAAAGATACTGATGAGGAAGAACTTCGAAACTTTGACAACTGCCAACAACCTCTTTAGATTGCTCCACCGATAACTGGAGCATCATGTCATCAATAGCCCGAGGGCCATCATTAGACCATTCAACAACGTTTGAAACACTATAGGCGGAAATAAGCTTCTTTTCATTATCGTCCAACGGATGAGTAGCCTTTTTCTCGCTCATCTCCTCAGCCTCCTCGAGGGATGCACAATCCTCTTCCATAACATCCTTGAAGGAAGGACTCGGAAGAGATGCAATTTCTGTAACATCCTTGCCAGAAGGACTCAAACGAGATGCAGTCCGAGCAGCACTATGAGTAGAAAGCCTTTTCTTCCTCGAAACCCGACCAATATCTACCAACAATTGCTTTGATGGAGTAATGGGCCTTGCAAGCTTTTTTTTTCCTGGAGGTTGGGCCAACAACATTGACAGGAGCATCGAGATCCATAACACGCCTATCCAAACTCACTTCCCAATCAATGCTAGCACTACTAACGCTAATACAAGAAGTACGAGCAACGATTTCTTCAGCACGAGATTCAATAAGCAAGGCTCGCTTCGCTTTGTTCATAGTGTACAAATCACTACGATCCAAGATATCACCGGAGAGAAATGCCTCCACATGGAACTGGGGAAGCTTCAAGAATTGGTTACTAACGCTCCACTCTTCCGCAGTCAACTATAGATCCTTTCGTTTGTTAGGAACCCGGAACGATCGCAAAATCAGACGACCTCGCAATTAGAAGTAGCAAGAGTTAACAAAATCATAAAACTAGAACCTCGACCAATCTTGGGTGTCATCGTTAAGCGTTGTGAAATAGGTAGGAGAACGGAGGAAGGAGATATCTTTTTTTATAGGCGAAACAAATATCCTTGGCAACCATCAGAACAACCACCGAATGCAAAACTCTCATAGTCAAAGGAATGCCAGATACAATCGCCCTTGCATAATAAGAACCATTACCCTCCAACTATTAGGACCCATTTGGCAGGGAGGAATGCCCAAAAAATCCAGATACTCCCAAAAAGCTCTGAAGCTGGGAATTGAAGGCCAAAGCCAAAAAAATGCACGGATATAGTGCAACATACCCGAACGTTGGATGACAAGGACTTTCGTTATGTAGGCAAAATGATCCCGAGGACGGGTAGCAAATTATAGTCAGAACGAAGGTTGTCCAACATCGCTTGCAAAGCTTTTTTGGAAGAAAAATAAGCTTCACAAGTAGCTAGTAGTGTACCACTTAGTTTATCACCAACAAACATCATTAAAGAATGGAGAAGCAAAGAAGAACGAAGGAGACAGAGAAAGAAAAGAACCCTAATTTCAAAGATAGCATAAAGAGGGAAAACATACCCATCACGCCCTCTTTTATATAGCCAAACAACGAAGGGACTGCTCATGGGATAGCGTGTGAGATATGATGGCTACGCAAAATCTCAAAAATGTGCATACAAACGAACAAGTGAGCAGGAAATCGAGACACCAACCAACCAAAAGTTGCTGACAACATTAAATACAAGGCAATGATGAAATTGAAAGACCAACCGTCATGAAGTTAGTTACCACGTCAACATACCCACTAACTAAGGGGGGAGTAGCTGATGATACATCAAAATGAACCCTCATCACAACCATGCACATGGCAGGAAACATCCATAACGAGGATCAAGTACCACACCTACCAGGCTAGCTCATAAAACCCAAAAAGGAAAAACCAATTATAATAGCCAAGCAAGGCCCATCAGAAGAAGTCGTAATTGTGGCCCAAATCCGGGCCCACACGAGTTCCCTCATAAAGAAGAGGAATGTTACATAAGAAAAGAGTTGTGGAAGGAGTTACGCCTCAACGGACACTTCTTCATAAAAGAGGAGACTGCTATGAAGAACATTTCCTTCCGTTGCGCTTCACATGCTTAAGTCAAGTAGGAAATTAACCACAACCATTATATAAGGTAAATGGAACAATCATCCAAGGTATGCAACTTTAACTGAGTTTTGTCAAGATTTACTTTCTTCTTCAAACATAGTTGTTGACTTAAGCATCGAAGTGTCTTTGACACTAAAAAGGTAGTATTTGGCAGTCTAACATATGTTTTGTAGGTAAAACTCATAGGAGGACGAGATTTGGATGCATCAATCTAGATGAGCCGAGAGAGTTCCAATCTAGATGCGAATCAAAGGTAAGAATTAAGATTGAAAAGGGAGCATGGAGAAAGAAGGTGCCTATTACTCAACATAATTCCATTAGAACATTTTGTTTAGAAAAACAACATAAGAACTATAAAGCAGTTCTTGGAATTTATGTGAACTTTTGCAAAGGTATTTAAAAACATCCCTGATTTAAGAAAGTTTATTAATCTATTTTTTTCCTCTTGATAACTACTGACTAGTCACATTTTGTTGGTAGACTACCAGCAATATCAAGAGTCACTTGCAAGATCAAGAAGCTGTGATGCACTATTTTCATAGCACACGACTAAATACCTTGTTTTGTAGTCATAGTAACGAATAAGTAGGGATTAGAGGGCTCGTTAGCTAAGCTGACTAACACTACGGGTAACTAAAAGACAATTGACAAGCTAAATAAGAAAATTATGGGGGGTTGGATTTTTTTAATTTTAAACTACGAAAAAACTAAGAAGATTACTGGAATAATGAAAACTTAAAGAAAGTCGATGATGAAAAGTTAGATAAGGGTTATATCTCTACACACCAAACAAGTGTTCATGAACTAAGCTCCAATAATTTTTTTTTACTAACTCGTGAATGACAATGTTTAAGATTAACCGTGACCGCACTGCTTTAACCTAATTATTTTCCAAAATTCATTGATTTAAACTCATCGCCGCTTTCAAATATTTTATTCATGTTATCTAATCAGGAATCAAAAATTAGATAAACAATCCTACATCATTAAGTTCTATAGAAAATGTGAACACTGATTAAACCATTATAAGTATTGATGATACACCAAACCGTCCTTTAATCTGCCCCGCACACATGTAATGATAATCTCGTCAGCAGAACAAAGCGAGCCTAATTACCCACCCAATCTGGCAAAGCCTAGACAACACTAGGCCCAATTTGGAAGAATCTAAAAGGTTGGACCAAATTGTAGCACCCTATTAAGCCCACACATCACATGGTCAAGCCCAATTCCCGTAAGCCCTAATCTGGTAAGTATCTGGGAGATCGACCTAAGACGGGCATGCCAGGAATACATTGGTTCCGACTAGAAAATAAATATTGGAGTATAAGTCGTGCATGGAAACTTCTTTGCATGGACAACACTCCAAAAATGATGTTTCTCCCGCAGATCTAAGAGCACAAGTCATGTAGGGAAACTCCCTACATGGACATCTCTCCTAACAAGGAAAGGATCTCCAACAAGATATTTTCCCTAAACTACACCACTAAAGGCCTAGTCGAACAAAGATTCTCACATGATAAATAAGACACGAGGTTGATGAACAAAAGTATGCTACAAAACTAACTTTACAGCTTTATGCCTTTCTCAAGCCTTGTCTGACTTTAGCATTAGAGTGTCATCGACCACCACAATGGTGGTCTTTGGCTCACGTGTGTTCTCTGTGCTGGTCAATGTCAAGGTCAAGGAGAATAGGATTCGATTACATCAGTTTGGCGCTGTCCGTGGGGAACGGCGAAGTTATTTTAATTAGTGATATCACCCTTCCTTAAAGTCTAGAAAGATGGTGACAACGAGATCTTGCAATAATGGAGACGTCGCAGAGCCCTCAAAAGCTCAAACCGCCGGAGCGTTGTCGAATCCGATAGCTCTAGTACCACATGAGAAACAACCTCATTCACTTGCACTGGTAGCCACGACAGACTCTAGGGTTGATATACTGTCAACCCATATGCAGCAAATTGCAAGAGCGATGGAGATACTCACTCAACGGAATCCTTCACTTGCACAAGTAGATAGGGAGTAGCGAAGAGCCCCATCCCAGAAAGACACCAGAGAACATGTTTAGGAGAGCCATGTTTCCCTCGCAGGTTCCCAGTGGACTTGAGGCGGATGAGCGACCAATGGAGACACATCGTCTAGGGCCAACAAACCCGCCTCATAGAACCTCCTCTAGATAGGGGCCACCAATGCTGATGTGTTGTTCAACCTCACCATCCCCCCATTCATGGATCACATCATAAACGAGACATTGCTGAAGATATTCACTCTGCCAAAGCTGGAGTTCTACAACAGAACAACAGACTCGTCTGATCACTTACGCCACTTCCAGCATGTAATGGCGCTCAAAGAAGGGTCTAAAACAGTAATGTGTCGGTCATTCCCTACCAGCTTGAAAAATTCAGCGCTAACCTAGTTCCACAACCTACCTTTGAAGTCCATCAACTCATTCTAGACACTGGAAACAAAATTTCTCACACGCTTCGTCGGCAACCAACGAATCAGGAAGGGCCCGTGTTACCTGCTCACTCTCAAACAAAAGCCGAACGAGATGTTGAGAGAATACGTCACCCATTTCAATGATGAGTTGACTCTCATCGACGATTGCAGTAATGACACCTCGGTCACAGCCTTCACCTTAAGTCTAAGGAGAGGCAAGTTCTACGATTTCCTCACTTTGGAGCCTCTAACTGATATGGCGGACTTGCTGAAGCGTGCCCAAAAATACACCACTCTTGATGAGATACTGGCCACCAAAAGGAGGCGGAGTTCGAAAAGAAACCCTCTAGTTCCTGAGACAAGAAGGAGAGAAAGAAACAGAAAAAGGACGATAGAAAGAGGAAACACAATGACAACAAGCCCGACTCTAGTTGCGCAAGGCAAGATAAGGCCTCCAACATCGTTGGCTCTAAATCCGTCACTCCCCTGAACTCTAGTCTGTCCAATGTCCCCAACTCCATTAAGAATTAGGGAGAATTGAAGTGACCCACCGAATAATGAGGAGATCCCTCCTGACTCAATAACAACAGAGGACGACAAAGGGGAAGCTTAAAGAGTTCTCGAGCCCAGACAGAAGGAAAAATCGGGCAAAGGAAAGGGAAGATGTCATCTAGGAGATAGAGAAAGAAACTCCTGGCATCATATATGTACTTCATGGAGTTGGCTCGGAAGATGAGTAGTCAAACAGGTCCCGAAAGAGGATGCTTCTCGAGATACAGATACAACCTGTGAGGACTGCCAAATGCAGTACGCAGGTATTCAGAGCCCCATCCCACCACTGTCATTCACGGACAAGGACCTCCAGAGCATCCATTCTCCTCACAATGACACCCTAGTCATCTCGATCCTCATTACAAAGTGGGAAGTGAAACGAGCCTTGATGGACACATGAAGCTCTCTAAACGTCCTCTTTCTCAACGCATTCTGCAATAAGCAACTCAAGGAGGCGGACTTAACACCCTCCAATCACCCCATGATCGAGCTCAACAAAGATAAATGCTTTCCTATTGGGAAGATCAATCTAATGGTAGTGGCGTGGGGGCCACAATTACGAAAGTACTTTGTCCCGGAGTCCATGGTGTTTGATGCATCGTCTGCCTACAACATCATCCTTGAAAGGCCTTGGCTCCATCATATAGATGCAGTAGTTTCAACTTTGCACCAGTGCATCAAGTACACTGCCAACCGGACCACCCAAGGAAATATTCGAGGAGATCAACCTTTAGCGAAAGACTGCCACTACGCATTGCTGAAACAACTCGATTTTTAGCAATTACAGCTCAGGTTCACAGAATAGAGGTATCAGACATCGTGCCCAAATATGGGGGAAAAATCACCCCGCATGGACAGAGACAATGCTCCGACAATCGAGGCTCAACCTATGACAAGACAAAATTCAGCACTGGAGACACCATCTAGTCCAGTACAAAGCTAAGTAACATCACTTCAACAAACTGGCGCTTACTCCAAAAGCTGGCAACCAGCATGGAATGACCCGCCCGCATGAAGTTCTTTGTTCAGTAACTTCACTAGCATTGGCAAAACATGACACTTCAGGGCCAGATTAGGTTAGTCCCTGGTCAGAGTCAAACTATCTTACTATTTTGATTTGTTTTGTTTTCAATTTAGAATATTTGTTCGCACAAGCCTATATGATATAGATTCAGTCAAGAAATAAAACGTACAAAGCTTGCCTGACTGACAAGTACAAAAGTTTACACACTACAAGTATCTAAATCCGGTGCGAGTACGAATCCACTTAAATGCACGTTAAGACTTCGCTCCTACAATGTTCATAGCTACGCTTGAAATGGTGAAGACTAGTCTATATATAGGCACGACGGTTCACGAAATGAAGTCAACCAATAGTTACGTCAGTATTAAATGTTGTACAGAAAACAAGGGGGCGACGATTCTAATTGCAACTACACGAGTCGACATTCATCGAATTAATGGAGTTGCATGCATCCCTATTAATTGGGAGGGGGAGTAATCGATACTGAACCATCTCGCAATCTACGTCGTACACTTGGCATGCTGATCTTTACAACACGGCACAACCAACAAGTGGGCCTAAGTGAAGATCCCGCCAGATCCGGCCCAGTGCACTCAAAAACATGCCCACAGAATGTAGAGAACGTCTACAGGATATTATCAATAAATTCAAGGTATCCCCTCTATTAAAATTCTGTTGTTGTTCATTAAACCCGAATAAACTCAGTCCGATCAATCTATGGTGATCCGACTCCAGAATCAGATGTACTGGTTCGATCTTCGTGTCAGACTATTAGGGGAATTAAGTAAGTCAGGACACCTAAGTCACACTACAACAAAACAGGTCATTAATAGCATATGACCATAGCGTTTTTACATAAAGTGCTATAAAAAGTCAAAACCTAAATTTGTTCAATGGGGCCAAAATGCTATGCAAAATATGTATGCTATAAAAAGTTGTAAAAACGCTATGAATGGCCAAATTGATTTGTGCGTTGTAACATGCTATATGAAAGATATGTAGGCGGGACTTCAATTCACAGGCGGCAAGAATCCCGCTCAAATCGAAAAAAAACAAAAGAAAGAAGGAAAGAAGGAAGAAGAATCCCGCTCGAATTTGTCTCCCTCTCCCTCTCCGATCGCTCTCTCTCTCCCTCTCCGTTCTGATGTCCCTCTCCGATCGCTCTCCCTCTCCGTTCTATTTCTCCCTCTCCAACGTGCTCTACTTCTCGCCGTACGTGCTCTCGCTTTCCGTTTCAGGTCGGTATCCGATTCTCAACACACTCACTCTCTCCTGCTTTGCTTTCACCGCAAACCCTAACGATTTTTAATTTGTATTTGTTTTTGTATCAATTTATGAAGTAATTTGTATCATTTTTTGTATCAGTGTATGAAGTAATTGTGGAAGCTTTGAAGGATCAGTCGTTGTATCGGTTTTGGTTGATTGAAGGATCAATTTTTTAGATGGGTAATTCTGGAATTGAAATTTTTTCTTTTCCTCATTGATTTCCTTATTAGAGTATTAGGATTACTCATTTGGCCGATTCTAGCATTATCTTCCAATTAGTAGCCACAATTTAAGACATTATTTTGATATGTATCGTTGAATGCAAGTGCTTTGGATCTATCACAGGCTTGCAGCGCTCATAGTTTGATTTATGTGCCTCTCTATGATACCCTAGGTAAATATGTTATGTCTTGCAGTTATTGTTCATTTTTATGCTTATGCAACCAATTTTTTTTTTCTTCTTGGATTCATAAATGTTTATGGATGGACTCATGGGCCACTTCAGTAAGATATATTCATTCATTAAAGCATCCAGTTGTCTGTACATCTCATTCTATGGGTTATTTCAACTGTTGAGACAATGAACATGAAAAATTGATGATACATCTTCAGTGTAGTCATAATTTCGAAATATTGCAGTGAATTACACTATATCACAATTAGAAGAAGAGATCGATATACAACTAGAACCACCATTTCATAATCCCACTTCTCATTTGTTTGGTTTTTTTTACAAAACGAAACATATTAGAAGTGTTGCAATGCATCCCTATCTCAATATGCAGTAAAAAACATTTTACTTAATTTCCTTATTAGTTATAATACATTTGAACACAGAGGGTCACGTGTCAGATGCGTTGCAGTTTTTCTTATGTAGTGCATTTTGTTTTATTTTAGTTTTAGTAGGTTAATTTAGATAGTTTTAGTAAGAATTGTGTCTTACTTTTAAATGTTTACAAAACTGATAGACCCCCTATCAGGTTCACATATACAAGGAAGAAGTATAAGTAAATGCAAAGATGCGAAGTTGTCTGATATCACGGTGTTTTAACCTGATTTTAGGATAAGATATTGTGGTATATTCAATTTACACAAATGTGCTTTGTCCCTGATTGCCTCAAGTATATAACATGCTCACTTGATATGTTTTCAGCTCATGGCACTTCTGCATGGACACTCTTACTCTACCCATGCCATGGGATGCACTGCTGCTGCAAAAGCCATTCAATCATTTATAGATCCTGTGACAAATATCAATATTTCTACTGATCCAAATACTTTCCATCAAATGTTGTAGCACCATCCTTGGAGCAAAATCAGATAGGCTCACCTTTTGTTGAGCAGCTTCCCTCATTTGTTGAGGAGTCTAATTCAGAATTTAAGGTGTTTTTCACATTAACACTTTTTTCCCCAGGAAGTTATGTACTGGTGTTCTACTGCTGGCATCTTTTGTATTTGACTTATTTGCTTTGTGTTTCAGTCCAGCCCATTTTTCACGGAACATCTGACAGCTTTTGAGGTTTGGCTTGACCATGGATCTGAAAATAAAAAGCCACCAGAGCAGCTGCCTATTGTTCTTCATCAGGTGAGAACTTGATGCAGTGTTCTCAATCAATCAATGCAAAACAGAATCCTCCAGTCACAAGTGTCAGTGCTTCTAAGGTTCATATGTGGAGGCCCTTGATTCATGGCTCTATGATGGAATTCTTGATGATCCGTATGAGGAGGTAATTGAATTCTAAGGTTGTATTTCTGAATTTGAAGTTGTTTCCTACTTTTCTACTATGTGGAATAATTGTTCTGTCTGTTGCATGCTTATGACATGCTTATATTTCATACTTTAACACCATTGCTTTTATAAAACTTGTTGGTTGCTTTTTCAGATTTTTGTTCATGTTCATGTTCCCTAAGTTTTAATTTTAAACAATTTGCCTCAGTTTTGTACAACAAATAAAGTTGACAACCATTTATTTGATTATGCAGCATGACAGAGCCACAGCCAGAATATTCAGCCTATCGTGAAGCCAGCTTTGGTCATGCCCAGAAACTGCTCAAAACAGAGGCCACACCCTGTTCCTGGAACAAACACCTGCTGCTACTGCTCATCAGACACCACAATCAAGGTCCATATCCCAACCTTTGAACTAAAACATGTGTCCCATAATGCCACATGATGGGTACATCCTAATTTCAGAGGCTGCAACTGCTGTTGCCACTACAACCATGGCGCCATTGAATATCAAAGCTTTGCCCCAACAAGCTTATTGAGCTAGTTGCTAAGGTTTGGGTTTAGTTGATTGTTGTTCGTTTTCATTTTTCTTTAATCATTATTGCATTATGGAAGTTTGACTGTGTTGTAAGCTATTTACAGGTCCATATATATTCATACAAATGCTAAGGTCCATACTCATGTAAATGCTAAGGTCCATAATCAGTCCCCGCCAGGCTCTCAAGATCAATGGGAAGGTATATACACATTCCATTTCTTTTTCACTTTTGCGGTTATTATTTAGTTGATAATCACTGACACTTTTTTTTAATTGACACGGTCACTGACACTCATAATTGGTATGATATGCTGGTGGTCAAATTTGATTCATATTGGTATATGTATGTCATATTTGATTCAAGTTTAGCACTAACTATAGATATGTAGTTGCTACATGCATGTTGTTCTGGTTCTCATTTTCCTCCCTTGTCTTTGCATACAGTTAAGCAACTTCCCTTCTATCTATTTAAACATTTATGCCATTTGACATGTTTTTGAAGAGTTTACATATTTGCATTGTAATAGAAATCTTTCCACCTCAATGTTTACCAATATAAATGATCATATATTTCCACCATTTGACTGAACTGCATGGTGCATGCTAAGCTATATTACATTCTGGTACTTTTTCTCTGGTAAATAGAGTAACGGGAATGTATTGCAACTTCAGATTCTTGTCACTTCTTCCAAGGGTATAAATAAGTCATTAGGGTTCCATTGAAGACGGTCTATCTACAATTTGTCTAAAGATTGATAATTTATGGATTTTTGGGGTTGAGATTAATTGAATCCTTTGATTACTTTGTGTAATGTCTCATAAATGGGCCTACCGGTGAGCTTGTTACTACTAGATTTGTTATTGCTCATTTCTTTGCAATATTTAGATTAATAATCCCATGCCATATGTTAGTAGATAGAAGCCCTACAATTAGAAACTTGAACAAACTTTTATGGGGCAGAGTATGCAATTTTTTCTGAGTATTTTCATGTGCAAATTTGTGAGGAAAAGATAAATTGTTGATAAATGTAATTGCTAAGTTTCCTAACTAAGCTATATTTTATTCTATTAGATTATATTTAACTAATAAAAAGATATGATAATAATTTAGGACAAATTTACTTACCATAACCATAAATAGGCGATGTGTCGATTTTATGCTGTGAGGAGCATGGAAGCTGATCTCTGCTCCATGGAGCAGGCAATCTGGACTTGTTATTAGAATGGTGTCGGGTTCACTTGTCACAGCTGGCAATCATGCTTGCTATCTATGGCTGTTATATTTTTATTGAGAATGGGACTGGTCATTTGCCAGTGATTTATGCTTACAACTGCTTTTGTTTTGTTGTAGGCTGGAACATGGGAGGAGAAGAACCTTAATTCATGGGGAAGTAATAGGATAAAGGTTTGTTAGATAGAATATTCTTCATGCTTGTCAGTCATGCCTCATGTTACATATTTATGTGCTATGGAAATCGGTAGTCATATTTCATAGAAATTAACAGCTAAGTTTTATGTATCTTTTAAGATATATGTCAATCTGAGAAATAAAGAACTTCATTGAATAGTATATCTGAATTTCCCATGCACTTGCCTTCTACAGGAACTCCTGGCTTGTATTGGCTCATTGGACTTTTCTACCGGCAAAGCAGAAAAAACAGAAGTTAGCGATGTAAGTTCTCGTTCTTTTTTTTTGGAGGGTGTTGGAATGCAATGTTATTTATGCCGTTATTGCTGGATGTCATTCCTGCTGTTTAGAACTGGCTTAGCAGTGGTAGCGTGCAATTTTGGGAGGTATGTTTTTGGGAAGGTATATTATTCATTTGAGGTATGTTTTCTCATTGTTTAGACATATTTATTTATTTATTCATTCATTTAGTGATTACTATTGTTATTATTACTATTCATTTAGGTATGAGGCTTCTGCTTATGATGGGAGGAGCATCCTTTATACTTCTGGATTGTTTCTCTTTACTTCAAAGGAATTAAGTGTAATTTTAGTTGATGAAGATGACGTGATTGGCATTGCAAGGTTCGTTGCTAACTCGTGTTTGGCTCAGATTTTATTTCCTCTTCGATTTTGTTTGTGTGGTTTTCATGAATTTGTAATTTTTAATATTATTGAAATAACTGTAAATGGGAACTTTTGAGGTTGTTAAAAGGTTCAATTAGGATGCATAATGATTCTATCAAATACTCAAACCAAAAAGCGGGAGTTTAAAGTAGCGATCAAGTTAGTAGCTCGTGCTGACATGCAACATTTGCGTCAACTTCTTGTTGGAAAGGTAGCTGATGCTCCTAAAGACACAATTCAAATTCTTGATGTTGTCTTGAGAGAACTGTCCTCCCAAAGGTACATTTTCTTAATTTGTCCACATAATATACTGTTTGGAGTAGCTCAGTTTTAGAAAAATGTTCATTCTCAATGTACAATTTGATTTATTGCAGTTTTAGAGTTGTTTTGGTAGTTCTGATGTCAAAATGATGTTCTATCTGGAATTAATCACATTAGATGCATGTGGATGATGGCTTTTATGTTGTAATGATAACAAGAGGATTGATCTGAATCGCACCACATTCATGAATTGGTCAAGGTAACATCAAGAAAAACCCTTTGTCAAGAAGTCCATCTGGATGATGGCTTTATGTTGTAATGTACTTCCCTTAGGAAACTCAACTTTAGGGGTGACACTAAATGTAGGCCTTCACATGGGTCTATGGTGGCCTAATACTTGGGGTGATCTCGTATAATTTTCGAGGGAGTCGGCTCTAGTTTCATGCTCAACCTTCCTAGGGATATGTAAAAGGTGATTTTGTCGAATGTGCTTCTTAGAGCGTCCTTGTCATCCTTTTCATGGACAATCCACCCATGTTTTGCCAATGCTCTCTTCCATGAGAACATGTCTGACCCACTCAACCTATGATAAAAGATCAACTTTGACAATCAAATTTATGTTCATAGGGAAAAAAGAGGTTTGGGTAGGCTCAAATGTCTATGTCTTAGTGATTATTCTAATAGAGTAATTCTGATCTGAGTTGATTGATTCAGCAGGTTGGGGTAGACTCCCCTTGGCTTTTTGGTAGGGGATTTCAATTTCATAACATGAAGAAGAAAAGGAAGGGTGTGTACTAGGAGAAGCTCTAGTATGCCTGTTGTTGTTGCTGTTGCTATTGTTGTTGCTGTCGTTGCTATCGTTGTTGTCGATAGCCCCTGTTGCTGTTGCTGTTGATGTTGTTGTTTCTGCTGTCGTTGCTATTGTTGCAGCTGTAGATTAATAAGAGTTTGTACATTATGTACATTCATCATCACAAAAATTATGTCGTTGTTTTCGTTCCCTTTTTTCCCTTGAAACATTATTTAAAAATGTTTAGATCATTGAACATTTCTTTTATTTCTTTTAGCAAAAGGAAGTGAAAATAATACATTTTATTTCTTTTGCTTGATCACCAACATGGTGTTTCTTGTCTTTGTCACAATGAATTTCGAGTGCTCAGGCTAATGCATACATGATAAGATGCAATAAAAAGTCAGTTGATAGAAAAAAAAAAATTCTATGTATACTTACCATAGCGTTTTAAAACGCTATCGTGGAGTCTACCATAGCGTTTTTGAAATGTTATAAATAGTCTACCTACCATAGCGTTTTAAAAGCGCTATGATAACACCTGTTTCTATTATAGCGTCGGCTGTCATAGCGTTTATGAAACCGCTATGGTAGGATACCATAGCGGTTTTTAAACACTATTGATCAGAATTTTTCTTGTAGTGTCATACTTACATGACCAAGGCCAAGAGGAGGTCTAACCTGACCAAAGCTTAGTTAGTTCTGAGTGATCACGACAACTTCTGGTCCGCTTTAACACCTAGTCCGCCAAGAGCGTATGACAATGGCTTAGAAAGTGGGAGCTTAGTCAGCGCTCTCAACGCTTGATCACGATGACTTGTCAGGGATCATTGTCAAACTGTCGACAATGATTACCAAACCTGATCAAAGCTTAGTCAGTTCCAATTGATGACAGTAGCTTCTAATCCGCTCTAAGATTGTAGTTGGTCGTGTGCCGATGATGGTCACTGAACCCGATCAAGAAGGGTTTGCCAGGGATCATTGTCCAACTACAGATAATGGTAACTAAACCCAATCAAAAATTTAGTTAGTGGCGACTGATGAGATAACTTCTGGTCCACTCTAGTGCCTAGTTCGCCGAGCGTGGATGACGATGACTTAAAAGTTGGAGTCTAGTTAGTGCTTACGACGCTTGATCGCAATGACTTGCCAGTGATTTTTTTCCAACTACAGACAATATTCGTCGAACCCTACCAAAGCTTAGTCAGTTTCAAATGATGACGATAGCTTCTGGGGAGCTTTACTACCTAGTTCGCCGAGCACAAATGATGATGGCTTAGAAAGTGGGAGTCTAGTCAGTGCTCAACCGCGATGGCTTGCTAGGGATCTTTGCCTAACTACGGACAATGATCGCCGAACCCTACCAAATCCTAGTATGTTTCGACTGATGACGATAGCCTGTGGTCCGCTCTAATGCCTAGTTCATCGAGCGCAGATGACGAAGGCTTAAAATGTGGGAGTCTAGTCAACATTTTTGACGTTCGACCGTGATGGATTACCAAGGATCTTTGACCAATTACTGACAATGATTGTCGAACCCTACTAAAGCTTAGTCAGTTTCGACTGATGACAATAGCTTTTGGTCCGCTCTACTGCCTAGTTCGCTAAGCGTGAATGACGATGGCTTAGAAAATGGGAGTCTAGTCAGTGCTTGATCGCGATGGCTTGCCAGGGATCTTTGCCCAACTACGGACAATGATCGCCGAACCCTACCAAAGCTTATCAATTTCAATTGATGACGATAACTTTTGGTCCGCTCTACTGTCTAATTCGTCGAGCACAGATGACGATGGCTTAGAAAGTGAGAGTCCAGTCAGCACTCGATTACGATGGCTTTCTTGGGATTTTTGCCTAACTACGGACAATGATCGACGAACCCTACCATTGCCTAGTCAGTTTTGACTGATGACGATAGCTTGTGGTCTGCTCTAATGCCTAGTTCGCTAAGCACGGAGGAAAATGGCTTAAAATATGAGAGTCTAGTCAACGCTTTCGATTCTCAACCGCGATGACTTGCCAATGATCTTTTCCCAATTACGGACAATGATTGCCTAACCCTACCCAAACTTAATAAGTTTTGATTGATGAAGATAGCTTCTGGTCCACTATAAGACTGTAGTCCGCCATGTGCGGGTGAAAATGGCTTAGAAAGTGGGAGTCTAGTTAGTGTTCTGAACGCCTGATCACAATGGCTTGCCGGGGATCATTGTGCAACCACAAAAAATGATAGTTGAACCTTAACAAAGCTTAATCAGTTTTTACTAATGAAGATGGCTTCCAATTCGCTTTAAGAACGTAGTCCGCCACGTGCGGATGAAGATGGCTTAAAAATGGGAGCCTAGTCAGCGTTCTCATTGCCTGATCACGATGAGTTGCTAATGACCTTTTCCCAACTACGGACTATGATCCCCAAACCCCACCAAAGCTTCGTCAGTTTTTACTGATGACAATAGCTTTTGGTTCGACTTGAAGCCTAATCCGCCAGAAGCAGGCAATAGCGACTTAAAAGTTCATTCAGAGCTCATGAAGCTTAACCCAGCGACTTGCAAGGACCACTGTCTACCCACTTACAGTGATGCACGCGCTTGACCCAGTCTGACCAGTTCGCTTGTACTAGCAGCGACAACTACTAGTCTGATATGCAACTTAGCTCGCAAAAAGCGGATTACAATGGCATATCACAAAGGTGGACAATGGCCTAGTCCAAATAATCTATTACCAGCCAAGCTCATCCTCTCGCATGGAGTTTAGCAAACTTACAAGACTTGGCGGATACAAATTTTTAATCTCCAAAGAGTACAGACTCGGACTGCCCGAACTATCGCAAACATAAGCGGTCAATACTTTCATCAACAAATCAATCCTACGGTTTCCTGACTCAGCAAAACCTCTTTTATAAAAGCTAACATCGTGATAAGACAAAGCAGGAAAAGCCAAAGAAGTACACAAGTACAAAGGTCTACTCAACATATCATCTTTCATTAACAATCTGAAGAATACAAAGTTTAGTTCGCATCAGGAGGAGGTTCAGATACAATAGGGCTAAATTTGGAAGGAGAAGAAGCAAGGGATGTGTCCACACGTGCTGCCGCTCGGACACCTTGATCTTGATCACCCACTTCTTCTAACTGATCAGAGTCTTTCCCAAACTCTGTAAAGGACACCTATTTGTAGTGAGAGAGGTTCCAATCAGCATGTTATTCCTTTATCAACTGCAACAACTCCAGTCTTCCTTGTGCAACTCTGCTGAACTCAAACGAGCCCTGGGTCTGCAGAGCCTCTCCTCACATACTATTGACTCAACGAGGTCCCATTCTAGCTACTCCAATTTGCCCGGCAGCACATCTGCTTTGGACTGCTCTGCACCCAGGTTTTCCTTTATTGCACTAAGTTCATTTTCGCCCAAAATGAGTTGCTCTTCCACTGTCCTTACACTCTTAGCATTGAAATCAACATCAGCCTCTAGCTGCTGACATCGGATAGTCCACTCGGACTCCTTGATTTTTCCCTCATTTAGAGCCTGCATCTCAGCCTGCACCTTGGCTGCAGTCTCCTGAGCAAATTGTAAGTCATGACGGACAAGGTTTAAATCTTCCTCGAACTTGTCCCTCACGAACATTGTCTCTGCCATCAAGCATTTCCAAGCGAAAGATGGCCCCAATGGCCAATTGGGTGAGCCTCATTTCTTTAAGTTGTTTCTTTCAATGATTTAATTTCGTGGAGAGCGTCAAAGTATCACTTCTGCATATTCACAAAAACTCGCTCCATCGTATACACCCTCTCACAAACAACCTCAATTTCCGTCTCAGAAACGGTAACTTGGTTCAGATACAACATCCCCAGTATGAGACGTTTCTACCCCTTATCCATGCGCTCTCCCAGTGTATCACCATCTAGCGTCAGAGCGCAATTTTCCAGCCAGTAATTCCATCTACTAATTTTCTTCTTGGAAGCATAAGAAATATCAAACATCTGGTGCCAAGCCTGGTTGTCCATCATTACCACATCTGTGGCGAACAGGCTGATCTGCGCATCCAGATGGAAGTCATTTGGGATGGAAATCACTCTAGCACTGCCCTTCACTCTCTTCACCGCATCAGGGTCTTCATCCACATCTTTCCCCTTACTCACGACGATCTGCTTTCTCTCATGAGTTGATTCTGAAGTAGTTGACATGGAAGAAGGAAATGAGTTATCTCTCGAACCCGTTGTCCCGTTGTCGCCTTCATACATCAGTTTCAGAACTCTAAAAAAAGTGGTGGCCTCATGCCAGTAAGCTTACAGTTCACTGCGCTTGATATTAGAAGTTTGGATAACATCCTCTATCTACATCTGAGGCAAGCCACGAAATTTGTCCATGGCTACTTCATCCTCAAAGGAAAGGGGAGAAGTTGGGAATTTCCCTACAGAAAACACAGGTAACGATTCAATATGCAATAAACACTAGCGGGATCCAAAATGAAATCAAACTTACTCAGTTGACTGAACTCCCACTCAATTGGATAACCATTAAGCTCGAAATACTTTGAGTTTGCAAAAGCCATGACGCAATACTTCTGCCAGAACTTGATGTCATCAAGCAGATTGACAAAACAAGTTGGCGACGTTAACACGCACACACCATGCTTATTTATCTGATGAGAGGTGAGCAGTTGGATCACCCACCAACGTCATTTTCCCTGATCAGAATGGTGATCACTGTCCTATACCTGTTTGGCACTAGCTAAGTGTGGGAAATGCCAAGGTACACCATTAAATTCTGAAATTCCTTGATGACAGTAAAACGGACACCCGATTGAAACATACCTTGGTGCAAGCAGATAAATCCTTCTGGAGGAGACAATGGTGTCTAACCAGGGCCCAATGTAAAGAGCACCAGATCATCAGGAATCACTTATGTCTAGCGAAGTCCCTCCAAATTTGTCTCGGATATTGACCTCTTTTCAAAAACTTACAGCCCTCAGCGAATAGTTCATCAGAAAATTGATTTTGGCTCCCATGGAAGAACACAAAAGCTTTCGTTTACGAAATATGAACAAAGTCAAAAGCGCGAAAGGTGAAACGATAAAGAAAAGTATCTAAGATCGAAAGAGTAAAGGAAATAAACTCTACAAGGAAGGAGATCTATATAGAAAATAGAATTCATTTTTTTCTTTTTTGAGCAGATGCACGCCCAATTAATGAAGCGCACCACTCAAGGAGACGATTTATACTAACCATCATGACCATTCAGGTCCTTCGTGACATCATTTAGTGGACGAACAGGTTGGTCCACAACTCGAGGGGAGTAGCTGATGATACACCAAACCATCATTTAACTTGCATTGTACACGTGTCATGATAATCTCGTCAGCAAAACAAAACAGACCTGATTGCCCACCCAATCTGGCAAAGCCCAGACAACACTAAGCCCACTTTGGTAGAATCCGGAAGATTGAACCAATTTTCAGTGTCGTACTAAGCCCACATGTCACATGGTTAAGCCCAATACCCATAAGGCCTAATCAGGCAAGTATCTGATAGGTTGACCTAAAACGGGCATACCAGCAATACATTGGTTCTGACTAGGAAACAAGTACCGGTGAATAAGTCGTGCATGGAAATTCACTTGCATGTAAAACACACCAAAAGGGAAGGATCTCCCACAGATCTAGGAACACAAGTCGTGTAGGGAAACCTCTCTACATGGACGACTCCTAACGAATAAAGATATCTAGCAAGATATCTTTCCCTAAACTAGCCACTAAAGGCCTAGCCAAATAAGGACTCTCACATTATAATTACGACACAGGGTTGATGAACAAAGGTACGCTACAGAACCCAATTTACCACTTTAAGCCATTCTCAAGCCTTGTCTTGACTTTAGCCTCGAAGTGCTATCGGCTACCACAAGAGTGGTTTTCGGCTCACGTGTGTTCCCTGTGCAGGTTAAGCTCATGATCAAGGAAAACAAGATTCAACTACATCAAGTATAATCAACATCTTGTTCTTAACCTAAGTTTTACTTAACGTTACCAACGTTCATTTGGTAAATATTTACTACTTATGAATATAGGATTGTAACTATTAGGTGAAATTGTCCTATACTCTAGCATCAAATCCTAGCATGCTTACTAAGTTGGACACATTAACATCATACAAAGATAAGTACTCTATAAAAAAATTAACCAAAACACATTCACTTAAAACAAGGAAAAACTGAATCTAGTTAATCCGTAAAACACATGTTTGAGGCTTCAAATTTTTCCTAGCTAAAAAGATATTTAGCTAGACATAATAGTCATGATCAAATAACAATCCATAATTCAATGTCAAACTAAAACTAGAAAAGAGGGAATAAAGAAATAGAACATTGTCGCCTGAGTAGTGGAGAAAAAGACTTGTGTGGTGCGGATAGCATGAGAAAGAGATATCTTCAGGTTCTCCCTTTGTTTGTGATCTGCTACTGGTCATGTGTGAAGGAGAAGGAGCAGGGCGAGAGAGGAATTTGTTGGTGGCTATGTTGTGCAATTTGTGTCGATGACGAGAGAGTTGTGGTGTGTGAGGTGATGGAAAGGCGCATGCTAAAGAGGACAATAGGTGGATGTGAAGGATTGTGTGGAAGAAGAGTTGGATGATGATTGCGGGGTCAATAAGAAAGAGACGTGGCTATTACAGATGAGAAAGAGATGATGGTAAATATGGCTTGGTGATGTAGGAGGGTTTCCTAGGGTTCCTAATTTGGGTTCCTAGAGTTCCTAATTTGCTCTCAAAGTTAACATTAGAGTATTTCTCTGTGTTTTGGGTAATCTTCATGTGTTCTTCTCTGTTAATTATCTGTTAAACTAGCCCGCAAGATAATCACTATTCTGCCCGGCGTCACTTGGTGTCGTGACAAGAATAGAGGGAGGCGTGGTTATCGAGAGATCTATGGGATTGTGAGAAGGGGTTGAACAGGATAGGACAACGATCAGTGATGGGGAGAGGTTATATGGCGTGAAGGGTCTGATGAAGAGGGTGAAGAGTGATGGCGGCTGTGAGATTGCAAAATAGACCTCTTGCGAATGAGGTATTCTTGTTTTTATATATTCTTTTTAGGTTTCCTAATTCGTGCAAATTTCCTTTAACCACAAGTTTTTCTAAATTCAGGCGATTGGCATCTATTTCAGCTTTTTATTGGAATCCTGCTATTAGCAACCTACAAAACCACAAAAACATAAATTAGTACAAAAAATAACACAAACTAGCTAAGAAAGTATAGAAAAATGCGACAATAAAATCGCATAAATATACTCTTATTAGGTTGCAATATGGAAAGTTGTTTTTCCATTTAGTCTCGAGTTCATGTTGTCTTCTATTGTTTTGAAGATTATGATTATTATTTATTTCTGTTATTATTGTTTCAGTGTTTGGTATTTTTTACAACCATCCGAGCTAAACTATTATGTGCTTATACTCTGATAATTTATTACCCAATTTTCAGATCTTTGTCAAATATTGAATCGTGATCATGGTTTATTGTTGCACTCTATGTTTTACATTCATTGAGAGGTCTTGGTCTTTAGTGTCATAAGCAATGTGTTCAATAAAAAGACTCTAGAGATGATAATTGAATGATAAGAAATTTATATTAGCTATCAATTTTGTATTGTGGTTTCATTTGATTACTTGCAGTGGCTGTATAGTGTTTTCCCTACTGTTCCCATTAGATCAAGTCATGGCTAAATGAAATAGGTTTCCTCAACATATGCTACGACTGAAGCCCGTAGGTGATTATTGTTTTAGGGCACAATCTGAAAAGAAATTCCTCCGTAGGTGATTCACACTTAAGGCTTGAAGCCTTAGGCGAACCACTATCACTTTATAGTAAGTGGGAATGCCTCTCGACTTATAATTTACATTTGTTAGTGTTTCAATATTGTATTTTATTCTAATATTCAATTTTTGTGTTTTTATTGGATTAGGAGCTTAAACGATGAATCACATTAGCACAGAGAATTTAGAAGAACAAGTATTGGACATCCACGATTTGGCACGAACGGTGAGGTGAATGAGGAACCCCAAGCCCAAGTTCATAACCTTAAAGCCTATCTCCCCATTTGTATAGATCTCTCTGTCACGAATGCTTCTTCATCCTTTCTCTGGGAGGCAGCCAACAAAGAGGGCAACCAACCCTTTGTCTTTTTCCCCCTCATCGTCCCCCACACCGGAGATTCTCAGTTGCTAAAAAGATTGACAACATATTACATCTCGCCACCCCTTATTCCATTTTTCTTCCTTACATCACAGATAAACACCACAACAAAGTCCACCTCACCCTGCTATTTTTTCTCCAACCAGCCACTTCGCATCATATCACCACATCACCTCCTCCTCTAGCATCTATCACAAACAAACACACAACCTGCTCTTCTTTTCACTACACCAAAAGGCCAGTTTAGCTATGCCGAGATGGCCACGGTTTTAAACCGTTGGTTTGTTTGCCACGGCCAAAAATCGTAGCTATAATGACCAACAACTTAAAACCGTGGGTAAAAAAAATTGGCCACGGCTGAAAACCGTTGTTTTATTGGACACGGCCAAAAACCGTGGCTATAATTAGCAACGGCCTAAAACCGTGTCTATAGTGGGCAACGGCCTAAAACCGTGGGTTCATTTGCCCCTGCCAAAACCGTGGCTATAATGGGCAACGGCAAAAAACCGTTGCTAAAAAAGAGTGGTTTCCACGTGCTCGTGTGTTGGGAGGAGTTTCGCGCTCTGGCAAAAATTTCGCGCTTTCGCGAAAAAAATTGGGGAAAATAAAAGGTTTGCGCGGTCATTGCGAAATTCATTTTCGATTTCGACCTATTGCAAAACAAATTGGCGCAGAGAAGAGATCAAGGAGCAGAGGAGAGATCGAGGATTAGTGCAGAGAGAGATTGAGGTTTGGCGCAGAGGAGAGATCGAGGAGGAGCAGAGGAGAGATGGAGGTTTGGCGCAGAGGAGAGATCGAGGAGCTTGAATATCAGAGTAAGAGAGAGCTTGAAAATTGCACAGTTTGGTTTGGCCTCCTTCCATTTTTATTTTAGGGTTCCATTTTTATTTCTGGCCATTTGCTGTTGAATTTACACATAATGGGAGATCTACTTTTGCGGTTCTTCTTCATTTGTGATGGTGTTTTTTCAATTAGTTCTCCTCATCACTTCTTTTCTGTGTAAATCATATAGATACTTTCGTTGATTTATATCATTGAAGAAGTAATCAGAGCTATTAAAAATAGGTAGATGAGCGAAGTGAAAGAAAGCCTGATATTGCAATTGTTTGTCGATGTCTATTATCAAAGATCAGGAGGATCTATCGTCAGGTAATATTCAAATTTACCTTTAGCTCTGAAGGTCATGTTTGTCTGTCATTGAGTACTGACTAATTTTTATACTGCAGGGCTCTGAAGGTCTGAGCCAGTACGGCAGCAGTATGTTGGACAGGAGAATGCACATACATTGCTTGTTTCTAGGGTGCAAATGAACTGGTGGTAGAAGTTTGATGGTATATTGAATTGCCATTGCAAGTTTTTTTTTATGTGTTTTACTCTTTGAATCTTTACTAAGTATTGCAAAAGCATGTGAGTCTCTTTCAAATAAGTTTAGGGTTACAATAAATTGCATACCCCCTTTTTGCTAATTTCAACTACTAGTGCTTAAGGAAATTGAAACACTTAACTCACTCCATGTCAACCTGATATTTTGTTTTTTTTATTTTCATGAAGATTAAGCTAGAACCTTTTTCTTAACACCTTCATGGTTTTGTTGGGGGCTTCCTTGTGTTCTTTTAACCCATTTATGAGACCACTACATTAAAGTAATATGACATGATGTTGTTTGTAATATGACATGATATTGTTATTTGTTTGCACTGGTAGAATGCTTGCAAGAGTGGATGGTTCCTAGTTAAAGCTGCAGAAGGAGTTTGTTAGCACCATTCTGCAGGAGGGATGCTTATCAATGATACTGTTCTCCATGTGAGTATCTTCTTATTATCATGCAACGTTCTTATACATCTGCATGCCAAGTCGGCCATGTGTTGTGTTGTGTTCTTATACATACGTTCTTTATACCATATTGTTCTCTTCAACGTGTAAAACATTCTGTGATATATTTCAGATTTTGTTCATTTTTTACTTCTTAATAAAAGAGACTAGTGATCTGTGGTTGTAGGAGTTCTACATCCTAGTTAGAGTCATTTGTTGAAACTTGTAATGTAGAATGCTTGTAGTTCTTCTAATAAATTGGCTGTAAAAGATTGCATGCATTACATTTCCTGTTATCTACTGTTCTCTTGACAAAGTTTTATGTCATCGGATGGTTGCATGGTTTCCCGATTGGCGTTCTTGTTGAGTAGGAGAGAGTCTGATTATTCCTATGTGGGATTCCAATATCTGCTTTTATTTTATTGACCTATGGATAAATTATTTAGAGATTAGTGTTTCCCTTTTGTGTGTTTCTATTGCCATGATGTATACTCTTTTTCTGAATAAATGTCTTTGCCTCTTTCAAATAAAAAAATGGCACTTGAGCTTGGTGAGAACAAAATCAGAGGGCATTGGTGCTTCAGCCTTCGTCTGAATGAAGATTCCCTGATTAAAAAATGCATTATTTCTGTGGTTCAGCTAATATACCAGTTGTTGCTTCATCAGTGCCCTTAAGATATTTGCAAAGGCTCATAGAGGTGTTCGCTGACCTTCTGGATAGCTGCCCGCATTTGGAGTTCATTCTTCGTTGGTGCCAGGTTTGTTTGTTGGCAAAGTTTTCTATGATCTTAGTTAGTTGGACACTACTAGTAAATATTGTTTACCATTTTAGTGTTAAAGTGGTAATGAACTTGTTTATGTTGCAGGAACTTTGTAAGGCTCACGGGCAATCCATTCAGCAAAGTTCCAGAACTTTGCTTCCAGCTCTAAGATCCTTGCAAACGACAATCACATTAGTCATGGAAGGTATGTTCCAGAACTCTTCTCTAGCTCTTTATTGGTTGTGATTTCATAGATCAAACACTTCAAATGGTGTTTCTTATTTTTTATTTGTGATTTTATCAAATTCTAAAAAATTTTCAGTGGGCATCTCTCCTATGATCTTGTAGATCATGGGTATCTCTCTTTTTTATTGAAAGAAGTTCAAATGAGTGTTTTCTGTTGTTGTTCACATCTTATACATGAAAAATCCAAATTAGTACTATAGGTCACAAGAAGTTGAAATGGGTTTATCTTTTGATGTAGTCTTATAGGGTCAAAAGAAGTTGAAATAGATTTCTCTTTTGATGCAAGTCTTGTATCAATAGAAGTTGAAATGGGTTTCTCTTGTTATAAATGTATACATAAAGAAGTTTTAATGGATTTTCTTGTTATGATCTATGGATCAGGACAAGTTGAACAATGGGATGTACTATATTCTCTTGCTCATATTTTTTCCATAGTGTATATACATGTTGAATGGTTTCTCTCTTTTGTGATCTTATGGATACCAAGCAGTAGTAAAGATTGGTGGGCGTGTGTTTAAAGGTTTTCTTTATGATCAAGGGATTGAAGGGAGAAAAGGGTTTCCAAATATATCTGATTTGCATTTGGGAGGAGGTGGTAATGGTGGTGTCAATGTCAATGGAAGAAATGCGCCTTCGTTTTCATCTCCAGTTATTGATCCATCTGATGTCTATGCTGCAGCCTCTGGTGGTGGATTGCTTGGAGGAGCTGCTGCACCTCCCTATGGTAACCTAATAAATTGATCTAGGAGAACATAATTTTCCATCATTTATGATCATCTTCTCCTTTATTAATTTTCTACTGATTATGATGCTACTTAATTTTCTATTCATGTAATTAAACGTGGTAGTCTAACTTGATCAGCTTGCTTGCTGTAGCAAGCAGCTCTTACTAGCTTCTTGTTTATTTGGTTCCTTTTCTTTTAATTTTATGCAAGGAAGCAAATAAAGCAAGCAATAATTCTTGTTATGTCATATAAGCTAAAAAATTATGTTTAAATAGAGATCATATAAGCTAGTTTGAATCTGTTCTTTATTTTATTTTTTTGTACTTATATTGTAAACATCTTTTCTTTTGTTTTGTTTAAATAGATATCATATAAGCTAGTTTTCTTTTGTTATTTTTGAGCATAACCATGAACAGATGAAGACGAGCAGCTGCATGTTATTAAGATCAAGTTATTAATTCAGGGCAATTGCAATATTTCCCTTCTATGGAAATAATGATGATTTTGTGTTTATTAGGATTTCGGTTAATAGCATTTTTCTAATCAATCTATTCTCCTAAAAGTTTTCAGACTACATTCCTTGCTTAGTAACAACATTCCTACCGTTCCATGTACATGTTCTACCACCGAGAAAAAAAAAAAAAAAACCTTGGATCCATTCTTTCACAATGTTCATTGATACACTTGGATTAGAATTGGTTATTTTATAGCTAAAATTCAGTCAGTGGCCAATGGCCCTATTGCACAATACATATATTTTAATATGTTAGAAATGAATTTTTCTAAAATGAACTTTCTTATATCCTTTAAAATGTTAAAAGTTCATATGCTTGCAGAATTCTAAAATAAACTACTAGCCTAGCTAGAGGTTTCTTGAGCTGTAATATTTTCCATTTGTTTGTGCGTTTTATAAGCCAGTGAGCAATGACGACGCTTGCCAGTACTTATACTAAGCTTGAAAGAAAGCAAGCAACAAAAGAGACCAGCAGTTGTATTTTTACATAGCACACTTACATGCAAGGAGTGCTTGCGGCCATTGCTTGAGGTGACTGATTCTTTTTGCTTCTTTGCTGTATGTAGTCAAATCATTTATTTATGTAGCTTTCCTTTTGAATGGCATGAATCATGACATGATCTACTGATTTCAAACTTATTTTAGGCTTATGCCTCAAGGGGATATATTGTTGTCGCCATTGATTCACGCTACCATGGGGAACGAGCTAAAGATAAAACAACATATACGGATGTATCTACCCTATTGCCTTCTGCATGTTGTTTTTGTTTAGAAAAATTTATTTCTTCACAACTAGAAAGTATGGATTATTACGATGTTCATGGTATTTGTTCGATCAGAAGAAGCTTTATTGCATTCAGAATGGAATTTGTAATTAAATAAATAATAAAGTTTGATTAATATTGGTTTTTCAATCCACCTTTATTGTCTGAATGTAGGCGCTCGTGAAATCATGGAAGGATGGTGACACAATGCCCTTTATCTTTGACACGGTAGAACCAATTTCAATTTAGTTTTGCACTAGTACAACTACTACTTATAATTTGATAAGACGTACCTTCTAAATAAATAATTGATATTCTCGACGCTTATTACTTTGTTTGTATAACATCTTTTCTAAGTGAATTTTCCGCGAAATCACCACAGTTAATTACTTATTGTTATGAAAAATGACAAACTAAAGCAGAACGACTTGATAAAGTTAGCTGATTATCTCACTCAAAGAGAAGATATGATCCTTCTAAGATTGGAATTACTGGTGAATCACTGGGAGGTTAGCAAAGA
>QNQO01007491.1:0-81179 GCA_003290165.1 Berberis thunbergii | reverse complement strand
CAAGAAGAACACCAACATTTAGTTTCATTTTATGTACCTGAAGTCAATAAAAGACGAACTAGTAAGAAAGGTGAATTACAGACCAAATCAAAATATTACCATCCACGAAAGGAATCCTGAAGGGGCCGGGGCTCCAGAATTGACGTTACCTATTGCATTTAAATCCCTACAAATCAAACCAATATATCAAAACGGTCATTAGGTCGACATAAACCATGCATGGCACGAAGTCACTTTTAAATCTGCGCTATCAAGGTTTTTGAAAGAGTAGTAGTACTCTTGGCTCCTCGTCTAGATTTGATGCCGTCGAAGTAGCTCAATTTTTGTTTGGGCTGATAAGCCATTCCTAGATGCAAAGATCTTTGATACGTCACATGGTCGAAAAGTTGAACACTGATGTTCTACGGTGGTTGCCAACACTACTTACAATATTAGCTTAAGTAACGCCACTTAGATAGCGCTTTTTTAAAGAGCTATCCAAGTGGGCACTAGGATAGCGCTTATTTGTTCTTTAAAAAAATAAAATAAATAAAAAAAACACTACAATAGCGCTTTTAATTTTTTTTTTTCAGTTAAGCGCTATCTTAGTTATGTTTAGATAGCGCTTTAAAAACGCTATGAGAAAAAACGTTACCAAAGCTACCATAGCGCTTTTAAAGTGCTTGCATAGCGCTTTCGAAGCGTTATGCTAGTTACATTTCGAATAGCGCTTCGGAATATCACTACTATACGGCTTACTCTAGTCTACGTTTCCCACATAAAATTTTTGCAAACAAACCTAGCCATGGCTGCAAATAACACTTCGAGAGGGAGGTCCATCTTCCTCATTCTCTTTCTAACTTCCCCTGTTTCGCTCTCACTTCCAAACCTCTCTGTAACCACGAAAAAACCACATCGAGGAGCAGCAAGGCCGGGTTCCAGTTCCCCGTTGGTAGAATCGCTAGATTACTCAAAGTAGGCAAATATGAAAGCAAGTTTGTGTTGGCGCCCCTATCTATCTCGCTGCCGGTACTCGAATATTTGGCCATAGAGGTACGTTTTTGATCTGGGGGGCTTTGATTTTTGTGTTTTACGTCATTGTTTTTATCTTGTTTTGAGGGAGTTCGATTTTTTGGCCCTAATTTGGTGATTTTTTTGGTTATTTTTTTTATCTTGTTTAAATCTGGGTATTTTGTTTCAAGTTTATATCTTTAGAAGCGGGTTGGTTAAGCATGCTTTGATTTTGAATGGGTTTTCATTAGTTTGGTTTTGATTTGCCTTTTGTGCCCTAATTTTTTGATTTTCTGAAACGAAATTGAATCATGTTTATGTTTACATGGGGTTTGATTGTTTTGGTTTATTTTATGAAATTGACAATGGACTTTGATTATGGTGCTTAAATTTGTGATTTTTTTGTGAAACAGACTTGAACAATTTTGACCTAATGAATTGGGAATCTAATTTACAATGGGTTTCTTCTTATCAGGTGTTGGAGTTAGCAGGGAAAGCAGCGAGAGACAACAAGCAATCCAGAATAGTGCTACGACACATACAATTGGCAGTGTGAAATGACGAGGAGTTGAGTAAGTTGTTGAGTGCAATCATTGCCAATCTTGCTTCATCGGGCTTTCTTCTTGTCGCTTTTCTTCACTTCACTCAACTCTGATCAACTCTGTAATCTGTTTTCTGAGTTATCTAACTAGCATCATATTGTTATTTGTTATCTCTTATTCCAACAACCTTATCTTGGTGAGTTCTTACTTAATATCAGTCAGATTTTGATCATTACTTTTTATTTGTTTATGGGCAGGTTCTGATGAACTTAACAAATGACAATTCTGTAGGGTGTAAGCAAATTGCTTCTCACGGGGGACTAGAAACTGTGTCTGCCTTAATTGTTGGGCACTTTCCTATGTTCAGTAGCTTGTCCCCAAACAGTCGAACAGAAGAGACTATGATGCGACTCGAATCTAGTTCAAAACTTGAGCATCGGAATGACAGACATATGACTGATCTAGAATTAGATTTTCTTGTTGCTATTCTGGGCTTACTTGTTAACTTGGTGGAGAAGGATAGTCAAAACAGGTTGTGTTTCAATTCTCACTATTTGCTATTCACATTTGTCTAATATACCTGGCAATAAAATTATTATACTTGTGACCTAAGAAAAACAAGTTTACTGTGTCGACACGTGACACGCTGTTACTCTAATGAACTCTTTCATGTTTTGACCATTAATTGCTTTACCAATCTTTTGAAGGTTTTAACAGATTTATTGCTGATGTTGGCATTGTTAATGGTTGGAATGTGATTCAGTTGCTGATGTTTTCTTTTGGTTCATAATTGCCTACTGTTTCGAGTTTATGATGATTTTAATCCTTCAGTTCATTGGTACACTAATCATATTGTTATTTTGCATTACTCGCAATTATTTCTTTGACAGATCACGGCTTGCAGCTACCAGTGTTCTACTGCCCGCTTCAGAAGGAAGGCATAGACATATGGATGTAATTCCGTTACTGTGCTCCATTTTTCTGTTGAACCAAGGAGCTGGTTCCCCATGGAGCTGCAAGAAAAAGACAGCTTTAATGGTCTTTATCTCTTCTTTACTTCTTTACTTTGCTTGATTTGGTCTTCCCAAATTCCCCAAAAACTCTTGTTTCCTTTCCTCCTCCTCTGTTTTTTTGCCTCTAATGGATACCCAAGCTAAACTTCTTCTTCAAAAACAATTAAAGGGTCTGTTTTGAGTTCTGGGTTTTGTTTGTTGATTGATTTTGAATTGAATCTGAGAAAGGGTTATTGATTGATTGCTTGTTTGGTTTTTTTTTTTTTTGGCAGATCTTGCAAAGCATCCTGTTGATGGGTTTTCAGCTGGGTTGGTGGATGACAGCAACTTATATGAATGGAGTGTAACCATTATTGGGCCTCCTGATACTTTGTAGTAAGTTTTCTGATTTTTGTGTTTCAAGATTGAAATGTTTTAGGATTTGATTGATGGAGAGTCTAGTTTATTGGATTTGTTGTTTGATTATTGAAGTTTTAATGGTAGAGTGGTAGAAGGTGTAATTGGTACTGTGTGTAGGCAGATTTGTTGTGTTTAGGGGTTATTGAGCTTGATTTAATGTAAAAGGTCAAAGCTTTTGTTCTAAATCATAGAATAAGAACAAAAATTTTGCTTTTATGAGGGTAGGGTTTTGAGGTTCTGTTCTATTTAGTTCATGTCGAGGTGCTAATCTAAGGTTTAGTCTGATAATGCATATAATAGCATTCAAAGGCTAAAGATGGTTTCTAGGTGATTTTGATCATGTCCTCGGCGTATCTAGTTTATTAGTGCAATGAACTACATGTGTTATGTGTTTGTACTGGCACATAATATATACATTGAATCAATGTTTTGTCAACTGGTGCATTGCAAAACAGAGCTGTGAGACAGTTTCTTATATGTGAACTGCATTTATTAATTATTATATGGTTAATATGTTGTTTTCCTGTCTTTAAATGGGTTATCATGGTTTTTGTAGGTTCAAAAGCTGATGGGATCAACACCACTAGATGTTGCCAGGTCTAATATGGCAAAGAGTGGGCAAATAAGTAGAAATGCACTCTGCCCATGTGGCTCAAAAAAGAGATATAAAAGGTTTGATGGGCTGCCTTTTACTCATTCAGATTCAGATACATGTAAATTTGAATATTTCATATCATTACATTCCTCATGTTGAATCGTCGTGTGGCTTTCTTCCAAGAATAATTAAAATAAGCTATTATCCAATACAGAAATCCAGTGCTCGTGAACATTACCCAACTACGCATGGCATATGATTGCTTGCATGCACTATAAGATTCCTAGAATCAGAGAATTGCAGAAAATTATTCAATCCTTATGTCTCCTGAATGTTGGCTGTTCAAGTCCCTGATTGCTTCTGAATTTTTTGTTATGAAGGTGATGCGGAAAAGATTGAAGAGCAAAAGCTTTCTAACTAGACATATTTTACTAATCTTAGAACATTTCTTCTCTAATTTTATGTGCAGGTGATAGTTCAATAGAGACAGACTTTGAAATTCAAGAGATAAAGCTTAGACACCTAAGTGGAAAAGATCTTTGCAACCTTAAAGGCAGAAAACATGATAAGTTGTCTGCACTTGAACCAAAGAGAGACGATGAGCAACTGAAAAAAGAGTTGGTGGAACTTCTGAACGAGGATCCAATGAATAAACTCAAACAGCTAGCTGGTGATCTCAAAGGTACTATTAGCAATGATCTTGATACACATTAGGCAGTCAAAGGAGATTTTGATATGTCTGGTAGCATATGCTGCTTGTGAGCAAGTTTGATTTTGTTGTGATTTAGCCATCAAGCTAACGACTATCTCTAAAAAAATAAATAGGATATGCATGTGTGCCTGTGAAAGCTTATATTGCTGCCATTGTGTCTGTTCCCTGCATTACTTGTGCCATGACTCACAGATTTCTCAATTAAACCTCACTTTCGAAGAAATAGTTGAAAATTACGGAAAACAGGGCAGGATTTTGTTGGTTTGATCACCTTTTACTATGACGTATTTATTCCTGCTGTAAAGCATCTTCTGGAGGAGCTTTGCCCATCTGGTACAACTCTAAAATCTAACTTGCTTTCTGAAACCAACAGAAACTCTGATGATGGTACGTTTCTTTGGCTCCCACCACTTTATACCTATCTGTTTCTGTATTTTAAAATTTTCATCCTTGCCTGGATACGATACTCTCTCGTTTGTGGAACAGGTCCATGCCTCGGATCACCTCGAGTATCATCATTTCCAAGTCTATGTGATATGTCTCCGAAGAAAGTTTCCCCACACATAATGTCTACGTTTCTCCACTACCATCATCTAAGGTACGATCTTGTCAATTGTTGAGTCATCTCATGACAATGTTTTCTGCTATGTTCCCTTTTAAATGTATTCCTATTCATTGCATATGGAGTGTGAAGCAATAATTGAAGTTAATGTCATTTATTAGTACAAGGTGCAATCTTCTATTACGCACTTAGTTACAGTGTGCTAGTGTCTCTATACAACTGACAGAGACCTTCTTTCATTGTAGTTGAATATTGGGACATGATTTATAGTTGTTTCCTCTGTTCACTATTGCCCCGAGTGTTACTGGACATGTCAAACCTTTTTTTAAAGTGGTAGTTGTTCTATGCCTGTCATTGATTCTAGCTATACTAAGCTTACTACTGGTCTACTTGTATCACGGGGTTTTGATGAACTAGTGGTCTCTATCCTACAACATCTAAGTTTAGTTTTGTTGTGTTTCTCAACTTGCTCAGAAAGTTTTTAGCCTAATATACTTGCATACATGCCAATGTCTCCTTACAGTGTTTCTGAGATGGTGAACCCAATTTGTCTTACAAAACATTTAACTTCAATGTGTTTCAAGGATTTGTGTTGTGTCACCAATTGAAGTTTTGTGCCATGAGTAAGCACCTATTGGATAGTCCTAATGGCTGCTGTGCACTTTATTGGTCCACATTTAGTTGCAATGTCATAGGCATTTGTTAGGTACTTAACATTATTAGTAACGTAAAGTTGGGCATACACGTCCGTGCAATTACGTTCTTATTTTTATCGAGTATACACAAGAACAAGATGTGGTAGAAAAGCTGATAGGTGTCTTTTGATTATTGTTTTGCTCAATTCCAGGGTCATTCTGAGAGACTAAAACATTGGATGATCAATGCTGCAGTGGTGTTATCTTCTTTTATGTTCTGGTACGGCATTAATGTAGATTAGTTACTCCCTCTTTTTTTCTCTCCCTTGGTATCTATGTTTATGTACATGTCGTATTACTTTGCAATGTCAAATATATTGCAAAAGCAATAGCCTCCCATGGAGTAGCTTCATTCTTTGTGAGAATGGACAGGGCATATGCTGAGTCAGTGCTAAAAATAGCCTTATTAATACAGTGTTTTTCCATCAAATTAAGGGCAGTTCGTGCATAATTACAGAGTCCAGACGATGATCCTGCACATGCTGTTATGACTACATCATGTTCATCTCTTAAAACAGCTCCATGTGGGTATCAAGGATCCTCTTCGTCCGGGCGTCAAGGAATCTGTTGCAGTCTGTAGATCAGCTGGAATTACCGTATGGAGTCCGTATGGAGAATTTCGTAATCAATTGGTCAGGATACTTGTACAACCGATTTCTCAAGGAGAAAATGGAAAGCTGAAGCAAAACATTTTAATTATGTCTGTAGTTTAAGATATTTATTAGTATTGTGCTACGAACAAATATATATGATATCATATTAACAATTTTGTATGAATGCTTAAATTATATTTTGAATGAATGAGAAACAGTTAGTTATCATGTTGTGTCTTTATTGATTGATTGAACGTTGTCATTATTATATTAAATATTATATTTAGCCCAGAAAATCGGTATTGGTATTTACGCGCTATCTTAGCAGATAAACAAATCTAATTTAAAAAATTCATTTAAATTAAATAGCGCATAAAAAAGCGCTATGGTAGTTAATAAAAAAAATTCACCGAAATGAAGCTAATTAAAAAAAAATCAACAAAATTAAATAGCGCTCATCAAAGCGCTATTCAAGCTAATTTAAAAAAAAAATTAGCGCTTACATAACGCTTTCTAAAGCGCTATTGAAGTTAACTAAAAAAAATCAACGCTTAGATAGCGCTTAATAAAGCGCTATCTAAGCGAAGAGCTATTCAAGTACGCGCCTTGCATAGCGCTTTTTTGAGCGCTATCTAAGCCTATTTTTAAGCGCTATGCAAGCCTATATTTGTAGTAGTGCAAGATGGAGGTTTCCCAGGTGGTGAGAGGTGAAAGAGCTCATGGTGGTTGACGACATGATCACTTTTACCACTGATGTGTAGAACAACAACTTACCAATGATTTGAAGAAATGAAGATAAGAGGCAATGAAGTATGAAGATTCATATATAAGAGTAGATGGGAGAGCAATTTTATTTTAAAATAATTAGTTAGGTGGTGCTTAGATTGTTCCATAATCAAATTGAATTTAATGACATGTATGGTAGGTCACAATATAAACATTTTATAAATCATGGAATCTTCATTTCACACTTGTAAATTGTTGAATATATCTGCCAAAGATGGTTAGTAAGACGTCACTGTATAATATATATATATTATTTTTTATTTTTTTTCTTATAGTGCTTGTAATTATTATTTATTATACTTAATGATAACATGTCCGAATATTATAACTAGCACACCTGCAGGTTAACCAGTTCAAAGTTTCTTAAAATAGTGATTCTATGTGTCGAGGGAAAGGGCGAGGAAACCAGCGAAGAAAAGGAGGTGGCGGGGGTGAACCGTTCACCCCCCTCGAGATGCGCGCGCCAAAAACATCTCGACGGGGGTGAACGGTTCACCCCCCGCCACCTCTTTTTCCTCGCTGGTTTCCTCGCTCTTTCCCTCGACATTTAGAATTTCTGTTCTTAAAAATCTAAGCATTCAAACAATTCTATTTTGTTAAATTGTTGCAGAGAATTACTTGTCAATTAAATACATTAGATGAATAAATTAGCAACACGTTTTTCATAAGATATGCGACTTTGATCAAGTTAGGATTAGTAGGAGGAGATTTAGGCCCCACATGATGGGGTTGGCTTTGTTGATAGAGACAAGAGAGTATCGATAGTAGCAATGAGATGTCCAACTAGCATACCTTGTCAAAGAATCATGTTTGGATGCTTAAATCAACATAGATTATGGAAATTTCACCAAAATTTGGATAGAATAAATTCTAAACAAGGATTGTGATTTCATTTTTCGAGTTAAATTTGATCACCTCATTTTAAGAAAAAAAATAATATATATATATAAACTCATATTTTTAGGATGCAAAAAAAAGGTTTATATTCAATGAAGTCAAATTTGAACGAGAAGATTTTAGAAAGTAGATGTTTTTTGCTTCAAACGAGCAGGTGGTTGAATCGTGGACTACCGTGAACTTCTACTTACAGGAAATGATAATCTATTTAAAAGCCTGCCACAGGTTCAAATCCTATCATCCCTACCTATTATTTATCCTATGAGCCTTAACGAAGGATAAATAACAATAGTAATCCATGATAATTTGACATACAAAATCTTTGAGTTTATGATACTATTCCTTATTTGGGCTAAGTTAGCTTTCAAAAGGGCTTTGCTTTTCTTTCGGCCTAGGTAGTGAGCGGACTAACCCAAAAAGGGATATATATTCCACCGCTAAAGAAAGCTTGCTTGCAAATCTATTTTAAGTCGGTTCGGGCCTCCCTAAAGAGATTGGTAGTCTGGGTAGTAGTACTAGTAGGCCCCTCCGATGATGAAGTGTTCTCTGCCAGGGGGCTTGCCCGTGGCCCAAAGGCACCGCCGACAGGTCAAATTGGGCAATCAACTCCGGCCATGGGAGAGCCGTTTTTAAGAGATAGGGGGCTGAAACAAACCTTTGGATCCAATCCATTTCGGAATTGCGTTGTTGGCAGACTCCGAAGCTCCATTAGGGCAGGGCCGACCAGGGGTTGTTTCCTACGTATCGAAAAAAATGACTACTGCCTATGTTGATTTTGATTATCTCAAATTCGAGGTGAATTTTTCTTCTAATGAATGATTCAACCTCTGATCAAAAAGATATACATTGGTTATATTTCATCTCTTCTACAAGTTTAGTAATGAGCATAGCGGCCCTATTGTTCCGATGGAGAGAAGAACCCATGATTAGCTTTTTGGGAAATTTCCAAACGAACTCTTTCAATTTCTTATTTTACAGTATGTGTAGTAACCGCCACTTCAGTGGCATCTTTCGTTCTGGTCGGAGGTGAAATTACCAAACGCTTAGCATTCCCTTGCGTTTGGCGCCAATGTATCTTTAGCCTTAGTTGAGAGGTTGAGAGAAAGCTTTTTTAGAAATGAAATAAATAAATAAAAAAAAAAAGTAAAGTTATAAATGGCATAAGAAAGTAATGAAGACTGTATGCCTTATCCAGGTAAAATGAATAAGACTCCTAAGCACTACACCAAAAGGCCTGATTAGCTACACAGGGGTGGCCACGGTTCTAAGCCGTTGGTGTGTTTGCCACGGCTAAAAACCGTGGCTATAGTGCCCAACGGCTAAAAACCGTGGCTAAAAAAAGGCTTGGCCACGGTTCTAAACCGTTGATATGTTAGCCACGGCTAAAAACCGTGGGTATTGTTCCCAACGGCTTAAAACTGTGGCTATAGCCGTGTGTTTGCCACGGCTATAAACCGTGGCTATAGGGAGCAACGGTCAAAAACCGTTGCTAAATCAAAGGGTTTTGCACGTGGGCCGCATGCGTCAAGGGAGACTTACGCGCTCTGGCGAAAACATCTTTCCCGCTCGGGCGAAAACTGATTTCCCGCTTTGGCGAAAAAAATTGGGGAGAATAATAGAGGTTGCGCGGTCATTGGGAGAGATTTTTGACCATTTTGCAGAGGAAAGATCGAGGAGGAGAGAAAATCAAAGGAGGAGGAGGAGGAGAGGTTTGGCGCAGAGGAGAGTTCGAGGAGGAGAGAGCTTCAGAGCTTCAGAGTCAGAGAGAGGTTTGGCGCAGAGGAGAGATCGAGGAGGAGAGAGCTTCAGAGTCAGAAAGAGCTTGAAAATTTCACGGTTTGGTTTCGCCTCCTTCCATTTTCATTTTAGGGTTCCATTTAAGATCTTCAAATGTGTTTATCTCCTGGTATCAATTTACTAGTTAATCAAGTTGCTTCTGTTCTAAATTTTTCTTTGCACCATGTGTAGATTTTCCCAGCATTTTCTTGGGTATATAGCTGCTATTTTTAATGTTTTTTCATCTCTTCACTTCTGTCTGTCAGTGTTATTGACGGATGTTAAAGAAGCTAATGAGAAGAAACTTGATTATTGTTATTATGTTCAAAGAATTTTAATTGACTATATGTTTGTCACCTCCATTGAAGAAACTGATAAGGAGACTGATGTTCTGTATAGACTGAACTTCTCCGAAATGTGGTCTTTAACTTCCCCTGTTGTGAAGCTTAAATTTTTATTAATGAACAAGATACATGTTACAAGTTATTTAAGTATGTTTGAAAGCTCCCCGAAATGAACATACAGAGCAAAAGTTAATTCAATCAACTGGATGCTTACTACTGCTACTTATACTACTACTTTTGGTTTAGTAAATGGATTGGCATTTTGATTGAAAGTGTTTCTTCATTCAATTAGAAAAACTAACTTGTTGTATAATGGATTTTGGATAAGATGGTGTTCAAAAGCTGCAAGACGGAGAGTTCATTGTTCAAGTGAGTCAATTTTTCGTGGGTTGCATGTAAAGTTTCTTAAAGTGGGTGCTATGTTCTTTAGGTTTAGGCTGAACTTTTTTAAAGGGGAGAGTCTCCCACATTCAGTTGTCAAATCTTGTGAGTTATTTAAATTCAGTCACTGCAGTTGTCATCATTCATCCAAAGTTTTTGTTATTGTTCTAGTATTTTAAGGTTTCATATTTAGATAGCCTTGTTAGGGATTTCTACAGCAAGATTAGTCGAGATTGTGGGATCTGGGGGGAATCAAGTGATTTCTCCCCCATTATTTTAGTTTTTATTGTCCAAAACTTGGGAATTTTTTATGCACCAAAATAATATATTTCCAAGAGTCATACACTCTTTCAAGATTCTTATGCTGCCTTGCTACTTAGAATATAACATTTTTTTTGTGGGAAGAAAGCCTTCATGCTTGAGTGTTTTTGCTATTTAGGTTGTGTATTGGACTTGTTATTCCCCCAAGTATATGTGCTGACCCTGCAGGTGTTGAAGAGAACACAAAATTTGGAATGGTTGCACCAGAATTTCAATTCAGAGAATTGAATTCGAATTGCAGTTGAATACCGTCAGTGTCCACACAGTAATAATATTTATTCAATAATATTTATCATACACACAATTTATTCAATAATATTTGATGATTATTTATTTATTTATTTTTGAGAAAGAAGTAAAGTTTTATATTTCCACTTTGCAGGAAATACATTTGAGTTACAAACCTCTGCCTTACTGAAGTTCTCCTTTAGGTATCCTCTCTTTCTCTCGATCTATTTCCGATTGCTCTCTTGCATCATCCAGACTGCATTCCCTTTGCTTTTCAATCTGAATTTAAAAATCACTTTTTTGTGTCTCTATGTGTGTTATTGTAGTTGTAGTTATTGATATTGATGTGTGAGGCGAGGGAAACAAATTAAGGTTTTCTAGTTGCTTGTTTATGGAATTCTGATAGATGTGTGTGTGTTATTGTAGTTGGCATCACTGTTTCACACATTTTGATATGTTTGAATACCATTGACAAAGGTGGTAAGGGTATGACATGTTTAAATCTATTTTCTGTTGATTCTAAGGGTATGAACGATTCAATTTTCACATTTAAGGACAGGTTTTCACTTTTTTTTTTTTTTTAGGAAACTTAAAATTGTTTAAAAATCTACAAGTGCCAAGTTGGAAGCTTATAGTGGTCATAGATTTTATACAACTTACAAATCCTCTTGTAGCCACTTCCAAGTAAATGTAAACAAAGTGAGTGGCTACCAGGGTGCAAACAAACACCTCTTGAATATTTCATTTTCGAAAGAGAGGTTTTCCCAATTTGGTTCAAAATAACAAAGGTGTCATATGCTTCACACCAGCTCAACTGTGCAGATGCATTCCACTATAGTAGAAATATGGGTACTGGCTAATTAAAGTTACTCTGGGATGGTAAAGATCCTGTAACTCTACTATTAGCGTTTGATTTTCCTCAACAATATATTCACATAGAAAGAATAAACTATATGTACTGTGCCCTTCATTCTTATTATTGCTAAGAAACTGCTATGTTTATATCTGCAACAAAATGTTCTACAATCTCTACAATTAAAGACTGCAACTTTAGCAGTGAACCTAAAACAAGCATCCATCTTTTTATTCTTTCATTTTTTTTTCTTTTGAAGAATGAAGATAATTGTCTATTATTAGTGGCCATTAAGCTCTAGCACTTTTGACACTTGACACTCATGTCAGAGATTGGTTTTAGTTCTCTAGTCGTCGTTACCACATTCTGTGATCTTTTACCTGCATCCTTATTAGTCATCGTTACCACATTTCTTGGAGAAAGTTTCTTTTAAACATAGCCTAATAGATGAATGTCCTGTCTTGTTATATGACTAACTAAGTTTTTACATGATCGACCAAGTTATATGCTTATACATACTCATGATATACTCAAGGATACAGAAGTAAGCATGCCAAACCATCTAATATATCCTTCAGTACAATCGGAAACTAACTAATCAAATTAATAAAAAATAGTTGAATCCAATTGTTTTCCCATGTATGGCTGTGACTACTTTCTTTGTTAATAAATATTGGTATACGAGTATTGAGATTCAGGAGTGTTTTGCATTAGATATGGTTTGTCACTGCTGTTTGTAGTGCAACTTTCAGGCAGTTCTTCTTGTTTAATAGATATTATTAAGTCACAGGCTTAGTTGGGTTTAGTATCTTAGTATGGTTGAAGTCTCAAGATTGCTAATTACATTTAGCAATATGGTATTGCTTATTAAGTCACAGGCTTAGCTGGGTTTAGTATCTTATGCAGCTCCTCTACTGTTGTGCCGATGGTAGTTCCCATGGAAGAGATTGCATCTATAGAACCTGGTCAGACAACAAAAGAACCATCCAAGTTCATTTTCCTCACCATCGTTTACCGCTCAAGCTGGTCATATGCTGCAATGGTCGAAAGCTGCCTGTTAAGCTGCGCCCTGACATTGGATATTTTGTAAAACCACTTCCGATGGATATTAAAACCTTTACAAATGAGGAATCACAGCTTCCGGGAATGTTTGAATATACTAGAAGGTAAGCTTTAACCATATTTCATTCCCCACCCCCACCCACCCACCACACACACACAAGATGCATGACGTCAGTTTTACTCTGAAATGATTGCCATTAACTACTCCATTATCAAATCCAAGAAATGAGTTTCCCAGTGACATTCATGTTTAGTGGTATTTAGGAACCTGTGATCTAATTCCAACTTGCCTATCTAGTTCATTTGCTGTTCATACTTAGCTTTTGGTAGGTAAGGGTTCCTAGCCATAGTCAATGCAGGTATATGTAGACTGAATGTGAATTAGCTGAGAATCTGATTCAATCCCCTCACATTTGGTTTGGTCTGGGCATCGATATGCGAGTCCACTGACATAAGATATTTGGAATCATAGAAGTTCCACTCATATTTTGACACAAAAACTTACTTGACCTGTAAAAAAATCTTCTTGTTGTCATCTTAAGTAAATTTTATGCAATCCTTAGTTTGAATCACTCCTTAGTTCAACAACACCATGTTAAGGAGATCCAAATGAGTAATGATAAAGACACGTCCTTCCAGCATCATTGCCAACTCATAGATTGCTGTGGTGGAGTCAAAATTCCATGTAGCTGTTGAATTCTGTTTTATTGATGAAGATCAATATTCTTCTGTTGTATGTACAGATAGAGAATAGTGAAGCTGGTAACCACGGTGGTAGTTTTCTTGTTTTTCGGAAATTTCAGCATATTATACATACACAGATAATAACTTGACAAAGAAATGGAATATTAGACCATTACAATGGTAATTGCCTTGTTATCAACAGTGAGAATATCAGAGATCTTTTCACTTTGTCAGACTGTTAATAAAGTTTGTGCGAAATAGTTAATCCTAGGAGATCTCATATGTACTTTACTAATCATTGTCCCAAAGACATTAAAGTACTTAGCAGATAAACATCCCAACATTTTGTAGGAAGACACATTGTTTCTGTTAGAATTTAGAAGTATGTTCAAGGCTGGACCTCTTCTATTCTTCCTCCTTTTCCCTCCTTGTACCAGTACCTCTCACTTCACTATGAGAAGCTCTTTTTCTATGGAGGAGAGTTTTTCAATTGAGGTGGTGTGATGGTAGCAATGGCGGAGTTGAAGTGGTGTGAATAAGAAACATTGAGGTTGAATTTCCATGTAATAGGACCTTTAAAATAAAACACTAGAGGTTGAATTTCAATACACAAATTTTCCTGATAAAAATGAGTTTTAATCATGTGAGTTTTTATCAGATGGAAACTGACATCCGTATATGTTGCAGGTTGCTGATCAGTTTTATAACATCTTGCCCAAGTACTGTAACAAAGTTCAAGTATGTACTATCACTATGTGGATACCTTGAAATGTTCAATTCAACCCATCTTTTCACTCTTCTTAGTTTCTTTCCTGACAAGCTAACTCTTATTGGATCACTATATGCTCTATATAACAATTTCTTATGCAAAGATATATATTTGTTCAATTGGATTAATTTTGAGTGAACACTTGAGTAATTACGATGTTATGTTTGCATATTGTTCATCTGAAAAAAGATTTCTTGCAGATGCTGTAAGGGAAGCAATTGAAACTCTAAGGAGAAACAGTGTTAATGCCTTTTTATTGGACCTTCGAGATAACAGGTAACTGCAACAGTAGAAATATTTGAGAAAATTTCTCTTTCACACAGTAAGTGGGGGGTCCTTAAAATTCAAAACTTTGGCAGTCCGGGATATGGCAAAACGCTGCGAGCAAAACTGCTGCATGCAGGGGATGCTGCTGTGCTGTGTAGGCAGAGCACTCTGTCGCAAAACAGAGTGCATCTGTTTTTTTTTTCTGCTGCTGTTTCATGCGGAGTCTGGCATTGGGATGGACTGGCATACTTGCTGTTGTTTTATGCGGATACATATTGTGGCAGGGATGTTACGCTTTTTTGCGTTACTGCTGCTGCTGCTGCTGCTGCGCTGCTTTGCTGTTGCTGCTGGGTAATTCTTAGGATGGCCCATGAATCAGATATTTTTGGGGACATTGGTTCAAGCCTTTCAGTTCCTTTCATCTTGAGGTATGGCATATTCTCACATGTCATTTTTGGTTTAAGTTTAGACAATTAATAATCTCCAGCAATGAGCATGGATAATTGCAACAGTTCATTGATTTCTTAGAAGTTAACGTTTGGCTTCACATTCGTTTATTTTTTTGCGAAAGGTCATGATATGATATTCAGCAATCATGTATTTATGTATTCTGAACTGGATCAAATTTCGTTGGTTCCTTTAAATACTCCCTTGTTGGACTCGTGATTTACATTACCAAGATTCACACGCATTTCATTGGCCGTTTGGAATGTATCCTTGACAATTCCGATTGTTGAGTCTGAAAACTTGAGTTTTTCCTTTTTTCAGCAACTCTTGAATTTTGTTCCTAGAATCAAAACATTCATTTGCAGTGTGAGACCAGGAATCATATCATAATTTTTATGTCAAAACAGAATGCTTCGCGTAATTTATGGATTTTGATTACTAATGTCAGTCAATGCGTGTTCATGACTGAAAATAATCATGTTATATTGGTTATATCACTGTTTACTGCAAAGTAATCATGTATTTATATGTTAACAAAATACTAATTAGCTAAGTATGCATATGAGAGGACACATGTACATCTTGAGGGTGCAGAACATCAAGTCAATAATTTTTTCATCTGCAATAATTGAAGAGGGAGATCAATCAATTTTGCTTGGGGACCATTTGATATGTAGTCCATATAAATTATAAATTAACCTTGCTAGGACCATGCAGGTGTTGGATTTACGTCAGACCTAGCTTGTCCACCAAATGGGACTGACAATGGAGCGCATTGTAAGGGTAACTGAACCTCCATTCGCATTGAAACTATGGTCTTTGGGACCGTGACCTAAGAAACAATTATGCTCAAGGTACGTAGACCCTGGTATTCCAGATCAATGATGAAAGAATTTTTATTCTTTGGTGTCGTATTTAACAAGATACAGAATTTTTATTTACTATATGATTTCTGTTGTACATACATGAAAACTCTTTGATGACTTTGGAGTGTTGATGAATCTTCAGGGAGAAGTATGTGTTGCTGGATCTCGCGCTTATGTTCAGGAAGGGATTTACGATGAATTTGTAAAGAAGTTGGTCACAAAAGTAAAAGGTTGGATTGTTGGAAACCCTTTCAATCCTTGTGTTCAACAAGTTAAGGTGCGTGTCTTTTTCTTGACTATACATTGATTTTCTTGGTTGATGATTTTCGATTTGTCAAGACGACAATTCTATTCTTGAATTCTAGTTATTTTATTTTATTTTTATATTTTATTCTTGAATATTTTTATATTCTATTCTTGCAGTGAGCCATCTGCTCCTGCTGCTGGAACAACACCTGTTTGGTCACTCATAAGAGCTCCATCCCCCCCTGTTAAGCCTATCAGCGAGCCATCTGAGTTGAATGTGACCCACCCTGGATCAGGCCTATGCCATGTGTGCCATGTACTGGCTGTGTGCTTGTACACTGAGGTTATTGCTGGAGAAGGAATGATTGTAACTGCAGGGGTGATAGACTGTCATGTCCATTACATATGTCCTCAAATGACATTTGAAGCTATATCAAGCGGTTAGATTTCTATTTATATATTTATTTATTTATTTCCTTTGAGCAGTTAAGCTTAACAGAATCTTAGCAATGGCCAAATGTATAGATAGGAATGCTAGAACACTAGATAGGTCCGGTGCTCCTAGACATGTTCCTGTGGTGTCCACAGGATCATTTTCCCTTGACAAAGATGAAATTCACTCTCCTTCGCTGTGAAATGAACTAATGTGCTGCTTAATAATATGAACTATGACTACTTGACTAGTGAGATTGCAACTTTCATCTCATACTGCCTTCTTGCATGTTCTGTTTCAACCATAGCCAGTAAATAGTTTTTCTTAATATTAAGAGTGGTTGTTGGTGTAAATACTTGGTAAACCATACTGCATTAGTGTGTTCCTTGTGAATTCAGCTTTAAAACCTTATTCTGTCTACTGATTATTACTTTAACTGATTTTTGAAACAAAAGAAAGAAAGAGAAATGTTTATTTGATTATTTTTATTGATCCGTCTTTAGGGACGTGTTGTTGAAATATATGGTCCTGAGGCATCAGGAAAAACAACTCTTGCTCTCCATGTTATTGCTGAATCACAAAAGACTGGAGGTGAGTCTTAACAGCTTTTTCATGGAATAAAAGAGCTGCCTTATTGGACGTATTGATCTTATTAGCAAAATTGCTCAATCTTCCAATGTTTCTCATATGATGTTTGATCCACACACCTAGGATTATGTTTGCTCAATCTTGTATGTTTTTGGGGATACTTGAGGATTATATTTCTCTTCTCCTAACTTGGTAGGGAAATAAGACTTTGTTGTCATCATTATTTTCTGTCAATTTTGATTACTTCCAGGCCGCAGGAGTGATAACTTGCCACTGAATGCTCCATTTAGCAAATACACCCGAGTTAACGTCACTTTTTGTTTTGTAGGCTACTGTGTTTTCGTTGATGCTGAACATGCACTTGATCCAGGACTAGCTGAGGCTATTGGTGTCAACACTGAAAATTTGCTTCTGTCACAACCGGATAGTGGTGAGCAAGCACTCAGTCTAGTTGACACGCTCATAAGGAGTGGCTCTGTTGATGTTGTTGTCGTAGACAGTGTAAGTGGATGACATTCATTTAATCAAAAGTTTTCATACTAGGGCATTGCATGTTGTCGATGGTGAACAAAGCTAGTATTGTTGTGGTTTTAACTGTTCTGGAGTCCTAGTTATTTTTTTAATCTTAGGTAATTGGAATCTCCAGACATGTATAGGTAACCTTCATAGTAGTGAGACACATGCAACTTGAATTTGGAATTTTGGATCCGACATTCATGGTGTAATGAAAGCTATCATCTGAGTCTTAATGTGATATATGCTATGAATCACTTGATTTATCAATGCTAGTAATCAAAGCGTATTTGTTCAAGTTGTGACTTATCTACCTGAATTTCAGGTAGCTGCCCTTGTACCTAAAGGTGAACTTGACGGTGAAATGGGGGATGCACATATGGCAATGCAAGCAAGGCTAATGAGCCAAGCGCTTCGCAAGTTGAGTCATTCCTTGTCTCTGTCACAGACCATTTTGATCTTTACAAATCAGGTAATTTATTGGTATTGTTACCAGATATAAAACCTAATATTGGAATTAAAAAAAATTCAACTTTAACAAAACGTATTTCTAAGCAATATTAGAATTGAAAAGGATTACATACTTCTCTGTGTAGATGAGATTAATGTAGGGATATGTTCTATAATTTGGATCAGTGGTGAACTATTTACTTTGTAAAGAAGAGAGAAGGAGGGGAGGTTGTTTACTCTAAAAGCTAGAGCTTCTTGGATCTCTATAAAGCCATTATCTGTCTTCCTTTTAATTTACTATAATTTAATTTTGTGATTATGCATTTTCTTTAATAGAATAGCCTATGCATAAAATGTATTTTGTGTTTTTCAGATAAGATCAAAATTGTCCACATTTGGATTTGGTGGTCCCAGTGAAGTGACGTCAGGGGGTAATGCTTTGAAGTTCTATGCATCAGTCCGGTTGAATGTCAGAAGGATTGGGATGGTCAAAAAAGGAGAAGAGGTAAAACTAAGCTCCACTGAAATACAATGGAATACTATATGGGTATAGCATAGCATTTTCTATTAGTATGACTGATGTATGTTTTGATTTCATTTTTGTTGTTCAAGACCGTTGGAAGCCAAGTTCTTGTGAAGATTATTAAGAACAAGCATGCTCCGCCATTCAAGACTGCACAGTTTGAGCTTGAATTTGGCAAGGGGATAAGCCGTGAGTCTGAACTTGTAGATCTGGGGACCAAACATAAGTTCATTATAAAAGGCGGAGGGGCTTTTTACAGCTTTAATCGCCAAAATTTCCGTGGTAAGGATGCTCTCAAAAAGTTTTTGGCAGAGAATGAGAGTATCCGGGAAGAACTGACTGAGAAGCTTCGAGAAAAGCTAATGCACACTGAGACAGAGAAGGCAAAGGAGTCTGAAACAGAAAGTCCTGATGAAGAGCCAAAGGAAGTAGTGATTGTCTCACCAGATGCGGCTGATGAGGATGCAATTGCTGCTGTGGAAGCATGAGTGTTTCAAAATTTCCGAAGTTATATCAAGGCCCATACATTTGGTTCTTGACAAAGTCTGATTGAATGTGGAAGGAGACGTGAGTGGAAATATTCCCGTGCTACCCAGGTTTACATTCTCTGGACACTTGGCTCAGGTGCTATGAATTACCATTCGAATCCATTAAATGCAAGTTGACTACAAATGCGTATATTGATGAGCAAATGGGTTGTTGGATGATGTAAGTTTTGTGGCATTGCACCTCTGAGTGTCTGATGTATGTAGGGGGCTGTTTGTTATGCTGGTTTCAGTTTCGCTGTTATAACATGTTTCAGACAAATTTCACATTTCAGTAAATATATCTGTATTGATTACATACAGTATGCAATATCTAGTAACATTCATTCAATATTATATACTACGACGCACATTCATGCTTTTAGAGTTCTATCAGTGTAGGAGTGGAAATCAAAAAAAAAAAAAAAAAAAAAAAAATTTGCCACGGTTTTAAAAACCGTGGCTAGGGTTAGCCACGGCTTAAAACCATTGCTACTTAATTAGACACGGTTAAAAACTGTTGCTAATATCTACACCTTATCACGGCTTAAAACCGTGGCTATTTTTGCCACGGCTAAAAACCGTTTCTATGCTTCTTGCAACGGTTTAAAACCGTGGCTAAATTCTGAAAATCACCACCCCTGTTCAAGCATAAAACCGTTGCTAAACATTTAGCAACGGTTTTGAGCCGTTACAAATAATTTCGCGACGCCCCTGTAGCCCACGGCTCTTAGCCGTGGCAATGGGTTACGCCCACGGTATAAAACCGTTGCTAATGGGGGTTTTTGGTGTAGTGAAGTAACAATAGCATGGAACTCCAATTCGGTATGAACTCTGTTAGGGACGTTCTTTGAAACTCTTTCTCCGATTAAAACTTATCCATTAAGGAATAGCTTCGTCAGCATGTTCATCTTCCCAGGCCCTAGGTAGTGAATGTTCTGATTTCATATATAACATATCAATAATGAAACCCTTTTTGGTGAAGAAGGCAGGTCAGTCATCTTTCAGTTTGTGATAAAAATTAGTCACCGGAGGCAAAGGCAGTAGTACACTCTTAAAAAAAATGAAGGCGGTCCCTCAAAGGGATCATTTTTTGCCCAATAAAGTTGAATAAAAAAATTAAAAAAAGGGAGGGAGATGGTAGGAAGAAAAAACGAGATTGGGCCAGTATAGCCATGACGGCCCCTCATTATCTACATATGACCTTTTTTTTCCTAGGTCCTCATTTTGTGTGGCTTTCAGTTTAATTTTTTTTCAGCGACAGTGGTTATTGGCAAGAACTTATTGAATCTATCGTTTGGGATGTTGCACATCAGAAGAATCCGAGTGTTTGCTAGTAGTTTAATTGGCACGTTTTAGACATCAGAACAAGAAATCTCATGATTGATAGTTGGTCTTTTTCTCAATAAAAGGCAATGCATAGACTGTGGTACTAGTCAAGCATGAAAAATGCAATCGTTATACCTGCATCTAGAAAGGTCTTATTTGGTACAGAGATACTTTCAAGCAGAACTTGGCCTAGACTTTTGTTTGGCAAAGGTAAGTTGATTCGCTTCAGGGATGATGTTTGGTCGTGCCACTCTCCTCAGAGTTGCATGCCATTCGATCAATACACAAGGTTCTGATTACCTCAAAGTGATAGACTACAAAAAAGACGAAGGAGAAAAAAAATGCTTTCTCTCCCTATTCTACTGCCCAGAAAGTAGAAAACTCCAGTGCGCTCCTGCGCCTTGACTACATTATACTATAAAAATTTGAAACCTGTAGCACTTCAGCCTCCGACTCTTTCCGTCCCGTCACCATACGCTTACCTTAGCACTGGACCTCCCAACAACAACTCCCATTTTGTTTCCCATAGCATAGGTCCCTGGCGGCAATTCGAAAAGCAATTGGGTTCCAAACCTTTTGTAAAGAAGGCGGGCGGGACCGGTCGCCTTTGGTACTTTTTTGTAGTAAATTGAGTGTGTAAGCACTACGCAAGCCACGAGTGAAACATGCAACAAGCACTGGTAGAGTGGGAAGGTACTTGCAAGCAACTAAGAGAGGTCCAGTAAAAATGCTTCCTGCTTATACTGCTAGACACTTAGAGAGGTATCCGGCTAATGAAGAAATTCCAACAACACAAGCCATTACCAGCGAAAGAAAGAGGCCCCCACCTTCCTGTAATGGAGCTATAGAAGTGACGAAGCAAAGGTGGTAAGGCAGCAGCTTAAGTTGGTCTGCTCAAGAATGAGTAGTCACGTTGGACCCACAGGAGGCAAGGGGAACCCATATCAAAGATCAGAAGAAGTCTAGTCTCACCCATCTATCGATCGAAATAGAGAGCCACCAAATACACCAGCTACGCCTAACATGTGAAATGGGGGCATTAGAATGTTGTGTTCAACCTGGAATACGATCAGAAATCCCTAGAGGCGCCTCTCCAACTACCGATTCCGCCTTTACTATGGGTATTTCTGGCGGTGCTATTGTCATCTATATATATAATGAATTTTGAGGGTATATGAGATATGTGAAAAAATAAGATGCAAATAAATAAATCAATTAAACACATTAAATGAAGGTTAAATACAAAGAAATGAAACAAATATGAAATCAATATATGATTAGAAAATCATGAGGTGGTTTCAAAAATCAATAAATAAGTAGAATAAATGATACTTAGAAGAAAAAAAAACGAGGTGGTTTCAAAAATCAATAAATAATTAGAATAAATGATAATTAGAAGAAAAAAATAACCAAAATTTACGAAAAAAAAATAAAACAATCTTAAAAAACCCTCGAAAAAAATATAATTTTTTCTTTCGCCCTTTTTTCGTAATTTCAAAAAACAAACATTTTGATTATATTTTGTGAAATTTCGTGAAAACAATATCCTTGATTCTAGATATAAGGGCAAACAGGTGTCGATGGAGGGAAATGAACAATCATATTTTTTTCAATCCTTCCACTATATTATTAAAACGAGGATTGTAACCTCTAAAAAATAAACTCTCTTGAGGCTCCAACTTCTCAAGAACAAACTCTCTTGAAGCTCTAACCATTGCTATCTTACAAAGATTACAATACTCTCGAGAACAAATTTTCAAGCCTCCAACGTTTCAAAAAACAAACTCTCTAAACTCCAACTTATAAAAAAACAAGTTCTCTTGAAGCTCTAACCTTTGTTATTATATTTACTAAGAAAGATTTGAATACTCTCTCAAGAACAAACATTTCGGGAGGCTTTCCCTCCAGAACAAACTATTGAGACTCTCTCTCAAAAAGAATTCTTTTGAGGGCTCTATTGTACAAACTCCAAGTTTACGTCTTTGACCTGGCTCCTTAATCCTATTTTCTTCGAGGTCTCTTGAATGCCTTGAGCCTATATACAAAGTTACTATATATAGGCCAAACAAGTCTAACTAAACAAGGAAAGCCTACTCCTAATATGGAAGTATTTCTATATTATTTTCCTTGTCCCACAAGGAGAACTTTCTTGTTTTAACAAAAAAAAGTACACTCCTAAAAGGAAAGTATTACCATATTACTTTCCTTGTCCTGGAAGGAAAACTTTTATGTTTCAACCAAATAAGAAAACATACTCCTAATAGGAAAGTGTTTCCATATCACTTTCCTTATCCCATAAGGAAAAAAATTTCGTTATCTTAATTAAACCTAATTCAAATAGAAAATTTTCTTGTCCTAATTAGTCAAGGAAACTTTGTATGTCCTAATTAGTAAAAGAAACCCTATCCAAATAGGAAACATTCCTTTATTAACTACTAAGCTCTTAAAGGAAGATATTCTTGTATCATGATTCCTCCTTTAGGAACTTGAACTTTGTGCAATTAGAATTGGAGCTTAGGGAAAGAAACTCTATCCAAATAGGAATTTTCCTTAATTAACTACTAAGTTCTTAAAGGAACATATTCTTGTATCATGGTTCCCCCTTTTAGGAACTTGAACTCTATGCAAGTTAGAACTAGACCTTAGGGAACTCATGGGCTGCCTTAAATTTGTTGAACCATTTAGACTTCGATCGAAATTGATCAACATGTCCTATGCGACAAGCCCATGCTCTCTCCCAAGTGTCTGAGTCACCATTCATGCCCATCTATTGTCGTCCTTCAATGGATCACCTCTATTATACCACAAGTCATCAACTGGTGGCAACTGAACCTTGTCATCACCTCTAATAGAAAGTTTTTCATCTTTGAGTTCCTCCACTTCATCGTTAGAAAGATTAGACCACCTCGTTCTTGGCTTTGGTTCTGAGGTGTCCCCCTTTACCTTTTTAAACCCCTTTTCGAACATTGAAATCTTATCTCCAAAATCTGACATACTTGGAAACAAAATTTTGCACCTGTTGAACTTTCCTTTCCAGACTGGCAATCCGTTCCTCCATTGTAGCACATTATCCTTTTCACACTTTGGTAATTTTAGTGAAGAAGACGACCCATACTGTATGTGTATGGGCGTCGATAAAGACCCAATTAGCAATGAAAGTTTTTTTCTTCAATTCTTTGTACTTGAACACATTCAAAGTATGAACGCTTCTAAAACTTACCATAAGAGCAAACAATGATATCCACTAGGAAATTTCAATGAATAAACAATAACACTCAAGCGAAAATTTTCACGTCTAGACCTCCCCCCAAAAAATTGACAAACACACAACGTGCACTGAGGGGTGTCTCCATGCAAAAAATTTTGCGTTGTTTGTCAATTTTTTAGGAAGTAAAGGCCTAAATGCGAAATTTTTTACATGATGTCATTTTTTACTATTGAAATTTCCGCATGGATATATATTTTTCCTCAAGAAAGTTTTTATGGATACATTTTATGGTAAGTTTCAGAAGTGTTTAACACTTTGAACATGTTCAAGTCCAAAAAATTGAAGAAAACAAGATTTCGTTGCTACTTGGTTTTTTATCGACGCCCATACGCATGTCGTATGGGTCACCTTCTTCAATGAGTGGAGCTCGGGCGAGTTTCAATCAGTGAAGTTGATTTTCAGGTATAATAGATGTATTTTAAGTTTAATTAAAAATTGAAAATAAATCATTAAATAAGTAGATTATCAATGAGATTGGTCGGAAAGGGATTCTTCTACCCTTGCGAGCTCGGCATCACATAGAGGATTGGTTCTTTAGTTCGAAGACCCTTCAGAAAAGGGGAGAAAGTAGTCAGGGAAACCTTTCAGGGAGAGGGAAAGAACATTTGAAGCCTCAAATGTGCCATAAAAATAAAGAGTGTGGGCAGTTGGAGTAGCCCTTGAGAGAGTGAGTGAATGCAGTCAGAATAGTCGTAGCAAATGTTGGAACCCTTTAGAGAAAAAGACAGATATTGCAGTTGGTGAAGAAGAATGGTTTTGAGATAAAAAATTCTAGTTAGTTGGTGAAAAACGGTTTTGAGAGAGAAACCCCACTCTAAAACTCTCTTTCTTCATATGAAAAATTGGATTTCAAGCTTTTTATATGTGGTTGTGTTGAGTAAGTGGATGTAAAAAATGGAAAGTATGGGTGCAAATAATAGATACCCTTACTAATCTGTGCAATGGACTTTGGATTCTATTTATAGAGCTAATGTGATTACAAAAATAATAGTTTATCCAAAATTTGAAACCAATAATGAAGTGACGTACTTTAGGAAGACTTCTAGCTTTAGAATAAGCGAAGTCCAATTCTCATAGGATAGAGGCCCAATAATTTTGCTAGGCTTCTTTAATGTATAGTTAAAGTTACGGAGCTCTTACCCAATCTAAAAAATAATGCAAACATATTTTAATGATGAACACCATCCAAATTTTTTTTTGTCAAGATTGTTAAAATATTATATGTTTACAAGGGAGCAAAGTATATTTTTTCAAAATACATGGCATCTTTAACTTACGGTGGAGAACTTTTCCCCACATTCTTTCCCTTCAAATTTTTAGGGAATTTTTTTTTGTGGAATAAACCATGTTCTTGATGTGATCACTAGTATATCTTAACCCACAACTTTTGTTCCCAAAAGCTACATTAGCTTTTGTGTCCGTAATTATGGCATGTACAACATTCCCCCCTAACAATTCTTTAACAACAAAACATGTCCCTTGCATCTTTTAGCTTAGAAAATGTCATTTCTTGAACTTTGTCATTTATTTGTATAAGGTGGTGTTTTTTTTAAGTGTTTAGAAGCTAATTTGTATTAGGTGGTGTTTTTCTAAGTGTTTAGAAGCTAACTTCTAAATGAAGTTAAAAGTTCTGAACTGTTAAGACTAAGTAGTATTAGCTTTGTCAGTATAGTCCAGAGTCTGTCCAGAGTCTGTTAGTATAGTGTGGTCCAGAGTCTGTTATCTTAGTGTGGTCCAGAGTCTGTTAGTATAGGCTGTTAGGATGAGTTGTTAGACTGATGAGTTGTTAGACTGTCTTGACAGCTAGTTCTATATATATATATAGACATGTAATGTATCTATATTGATTGATCAAGTAATGAATACATTTGTTCTAACATATCAACTACACTTAGTTTGTCACGAAGCTTCAGAAATCTAGACTTCCCAAGAGCCTTGGTGAAAATGTCAGCAATCTGATCCAGAGCAGGAATGTGATGAACTTGGATAAGTCTCCTAGCAACCTTCTCTCGAACAAAATAAAGGTCCAATTCAAGATGCTTGGTTCTAGAGTGAAGTATTGGATTTGCACCATAGCCATTACTTTTGGTTGGTCAGTATTTCAACTTGATGTCAACAATGCATTTCTTAATGGAGATTTGCAAGAGGATGTTTATATGATGCAACCACCTGGCTTTACTGATTCTTCACGACCTCATGCTGTGTGCAAACTACACAAAGCCTTGTATGGCCTAAAGCAGGCTCCTCGAGCATGGTTTGAAAAGCTGAGACGCACTCTTCTCCTCTTTGGCTTTGTTCCTTCTAAGTCAGACACTTCTCTATTCATACGTCACTCTCCTTCACCAATCTTTCTCCTGGTGTATGTTGATGATATCTTGATTACTGGATCCAACTCACAAGAGGTTTCACAGGTTATTAGGCAACTAAATAATCAGTTTGCCTTACGAGATCTTGGCCTTGCTCACTACTTCCTTGGAATTCAGGTTCAACAAACTTCAGATGGATTGTTCTTGTCTCAAACTAAGTACATCAATGATCTATTGTGTAGAGCTAAAATGCAGTTTGCTAATGGTTTATCCACTCCAATGAGTGGTGGGGAGAAACTATATGACAGTGGCAGTGATCCAGTTGCTGATGTTCACCTATATAGGAGTTTGGTTGGTGCTCTACAATATGTTACCATTACTAGGCCTGAATTGTCTTACTCAGTTAATAAAGTGTGTCAATTCATGCACCATCCTCTTGAATCACACTGGAGAGTAGTCAAAAGAATTCTGAGGTATCTCAAAGCCACACCTACTGCTGGTCTTCATCTGGTTGCATCTCCTTCTTTCAAATGGACTGGATTCTGTGATGCTGATTGGGCATCTGATCCTATCGACAGGAGATCTACTTCTGGATATTGTGTGTTTCTAGGTGCAAATTTAATCTCTTGGTCTTCAAAGAAGCAGAGTACTATATCTAGAAGTAGCACTGAAGCTGAATACAGAAGCCTTGCTGCCGTTACTGCTGAATTAACTTGGCTTCAGTCTCTCATGTCTGAGCTTCATCTTTGCTCTAGCCCTCTTACTATCTGGTGTGATAATAATAGTGCTGTAATGCTTAGTGCAAATCCAATACTTCACTCTAGAACCAAGCATCTTGAATTGGACCTTTATTTTGTTCGAGAGAAGGTTGCTAGGAGACTTATCCAAGTTCATCACATTCCTGCTCTGGATCAGATTGCTGCCATTTTCACCAAGGCTCTTGGGAAGTCTAGATTTCTGAAGCTTCGTGACAAACTAAGTGTAGTTGATATATCTACACTTAGTTTGAAGGGGGATGTTAAGACTAAGTAGTATTAGCTTTGTCAGTATAGTCCAGAGTCTGTCCAGAGTCTGTTAGTATAGTGTGGTCCAGAGTCTGTTATCTTAGTGTGGTCCAGAGTCTGTTAGTATAGGCTGTTAGGATGAGTTGTTAGACTGATGAGTTGTTAGACTGTCTTGACAGCTAGTTCTATATATATATATAGACATGTAATGTATCTATATTGATTGATCAAGTAATGAATACATTTGTTCTAACATGAACAAACTGTTTGATTAGAAGCTGTAAAATTAGAAAATGTTTGCTTTTAAGTGTTGAAGTTTTTTTTTTACATTTTTCTCCACCTTTAAAACTCCCATCACCTACCACAAACCACCAATATTAACCCCCTTCTCTACCCATTTTCTTTCTTCGAAATACCATTAAGATCTCTTTCCACCACTACTAGAAATCACATCTTATCTCTCTTCATTCCTTATATAATCTTCAATAGAGAGGAAGAAAAAGTGAAAGAGGAATAAGAAAAAGAAGAAGAGGAGAAAGGGAGGCCAGAAAGGGTGGTGTGACGGTGGAAACACTACTCGCGTGATAAAGTGGAGGTGGAGAAAAGATAAGATCTTTGATAAAGGACAAGAGTATTAGCAATCATTGCGAATTTATTGTGAGGCTATTATCAGAATAAATTTTCATTAAGCACTCAGTGCTAAGTGATCAACACCCCCATGGTGCTTACTCCAATCATAACTTTATTTTCTGATTATAATTTAAAATAAACTCTTTTTTCAAAGTGTTTCACTTCTTATTAAGACTCTTGAGTCTACTCGGAACAAAAAATAAACACCCTTTAAATCTATAGTTATAAGTATTGAACCCCGAATCTACAGTGTTATTGTCATAAATCAACACCACCTTTTAGTATTCCCCAAAAGCCCTCATAACTAAGTTTAAATTACAATGAAAGTATTTTTAGAATAAAAAAATATAAAAAATGCAACGGGCATTACTGGTGTGAACACAATTTTAAAAATTAGTCTATTCACAAGTAAACCCTAATGTAATAGGAATTTACCTACAATTTACCCTTATTTCTTTTATGCCTTTAAATCTTTCACCAACTGTAAACCATTAGATTCTCATGCATCCAATGGTCTGGATATTAGTGCTTCTCACTAATTTGTTGATGAAATTTCAAACGGCTCAAGCCGAAAACAAGTAAGCCAATATTGGTCACCCAATTTTAAAAGACATCTTCTTCTCCAAAGTACTTGTTGATACTTAGCTCAATAAAGTGTACGAATAAGGGCCGATTGGAGATGATTTTTGGTTTTATGTAAAAGAGAAAATCTAGTATTGAGGAATTACGATGACTAGAGAAAAAACAGGACAATCAACCAATCAATCACAACCATTTGAGATTTGATGGTGGGATTTTTGAAAGGCAGTGACTTAATCACCATTTCTAATGAAGGATATCACTATCTCACTTTATTTTTTGGATCTGCTGAAGGACACCACTATCTCATTTTTTAGATCTGTTGAAGGAAACCACCACCCTAACATTTTTTTTCTCTTAACCGAAGCAACACTACTTCGCCCGCCCCACCACCACCTCATCATACCTTGCCACCGCCAGCCGACAATGGTGGTGGTGCTTGATGGAGAAGAAAAAAGGGGGAAAAGAGATAAGAATGAGAAAAATGGGTGAGCGGGAGGAGGAGGAGAATAAAAAGAAGAGTGATAAGGATGAGAGGTGGCGGGGTGGTAGTGGTAATTAATAGAGAATAAATTAGAAGATGGGAGGAGGATGAGAGGTGGCAGTGGTGGGGTGGTGCTGGTAATTGATGGAGAAGAAGAATAAACAAAAAAAGGGAGGAAGGGGAAATGTTGCGGTGGCGGGTGGTGGCGAGTGGTGATGGTAATTGATGGAGAAGAAAGTAAGATAGGAAAAGAGAGGGGGAGAGGAGAAGAGGGGTGATATGATTTTTTGTTTATATTGGTGATGTCTTTCAGTAGATGATGGTGCCTTCAGAAAATAAAACACTAATGATGTCCTTCAACAGAAATAGTGATTTCATTTAACAAATGCCTTTTTTAAGGATGGAATTGGGGTTTTTTGGGCTTTCTTTTGGATTGTTAAAATTCTCAGACTTTAATGAACGCATGTCAAACAAAAATTTGCACTTTATCTTATTAAATTGATCTAGGAAAACTGTTTAAGAATATGAGATTGATTAAATAAGGTAAATCAGATCAGATAGCTCTGGATCAAGATCATATTTGGTCCCAAAAGCTAAAATCAAAAGTAGTGTACTTTGTTTAGTTACAAACTTTTTTTTTTAACTAAACATATCATCCATGTGCTACCAGAACTAGATCATACTAATATATTTGTAATGGTGAGTGATTCAAATATGTGCATAAACTACTAATATAATTAGTTGATTATGTGTAACTAAATACAAAACTCGAATAATAAAGAAAGAGTGAGTATGCAGAGCACTTAGTGCGTCCAATGCTAGTAGTGTTAATGCTCCATGAGGGCAAAAACGCAAGCATATAACTTTTAAAAGCTATAATGATCATGTGTCAACATTGGGATTTGCATTTTGTGACCCTCATTGTCTTCAGCAACGATTGTGATTTCACTTTTCGAGGTAATTTCGATAAATTGATTTTAAGAAATATTTTGTTGTGTATAGAAAAAACGTACAAATTTTTATTGTAATTTTAAATAACATTATCAATATAAGTTATGCATTTTAAACTCTTACATATTACATAAAGACTATCACAAGACTTGTAATGTCATACAAACTACATATTGCACATGAATCACTTATATAACAAAATTTTAATATTAAACTATATTATAACGGGTCAAAATGTACTGACATTGAGATTGACCTAATGAAAAAATAAATATTTCGGTTTCAAAAGAAATTTCGGTAACTAAAAAATAAATATTCGATGAAAATTCGACATTTTTCGAGAAATCACATTCCTTGGTCCTTATCTATTTTATTAAACTAAATAATGCCCCCTATTACCCATTTATTCATATTTTATATCTTTATTTCCTAATTTTAGATTATACAAGGATTTGGTAAAAATTTTGAACAACAGACAAGTATACAATGACTATGTGCAGCCCTTTTTCCTACTTATTTAATTTGCAAACATCTAGCCAAATCCATAAATAAAAAATTATATAATCCTCCTTAACTATCAATCGTAGTCCTCTTTTATCTCCAAATCCTATGAATAGTAAAATTCCTAGCTAATTTTTAAGATAGACTAATGTATTACTATTACTCGTGTCATTGGCATGACATAAAGTGAATCATGGGATTAGGTCAAACTCGATTTAAAAATATAAAAAAGGACTGAAAAATTGTCGCAATGAATTATCTCCAAACTTTAATTTTTCAAATATCGAATTTAGGGTCTTTGCTTGAATCCGCCTTAAGATGTAGGTCTAATACTTTGATTAAGTTATGGTATGAAATGCATTAGACATTTTTTTAAATACATATGAATATATGATATGACATTAATATTTTGACATTTTAAGTGTTTGTATTGATCATTGGAGAAATCTTCAAAAATGCATCCCAACGATACCAAATTTACCAAAATTCGACAACTAAGTAGATAGTCATGACATTTTAATTTTAAGAAAAAACATAAATGTATACAAAATTTTCTTATTTCGCCACATGTACATTCCACCAAATTTTTTATTTTCTTTGTCTTTTCTACATGTTTTATATTTACAAACATGTCATTATATATAATGAATTTCTACCATCAACATATTTTCTAACTTTCAATCCTAGTCATTTTTTTATCTTCAATTTCTCATAAATAGTGAACCTGTAATTGATTTGTAAGATAAACTAGGGTATTCTCCGTGCCATTGGCACTCCACATATACATTTTTTTTATCTAAATATCATGTACTAAACACCATCCTCACTTTCGCCCTCAATCAATTTTAAAGTGCAAGCCTACTCTAAGGTAAAATATATATATATACACTATAAAATTTAGGGTTATACTTAGGGAAAATGACTTTTAGGACCTACTATTTAACAAAATAGACAATTTAGATACCATAATTAGGGGTGGGCACGGGATGGGACGAGATTGACCCATCCCGTTCATTCGGGATCGGGACGGGACGGGATCAGCATGCTGTATTTGTTGATCAAGTTTTTTGATAATTTAATGGATAAATTGTCTGAAAATATCAACTCAAAAGTTTCACATATATAAGAAATCTTCATCTTTCAAGAACTCGCCTCTCTATCTCCTCATCTTAACAATCAAAACAAAGTACAAATTCGGGTATGTCAGATAATCCAAACGTTTGTAGCTGATGTTTCTTAAACTAAGTAGAGGATTTCATAATGATGGATTAAGAGTGTAAGACTGAATGTACATTTAACACTTAACAGAAAATTGGATAAAGGCGTATGTCAAGTAATGAAACCGGGTTAGTCATTAGTATTAGTGTTTCACCTTTTTCTCAGTTGGCAAGTTTCCACTAACATTCTCCTGCTCTTGCCCGCACTCAGATTTGAAATCTATTAATGGACAGAATAGATGACGATGTAGAAGAAGAAGTTACCTAAAATAAAATAATAAATAAATAAAAATATTAATAATAAATATTGAAAAATTAGTTCGGGACAGGACGGGATTGGCGGGATTGAAAATCTTCATCCCATTCTAGAACAGGACGGGACGGGATCGGAATGAAATTATTCAATCCCATTGAGACCTAGAAAAATCAGTACGGGATCGCGGGATGAGATGCCCACCCCTAACCATAATTGATGTAATGGCTAATTTGTGCCTAATTTTATACTTTTATGACTAACAATGACTCTTTTATTAACCAAGGTTAACCTATAAATTTATATGACATATTTACCCTCCTAAACAAATATAAAACATAATTTTATAGTTTTATAACCAACAAGGACTACAGAAAAAAAATCTACTTAAATTTTTATTGAACGACAATTTTAGTTACTCTTTGTTATTGATCAACAAGGACTATAGGAAAAAAAAACTACGTTAGTTGTTATTGAACGACAATTTTAACAAGGACTATGGAAAAAAAATTGTTTGTTTACTGACCTGAAAATAATGGACAACATATGATAAATCCTAATTTTATTCAGAGAACAGGCTAATGTTTTTTTTTCTATAGTCCTTGTTACAATTGTCATTTAATACCAATTTTTTTTCTGTAGTCTTTGTTGGTCAATAAAACTAACAAAGAGTAACTAAAATTTGTTAATAACAATTAACGTATGGTTTTTTTTTTCTGTAGTCATTGTTGGTCAATAACAAAAAGTAACTCAAATTGTCGTTCAATAACAATTTTATATTATAAATCCTAATTTTTCATATGATAAATCCTAATCTTTTTCAAGTCAGTGAACATGCTAATGTTTTTTTCTAGTTCTTGTTAAAATTGTCATTCAATAACAATTAACATAGGGTTTTTTTCCTGTAGTCCTTGTTGATCAATAAAATTAACAAAGAGTAACTAAAATTGGTCAATAACAATTAACATAGATTTTTTTTTTCATGTAGTCATTGTTGGTCAATAATAAAGAGTGACTAAAATTGTCGTTCAATAACAATTAACGTAGTTTTTTTTTGTAGTCATTGTTGGTCATACAACTATAAAATTAGGTTTTCTATTTGTTTAGGAAGGTAAATATGTCATATAACCTTATGGGTTAACCTGGGTTAATAAAAGAGTCCTTATTAGTCATAAAGTATAGAATTATGCACAAATCAGTCATTACATCAATTATGGTATCTAAATTGTCTATTTTGTGAAAAGTAGGCCCTAAAAATCATTTTCCTTTATACTTAATCAAAAAATTTCAAAAGCCGAGAGTGAGTTGTCCCACAAACTTTTGATTCACACAAATATGAAATTCAAGATTTTTGTACAAATGTGCATTAAGATGTCCGCCTCATTTCTTCTTTTTTTCCTGGTATGATCGGCCCATCTCATTTCTCTTTAAAATATTAACGACGTGAAATGCATTAGATGTATTTAATAATAAATACATGTTTTTAAATTTTTAGCGTTTGTATTGATCATTACTTTCATTGAAAAAATCATCAAAATGCATTACGACATTACCAAGTTTACAACAATTCAACAAAATTATGAAAATTTTAATTTAGAGAAAAAACATACAAATTTTCTCAGCCCATCACATTTTTATCCACCAACTTTTTCACCATTTTTTTAATTTTCTTTGCCCTTCTACATATTTTATGTTTACAAGCATGTCATTATAGAAACCCTCAACAAATTTTCTAATATTCAATCCTAGCCATCTTTTATCTCCAATTCCTAATGAATAGTGAAACACCTATTTGATTTGTGTAAGATAAAATAGTAAGGTATTCCCCATGTCGTTGGCATTTCACAAACATTTTTTGTTTAGATGTGCATTATATGCCAGCCTCTTTTTTTTTTGGTATGATCGGCCTGTCTCATTTTTTTGAAAAATATTGAAAAACACTAACAATGTGAAATGCATTATATATTTTAAATAATAAATTACACATTTTCATATTTTAATGTTTGTATTGATCATTGGTTTCATTGAAAATATCTTAAAAATGATTCCAACGATACAAAATTTAGCAAAGTTCGACACTCAAGTAAATAGTTATGACGATTTTAATTTTGCGAAAAAAAAATACACTCACAAAATTTTATCTCTCGCCACATGTACATTCCACCAACTTTTTCACATTTTTCATTTTCTTTACCCTTCTATATGTTTTATATTAACAAACATGTCATTATAATAAATGAATCTCAATCCCAACATATTTTCCAACTTTCAATCCTATCCGTCTTTTATCTCAAATTCTTTATGAATAGTGAAACACATATCTGATTAGTAAAGTATATTAGGGTATTCCCCGTCCCATATTGGCACTCTATATACTTTTTTGTGCTACATATTATGTAATGAACACCCGCATCACCATCTTCATTTTCGCTTTCAAACGGTTTCGAAGTGCAAACATATTCTAAAATAAAAATGTACAATATAAACTTTAAGGTTAGATTCAGTCAAAGTTTGAATCAATTAGGGCAAAAAATTTAAACGCTGAGAGTGAGTTCTCCCCCAAACTTTGAATTCGCCAAAACATGAAGTTCATAGTTTTTTATTCAAAGGAAATGTGCCTTAAGATGTCCGATTTATATATTTTTATTTTATTTTATTTATTTATTTATTTTGGTATCGGTCCATCTCATTGTTTTGAAAAATACAAATGACATGAAAAACATTTGACATTTTAAATAATATATATACGATTCTATTGATCATTAATTTTGTTGAAATTGGAGTTCTTTGTTTGAATACACTTCTTAAGAAACCCTTTTCATTCACTTCAAAATATTGAAAATGCTCACTGAATGAAATGCTTTCAAAGTTTTTTAATAATAAAATAAATATTTTTAAATTTAAGTGTTTGTATTGATCATTGGTTTTGTTGAAAATATCTTCAAAAATGCATTTCAACGATACCAAATTTATCAAAATTCGACAACTAAATAGATAGTTATGATAATTTTCATTTTGAGAAAAAAACACAATTTTGAAATTTTAAATGTTTGTATTGATCATTGGTTTAATTGAAAATGTTTTCATAAGTGCATTACAATAATATCAAGTTTACCAAAATTCGACACTTAATAGTTATAGAAATTTTAATTTTGAATGAAAAGAAGACATAAAAAATTTCTATCTGCCACCTATATGTTCCACACCTTCATTCTAAATTGTATGTTTCTTTTATTTTGCTATTCTATATACGTCATATTTACAAACATACCATAATGGAAAATAAATCCCCACCCTCAACATATTTCTCATGATCTTTTTTTTTAATCTCCGTATCCTTATAAATAGTAAAAATCTAATTTGTTAAGAAATTTTACAAAAATCTTTAGCCAAATCCTCTAAAATTTAATTTATATTATTAAAATTTCTAAAAAAAATTAGTTTAATATGCTCGCAACACACGCTAGGTAGGTGTTAAAAAAACAGAAATTCTAAATGTCGAGGAAGTGGGCGAGGAAACCAGTGAGGAAAAGGAGGTGGCGGGGGTGAACCATTCACCCCTCGGGATGTGTGCCCACTTTTTTGGCACACGCATCCCGAGGGGGTGAATGGTTCACCCCCCGCCACCTCCTTTTGCTCGCTGGTTTCCTCGTCACGTAGAACCACTCTAAAAAAAAAACGAAAACAGATGGAAATGTCTATTCATAGCGTAGAAAGAAATAAGAGCCTTGCTAGGGCCTCCCTCGCTCCCTAGAATCAGCCAAGAAATACATATATGAAGGGAATCCCAAGGAAGGTCGGTTTAATTATTGACTTTTAAACCTTATGAGGGTCTTGGCAGACTAACCACTACGTCACTCCAATAGTTTATACAATTTATTTGTTTCCTATCACATGCTAGTGTGAAACCAAAGAACCAATAGAAGTGGAGTCATTCCCATTAAACTTTTCTCCATAATAAAACTTTTTGTCCATAATAACTGCTAAGACGGGGGAGATCTGAAATTGTTGGTGGGCAAAAGCCACGACCAATTCTCAGGCATTCCAAACACTATAATCATAACAACCACCTTAGCTTGGCTTGGCTTTCTTCCCCCTCTCTCTGCCCTTCCATCAATGGAGTTTTTCAATCATAGAAGACTACTTCAAGAACCAAACATAACAACCCTTCCATTTCCATCTTGTTGTTTTTCTTATCCTTTCAAGTGCCCAAAAAACTCATATGAGTGCTTTGTTTGCCCTCCACCTATGGCACAATCACCCTCACAAAACCAACACGTTCCACCTCTTGTGATCATCATGGTAGCTGTGCTCGGTACTTGTTTTCTTCTGGTAAGCTACTATGCCATCATCGTCAAGTATTGCTCCTTTTATTCGCAGAGGTCTTCGGAAACTCAAGATAACAACACCCACGAAGATTTTTTCGATGAAAACCATGGTCCAGTGTTGGATCACCCCATTTGGTATATTAATACTGTTGGTCTTGAGCAATCCATTATTAACTCGATTCCTGTGTTCAAGTACAAGAAAGGAGATGGTCTCGTTGAAGGGACTGAGTGCTCGGTTTGCCTTGGTGAGTTTGACCAAGATGAGAGTCTTAGGCTCTTGCCCAAGTGTAGCCATGCTTTTCACCTCGCTTGTATTGATACTTGGTTAACAACCCATACCAATTGTCCTCTTTGTCGTGCCCCAATTGTCGCTACAGCTATTAGGTCTTCGAATTTAATAGTTGGGAGCTTCAGGTAGAACCCCAGGCCATTGAGAGCTCTGGGAGTGGAGAAGGAGGAAGGGGTCATGACGTGAATGAAGATGTGCCTTCCCCGGTGGTGAATGAAGATTTGCCTTCTCAAGTGCGAAACGATTTGCAAAGGGTCGATGATGAGAAGCAGATAAAGTGGATGAGAAGATCCATGTCTATGGGGGTTTCTCCTGCAAGCTTGATTGGTAGATCTTCTTCTAAAGGAAGAACATTTGAAAAGCTAGCTGTTTCCATGAAGAGATCATTTTCGAGTGGTGGGAAGCTCTTGCTGTCAAGATCGGACCAGAGTTCAATTCTTCCCATGTAAAGTTAAAGTTTTGGGATAGATAAATTTGTATGTCTTGGATGCTCTAAACAAAATGGGTGTCCCCTAAACTATGAAGGATATGATGATGATGATTCAGAAACAATGCCTGATGAATTGTTACAGGTGCAGATTCAAGTTCTTGACTCTTGCTGAGAATTAAGAAACTGTCAATATCCCATAAATCATTTAGTTCTTCCAAGGTTTGAAAATTAAATGTATGATAATGTATTTTTATGATGATAGATTTTTGTCTCGATGATGCAAGAGGATAAATCACTTGTGATATTGATGATAAATGATTGTTCATGTATTTTGTTTTCCTTCCAACTTCAGGTAATTATTTGGTTCTGAATGTTGCTTTAAATTTCATTTGCACGTAGACGCCCATCGAAGGCTCGTTGAATGCATAGCTCTTAATGTCTCTGTACTAAAGCTCTTTAAGTCAATTCAGAAAAGGCATTTAACAAGCTACTTTCATTTACTCCCTGATTGATGATCAATGCCTATCTTATTACTCTTCACTGTCTGAGTGGGACTAATTCACAAACTTAAACATGATTACTGCCGCATCGATCTATTCCCTACCAGTAGTTTGAGTTGAGTTGCTTCATATAATCTCATACCTCATATTACAACTTCAACTTCTTGCTGGTTTGAGTTGAGTTGCTTCATCTAATCTCATACCTCATATTACAACAACTACTTGCTCCACTTCTAAGCACACTGCTAAACTTTCAGCCTATTTACCGCTTCACCTGGAACACTCAATACTTATATGCTACACCAATTGAGCATACAAGATACAAGGGCCCAACTGTGTCATTGAATTCAAATCCAAACCATCATTGGCAATTATTACCAACATCATCATTGTATGAAAAGAAAAGTATCTGTCGTCTGTTAGAACCGTAAAGGCTTGTTCATGTACTTCATAAATAAATAAATAAAGTAACTAGCACTTCAACAAAAATTGGTTCCAATCAGGCCATTTCAACGACAACCACTACACCAAATTGACATTTTTGTCACAACTCCCAAACAGAAACACTTTTAAGCTCTAACAATCTACCAAACAATTTCAAGTAAAAATTAAATTTAATTAGTCAAAAAAAAAATAAAAACAGTTACACAAAAGAAGTGATACAATCAATTGTATCACCATGAATAGTATCACTTGTAGCACCATCCTATTCATGGTGATACAATTATTGTATCACTTTGTTTTTTAAAATGTGTAAAATTGTTTGGTGGACTGTTAGAGCTAAAAAATGTTACTGTTTTGGGAGTTGTTACAAAAATGTCAATTTCGTATAGTGAACAAAATAACTTCATAAAACTACAACAAAATAGCTAGATAATTTATTCAACTCTGTTGCAATTTCATCAAACTTATCTATATTGGCACCCTTCCTCGACCTTTCATTAGAGCAATGGAACAAACACTACACCAAAAGGCTCGTTTAGCTACGGGGAGGTGGCCACGGCTCTAAGCCGTTGGTTTATTTGCCACGGCTAAAAATCGTGGCTATAACGACCAACGGTTTAAAACCGTTGCTAAAAAATAAAATCGTGGGGAAAAAACACTACACTAAAAGGGTTGCTACAGTTTTAAACTATGGCTATAACTGCCAACGGTTTGAAACCGTAGCTAAAATTTTTTAACTTTCACACTTTCGCCAAAATGGTATCGCGCTTTGGAGGGAGATTTTCGCGCTTTGGCGAAAAAAATTGATGAAAAACAGATATTCTCGAAAGAAAGAAGAAGGACGAATGAAGGAGAAGCAGGGAAGAAGAAGAAGAAGGACGAAACAGGGAAGAAGAAGAAGGACGAAACAGGGAAGGACGATAGAAGAAGAAGCAGGGACGAAACAAACTCTTGAAGCAGGGAAGAAGAAGGACGAATGAAGGAGAGGGCGATAGAAGAAGAAGAAGAAGAGAAGAGAAGGTAAGATCTCCTTCTTCTTCTTTAGATCTCCTTATTCTTTAGATCTCTTTGTTAATCTCTTCTTCTAATTTTTTCTTCTTTCAGCAAAGCAAACCCTAGAACTCACTTTCTTCTTTTCTCCAGCTCGATTTCTGAAGAGGAGAAGAAGAAGATTTTTCCGAATGGATCAATTTCCCCGAATTCCCTCTCGTTGTTGTTCTTGCTTTCGTACATTACATCAATTCCACAATCGCCGGAGAGAGGGCTTCGATAACGAAAGAAAGACCTAGCTTTTGTTAAACCTTTGAAATGGATATCGAATCATGTGATTCTTGAAACCCTAATTTATCATTTTATGATTCTTTAAATAGCTTTGTTTCATTTATTGAAAACAATCTCGTTTTCTGATTGGTTTTGCATGGATGACAAGTGGTCGGGTTTCTTGGTCATGTTCCTCTACTCCAGAGGCTTCCGAGTTCATCAATCAAGAAAATTGCGGAAGTTGTTCAAATCAAACATTACAGTAAGTCAGAATGCACAATTTGTTTGTTGATTGCTCGTAAGGATTTGAAATTGGTGATTGAGATTATATGCTTGTGATGTATTGTGGACCCCAGGGACTATGTTGTTCGCCGAAGGGGATAAGGGAGATGGAATCTATTTCATATTTGAAGGAGAGGTAAGTTTTTTTTTCTTCCTGTTTGAAGGGTTTGTGTTGAAATTTTAGGTGTATTGGAATTTTAATGATTGAAAATGCTATTTGCAGGCTAAAGTGGGTGGATCATTCAATGTAGAGGAAGACAATCGTCAAGAGCTTCAGTTGAAGCAGTATGATTACTTTAGCTACAGTGAGCATCATTCTTTTCATTTTATAAAGTTGTATTTTCATTTCCATTCCATTTTAACATGGATTACACTTTTAGAACATTTCTTATAACATATCACCATAACGAAAGGCCATATGTAGTCCTTAATCATTTAAACGAGTTAAAATATATCTTTCACATCTCATAACATAAGTTAAATGAAGTATTGACATTCATATTCACCCCTCAATTATGTCAAATATCATAATACATATATCATGCCATCTTTTGTGCAATTCATGGGGGCAAGCGATAATGTGGGAAGAGCCTCGGTATATACATATTTTTTTTTTAAAATGAACCTTTTAAACGAACTTATTTTGAAGAAGGGAAAATGGTTCTGGGAGGTTTGTTCCCGGTATTAGATAAACAAACCTCATGAAAAATTTAAAACATAAAGAAAGCCCAATTTGGAGTTGATTATGTATTGACTAAAAGAGTTTATTGAGAATTTTGTTTAGTATTGAAGTGCTTCAAAGGGTATATTTACAATACATAGTCAAACATATTTGCTGGCATCCTTCACCTTTTTAATGGACTACCAGGTCCTCTTTTAGTGCAACAAAAATCTGTATTATAAACACAATAAAAATTCACCCCAAAAGGTATAAAGTTGAACACATAAACTTCGATTTTTTTTTGCAAGTTTCAACAGATTTTCCTACTGCTTTGGGGGGAGGATGGAAGTGGATGTTGGTGTTGGAATAATTATAAGGGTCATTGGCAGTTTATGGACAAAACACATTTTGACCGCGCATTTAAGATCCACTAGTGTTTTAAATTAACGACACTACTAAACTAAAAAATTATGTTTTTTTAGTTCGTTTGAGCTCAATTTTAAGTAAAATTTTGAGGAAAATACTAATTAACACTACAAGCGTGTAAAAGTTTCTGCATATTTAAACATTGCTCCTGGAGATATCTGTTTAGACGCCTCTTCAAGGGTCTTGGACAACGGGCGGAAGCCGGTTTGTATTGCACTCAAGGTGGGCCCTCAAAATTATTTTTATGCATATCTCGAGGTGCCGTGTCAAAACGGGCAGAAACTTTAACACGTTTATGATGTGAATTCGTTATTTTCCTTAAGGTTTCAGCTCAATTGGAGCTCAAATGATTTAGTTTTCATTTAGTCTTGTGTATGTAGTATCCTTAGTGTAAATAAAAAACTAAGGATACTGAAAGACATTAGTCTTGTGTATGTAGTATCCTTAGTGTATCATTAGTCTGTGGCAAGACATTAGCTTCATAGTTTGGCATTGCCTGGGACATACTGAAAGACATCTCCTTGAAATTTTTTAGTTCAATTGGGCTTCCTTGTTTTGTGATTCTTCTGGTGTAATTTTTGGGTTTGGATGCTTAAATGATACTCTCCTCTTGCATTTTTCGAGCTTATTTTAATGCATCTTTTTTCAGTCGATAAAACAATAATTTCTTGAGTGTAGCATTCTTGTTATTTATTGTTTACAGGTGAAACCTGCTTCTCCATGTTGATTCCTTATCTTGTATTCTTCAAACAACTGCCCTCATGATTATGGTTGATCCTTTGAGGTTGATCTCTACAAATATAAAACATCAAAGAAAATATTGTATTCTAGCACTTGAACCTCATTAATATTATACCTCCAATACAATTCTAATAACACTATTATCGATGGAAGTTGATTTGCTTGTTCTTGCCGGATGTATATAGTTCTTTGCTCCAACCAAAATCAATATGGTGTGCTGATGAAACACTTATGGCACGCCCACTGTTGGAAAGCATACTGCAGTTGGATCCTATAGAGGTATGTATCCTTATGCCACTATAATCTTCTCAGGTTTGGACTTCATTGTTGTTATTTTGAAGTAATGTAGTGTTATGTCACTACTTTTATTGTTTTCCAAATGCACCTTTAATTTCACAATATAGCACTCATTTGTAGCCCTTGGCTTGTGGCCTTCTCAGCCACGTAGGCTTTTAATTTTATTATATTATCTGCCTTAGCAGTTTATCATTTGCAACAAGTAGCTTGAATTAAAATTTTTTATTTTCTTTAGTGTTTTGTTCCTCAATTTCTACTTTCTTAGCAGTCTCATTTCTTCTCTTGGTCTTTGCAATTTTTAACTTCTTGGCAGTCATAAGTGGGAGAATGCTTTTTTTTTAAATCAAACAAAGCAATTGGTGGTTCTTTGGATGTAGACTTAAGCAGTACATTTTGTGGGAGAATGCTTTTTTTAATCAAACAAAGCAATTGTATTTAAAGCAATAAGAAACTAAGTGACTGACAAAATCACAAGTGATGGAGAAGATACTCTCCCAATCAGACATGCACATATGGATTGAAAGCTTGCTAAGATTAATCTTAATTGTTTTGGTTTACTAAGGTTAATCATTATTGTTTTGTTGAATGGACAACTGAAATGCCCTGATAGCAAAATATGCATCTCTAGAAGATCTTAAGGGCTGTGAAGAGATTAATAAAACAAGCACCTAAATTGTCATCTTCCCTAAATCAGAATCACTGTAACAGTCCTTGATTCTACCGTTGCACATACTTAGGGTTGTTGACCTTTCGAAACTGTTCTTTCTTCTTCATACTCTTCTCTAACTAAATTCCTAGCTATCCTATTTTATTAAACCTTGAAAGACTAGTTTAATGTTTTCGTTAGTCAGACCCTTGAATTAATGTTGTAACCTTTTTATTTTTGTTAATGCAAACAATGATATGAATGTACAATTTTTATTTTTATTTTATTGACAAAGAAAGTTGATTTAAAAAGGGAGATACACACTTTGCATCAAGTCATTCTACAATTATGAGCACATCCCCTTTCCCTTGTCTCACTGAATTGTCAAGAGTCATAACCACCCAAAAAACTTTGCTTAAGTGAAGCAAGGAACAAAGAAAGATGAAAATACACATGCAACTTTTGGGAAAAAGCTAAAAATTATACACTAGCATATAAAGAAATGATATTTGAATAGTATGAGATATTCACACTACCGTATTCAGAACTAATCGAGCCAAACTAATATAGTAGTACCTCACATTTGCAAAACATTACGTTGTCAAGGCCCTGCAGTGGCAATGCTTTACTTTTAGGTTTTTATTTATTTATTTATTTTTCCTTTTTTTTTTTTTTTTAAAGCGGCTTGCTCACCTTTTGAGCCTCTTAAAACACCTTGGGTGCCTTGGAGCTACTTGATGTTGCGATTTTTTGCAAGTGTACAAAATCACGCAAGTAATAAAAGTGTGAGTGTCGTACACATGGATTGATAATTCAAACTAAGTACTGAATTGACTACCTTAATTCTATTGGGAAAAATCGATAAATAAATTGAGTTAATAAAACAAATAAGACAAAATAAATTAAGATAGGAAACATGCAATAAACTAAGAGATAAAATTAATGAAATAAGGCATTAGAACATTTGATTTCACCTAACTAATCCATAATTGATTATTAAACAATATAAATAAGACTAATTATCCATGTTGGATGTGTGATCGTTTGCATAATCTATTTATTTTAATGCTTATATTAAGATTCCTTTGTGAAATAGAAATGAATATATGAATGTATGACATTGCTACCTTTCTACTGGAAATGGTAAGTGTTTTGCTAATCTTGTGTCTTTTATGATATCCATTAGTTGTTTACTTAAAGTAATATGAGGCTGCTATCTTATGAGGCTGCTATCGAATGTTGCTGATATAAAAGTGTCTTTCACAGTGCCAACACTTTTCAGGCACCCCTATAAAAAATTTAAGGATGAGCAGGGCAACTGTTGGCTAAAACTGCTTCCCTTGAAATTCATTTTTCTTTTAAATGTTCTAGTTGGTTTATTTTTTTTTATTTTTATTTTGAAGGGTGGAAAAGGCCTTCACGCAACTCTGAATTCTTTCTCCAAAAAGTTTTGTGGAGTTCTCAATGGAATTGATACTGAGGCATGGGATCCTTCTACTGATACTTCTCTTGAAGTTCAATATAATGTTGATGATCTTCAAGGGAAAGTAGAAAACAAAGAAGCTTTGAGAAAGAATTTAGAACTCTCCTCTGCCAACTCTGGGCAGCCACTGGTAATCACTTTACGCCTTTCTCATACTTTTTCATATCAGACAATCAGTGATCACTGATCAAGTGACCGACACCGTGAGATAAAACCTCATGATTCTGTCACGAGGTTGAGCATCATATCACGATGATCAACACTGACCAAGCATAGGAAAGTGTTTGTAAACATCCATAAGAGCAGGTTATGTATGTCAGTGACAAGGCCTACAATCTAACTTTTAGATAAAGTTTCTGTATTTTTATATAGATAACTTTTCTACCAGTGTGGGTTTTTCATAGATTGAATCTTGTTCATGAATGTATTCTTAATGCAACTTTTTTGCTGCTTCTAATAGTGGATAAGCAGTTGATCATTCTTAAATTTTCACTATGTTCATACTTCTTACTTGAATTCTTTGATGTATGCTGAACTAGGTTGGGTGCATAACAAGGTTGGTTCCACAGAAGGGTGTCCATCTCATTAGGCATGCAATATTTCGAACAATGGAGCTAGGAGGGCAGTTTGTTCTTTTAGGTTCAAGTCCTGACGAGCATATCCAAGTAATTTTCCCTTAAAGACTTCAGTTTGCATGTTTTCTACATTTCCTTTCAGTTGAGTTGTAGCCTGGTTTCTTAATTTCATTAACAAAACCATTGTCCTTGTAGTGTTTTGATGTAGACGATGAAACCATCCCACATCAGTTTCGCAATGGTTTTACATTTTATCACCTGATGAGCAGGTAAGGATATCAGTTCCTTAATAATATATAGAGACTACTACTGATCTTTTCACTTCATCATACTGCTGTAACTCAGACAGACACATTTATTTTTACCATCACTCTGATCACCATTCCAATCATGTAAAGGGATTGAACGGCGCTTTGGAACGGGCATTCAGCTACTATACTAAGAAAAGTGAAGATTGGCAGCAGCTTGTTCAAAAGGATATGAAAATAGATTTCAGTTGGGAAACTTCTGCTGACCAGTATGTTGAACTTTTTGAAAGTGCCGTGAGCAGAGCAAGGGTGAGAAAACGTGTTTGATTCTTCTTCTCCACTATAGTTAGGCACAAAATTCAGTAGAGCATCCGTGCTCAGTGCCTCTTGACAGTAACTGGTTGACATCTCTCATGTGGGAATTTTTTTTTCTTTTTTCCGGTGACCACCCTTGTGGTAGTAACAAATTCAACTACTGCAAGTCTTGAGCAGTTATTTCATGGATAGATTTCCATATACTGTTTTCAAAACATGACTTCTATGTATAATGAATTTTTTTAGTCATCCAATATTTTCAGTCGATAATTGTTTGACATTAAAGCTAGTGTAGAAAAGAAGAAAAAACGTTTCTAGGATATATTGAAATGGGTGCTTTGTTTACTTATACTTTGATGGTGAAAGTCATTTGATAGCAAAAAAAAATAAATAAAAAATTTTGCCACGGTTTTAAACCGTGGCTAACTATTGCAACGGCTAAAAACCATGGCTACCTTGCCACGGCTTATAACCGTGGCTAGGGTTAGCCACGGCTAAAAACCGTTGCTACTTAATTAGACACGGTTTAAAACCGTTGCTAGTATCTACACCTTGTCACGGCTTAAAACCGTGGCTATTTTGCCATGGCTAAAAACCGTTGCTATTATTATTGCAACGGTTTATAACCGTTGCTAATTGCTGAAAATCACGCCCCCCCCCTTCAAGCATAAAACCGTTGCTACAATTTTAGCAACGGTTATAGCCGTTACAAAGGATTTCGCGACGCCCCTGTAGTCCACGGCTCTTAGCCGTGGCAATGGCTTACGCCCACGGTATAGAACCGTTGCTAATGAGGGTTTTTGGTGTAGTGAAATTAACAATTGAGGCATATTAACTACTAGTGAAACCAAATACACTTCCAGACAAGGAAAACATGATCAGATTTGCCATGCCTCAACTTAATACGATAGCAACATTCGCTTCTCATGGTAAATAATTTCATTATGGAAAATACCAATCATAAGTGGGAGCCCTTGGACACATCCGGGCTAGGTCTAAATATCAATAATAACACCGTTGAAACTAACCTTAATGCTAAAGGAGTATAGAACCGTGTCATCAATAGTTGTTGTAAAGTTGAGGTGTAGATTGTGAGGTGTAGGCTTTGAAACTCGTAAACTATCTTCAACATCTGCTTTGGTTGTCTCTTAATTAGTACATTAACGTTTGCATGGCATTCCGCCATTGTTACTTTGATATATGCAATCGATGAATGCTTATCCCCAACCCATTCCCTAGTAGAACATGAAGAATACCGAGGGAAGGTTAAGAAATCCTTGAGAGGAGAGGAGAAAATAACCTTGAACCCGTGTTTTATTATCTTTTGTGCCTCAAAAGATTGGAGGCATTGTTCAAGCTTTTGAAAAAAACAATGGCTCCTTGGCTTGATCACTTTGCATACAATAAACCGACATTACAACAAAAATGGCTTTTAATGACATTTATTCAATAGAAAATTTAAGTGAATGCTGTAAAATATAGGGTTAATTGCATTTTCCCCCTAAAACATATAGCCAATTCAGCTTTGCCCCTAATTAACATTCATATTGCACTTTTCCCCTCAGAATAATAGCCAACGTGCTTTGACTGTCAAACACCTCATGTGCCACCATTCTTCCTATTTTGCATGACGAAAGTGTCCTTCACATGCTTATCACGCCTGATGTGATAGCATGTTAATCCCAACCATCCATTACCTGAACCAGGCACGTGGGACGGCTAGGGTTAACTCCCTGTCAGCTCGTACCATTGAAAGTGACAGAGAGTGGAGGGAAAACTCCCTCCATTTTTCCTCTCTCCCTGAGTTTTCACTCTCTCTAATTTCTCACCGAAATGAAAAAGCGTAATACAGAAACGAAGAAGAGGAAACTCAAAACGAAGAAGGGGAAGAAGGTTGTTTTTGGTGTCAAAATCGCAATCAGTAGTAACGATGATGATGGGAGCACTGTTTCTAGCATACACTGGGACGATTTCAGCTCATTCCAGTGATTTTGGTGACTTCTTCCATCAGATTACAAGCGATGAGGAGCCAAATTTGAGGCGAGATTTCACTCCTTCAGACACTAAAAAGGACGTGAAACCTTCTCATATTCATTGGCGTGATATATTGTAAGTCTTCTTTGCTATTTTAGGGCTTTCATTTTGGTGCTTCTATATGTAATGTATGTTTGAATGGATGGTGTGAATGATATGATTTTGTTAGTATTTTTTTCATTTGCACATATTTGGGTTTCCCCACTATTTATTTGATGGTTGTTGTTTGCATCAGTGAAAATGTTGTTTCTGAAAGTGATTTAGTGTTGCTAGTGGTTGGTAATTACATGAATTAGTCACACTGTTCATTTAGTGTTGTACTTGTCTTTTTTTTTCAGTTTACTATTCATGTTTGATTGCATTATTTAGTGTGGTTTAGTTTAGTTTTGTTTGTCTGTTTTATTTTCATCAGTGAAAATGATATGATTTTGTTTTGTTTGTTTGTTTGCAGTCTTATGTTTGCATTAGTGAAAATGGTATGATTTTGTTTTGTTTGGTGTTTGCAGCAATGGTAAATGGGGACAAGAACTGGAAGTCTAGAACTTAGTGATCCATTACAATGGAAAGTGGAGTAAGATTGCAGCGATCCCTGGTCTGTGGAAGGTTAGTGATTATAAAGATGGGTTATCTATAGAGTTTGTACAAGTGCATGGGGATTGCCTGAATTGGGATAAGTTAAATAAGAGTATCGTTGAAGCTATCCCCAACCCACATAAGCATGCCTTAACCCTTGGAACAACACATACCTATGTGGAGAATGGGGTAAGGATGGACATTACAAATGATAAAGACTTAATGTATTTTTGGACCCATGCAGACATTGATGACAAGGATGTTTTGCATGTGTCTGTTGAGGTTAAAGTGGCAACACAAGTACATGAAAGCAACACTCCTGGGATTAGTGTAATGGAGCCTGAACCAATTTCAACCCCACCTATAGTTGATGTTGACCCTACCCCTATAACACAACCCACCCCTACTAAAAAAATTCATTTGAGGCCTAAATGCAGGGCCAAAAGGCCTTGGAAAATGAGGAAGGTTCCAACCCCAAGGAAGAGTAAATTGAGTGATTGGTACTCTCCAAGAAAGGGATAAAGAAATGGATAAAGTCAAGTAAGACAAGAGTGAAGTTATATGATGAGTTGAGTGAAAAAAGAACTAGAAGAAGACCTACCTGATGTAGTACCACAGGACCTGCTGAGGCCATCTGAGTTTGCTGAGCTCGATGATCTTCCAGTAGAAGAGAAGTATCATTCAGGCCATAAAACTGAAGATGAGGCACCTCCAGGTGTGCATTCTGGTTTTAAGTTGAGACTGAGAATCTTTATGGTGCTGAGAGTGATCATGAGGCTCACTATGAGGATGAGGAATGGGTCTTGGAGGCTGGAAAAGAATGACCCACAATAGATGATGCTAGGTTTTGGTTGAGAAAATATGCAGTAACAAAGAAGTTTCTGATGAGGTTTAAAAAAGACTGATCCTGATAGGCTTTTAGTTAAGTGTACAAATGAAGAATGCAAATGACAATACTATGCAGCAAGAAACATAGATGGGCACATCATCAATGTTAGGACCATGGGGCAACAACACACATGTCTGGGGATTGTTGATAGAAAGTACCCTATGCCGGATGCTAGGTTTGTTGCTAAGGAGTGTGAGTCCATGTTTAATACCCACTTCCAATCTATCACACCTAACTCCCTTGTAAAACAGAGATGGAAGGAGAACACTGTTGAAGTCAACTACCATGTAGGGTGGAAGGCAAAGCAGAAACTGATGGCAAAAATAGTTGGTAGCTATGAGGACAATTACAAGATGGCCTCTTCTTGTTGCATGGAGTTGTTGACAACAAACTCAGGAAGCATTGGTACATGTTCAACAAGTAATGAAGATCAAAGGTTCACAGGTCTGTGTTTGGGTTTTTCTGCTAGTTTACTTGGTTGGCAACATTGGTGTAGACCCTTGGTGGATTTGGATGGCTGCTTTTTGAAGACAAAATATGGGCATTGTTGTTTGTCAGTCACAGCCTTGGATGTAAACAATGGTATGTTTCCATTGGCCATCTACATTTGCCAATCAGAATGCTACCAAACTTGGTGCACCTTCCTGAGCATAATTGAAATGCAGTTGAAGATGCATGAAGGGAAGCTGACCTTTATATCTTACCAGCAAAAATGCTTGATTGAAGCAGTGAAACAACTCTTTCCAGATTCAGATCATAGATTATGTTTTAGGCATATGTACAATAACTTCAAGAAGGCGGATTTTGGTGGGACTTTCTTGATGAGACTAAGTTGGAAGGCTGTGAGGGCATACAAAGAGGTTGAGTGTGTATCCCACTTAAAAAAGATTAAGGAAGCTAATCCAAGGGCTCATCAGTGACTGGTTGATAGGGATGTGAAGAGTTGGTACAAGACCTATTTTGACACTAGGCTATACTCAGAACATATCACTAACAATTTTAGTGAAAGCTTCAATAACTGGATCATTCACCTAAGGGACAAACCAATCTGCAGTTCATTGATGACTATCACATGTTTGTCATAAGGCTTATGTACGACTGAAGGGTGATAAGTAGCACTTGGGACATCAATGGATTAGTACCTAGGTCTCAAAAGCTAGTTGACAAGTACTGTAAAATGAAGAACCAATTCAGGATTTTTTGGTCCAGTGATAGCTTCATCAAAGTGCAACATAATGACACTGGCGATAGGTTTAGAGTCAAGACATCTATTAGATATTGTGACTGTAGACAGTGGGAACTCACAGGTGTCATATGTGTGCATGGAGTCTTGACTCTAGTCAATCAAAGACCTCGGTGGGCAGAGTAAGTATAAGTTTTCTCATTGCTTATATGATTGCTTATATGTCATTGCTTATATTGACATTGCATATATAATCATAGACCTCAGTGACCATATCATTGCTTATATATTTCATTTCTTATATACATATTTTCATTTAATGCAGGTACTGCAGCCCCTATCATTTTTTGAAGGCCTATGTGGAAGCATACTCTAGGGGCATTGAGAGCATAAGAAATATGCGTGAATGGGATGAAGTAAGTTTTATCTTCATTGCTTGTGTATAGTAGAATCTTTTGCTTATTTCCATATATGATTAGGGTTTTTATGTGGCAGCTAAGATACTTAGTATTTCCTCCTTTAGTGAAAAGAGGTCCAAGGAGATACTTAGGAAGTGCATGTGGATCAGAAAAATGAAATACTTGGTGATATTATCCTTGATGTATTTCGATGAAAAGTTGTAGAACTGTAGTTAGTATCCTTGATGAAACAAAAGGACCGTGGTAACAAATTTTCATTATTAATTACAGCCTCCAATATCTCAATGGGTTTGATGAATTTTCTACATTTAATATTCAATGGCATATCGTGTAAGCAACAAAAGTCATATCAAAAAATAATATATCTATCACACTTAGTTATATATTATTCTCAACTGGACACATAATCACTCTAACAAAACTCTATCGTTACAAGATCCAAGAGAATCACTCTTCCAAGTTCAATCATTATAGATATCCTAATGGATTTAATGAATTTGTCATTGATTGCTTAGTGGGATGCATTCGGAGCACTTTTCAAACTAATTTTGCATAGTTTCAATTATGCAAAATGAGTTTTGGTACAAATTTAATTCATATTGATGTAGTCGAATCCTACTCTCGTTGACCTGCACAGAAAACACACACGAGCTAAGGATGTTGCAGCCGATGGCATTCTGATGCTAAAGTTAGACTAGGCTTGAGAAGGCTTATAGTTGTAAATTGGGTTCTGTAGCATACATTTGTTCATCAACCTTGTGTCTTATTTATAATATAAGAGTCCTTATTCGGCTAGGCCTTTGGTGGTGTAATTTAGGGAAATATATCCTTTCCTAGTTGAGAGTCGTCCATGTAGGAGAGTTTTTTTACATGACTTGTGCTCCTAGATCTGCGGGAGAGATTTCTATTTTTCATAATTTCAATTACAAGGAAGTTTCCATGCACGACTTATACTCTGACATTTGTTTCTTGGTCGGAACCAATGTATTGCTAGCATGCTCGTCTAAAGTGACCCCCTAAATACTTGCCTGATTAGGCCTTATGGGTATTAGGCTTGACCATGTGATGTGTGAGCTTGATAGGCGTTGCAATTGAATTCAACCTTCTAGATTCTGCCAAAATGGGCTTAGTGTTGTCTGGGCTTTGTCAGATTGGGTGGGCAATCAGGCCCGCTTGACTCTGCTGACGAGATTATCATGACACCTGTACGACATGAATTAAAGGACGATTTGGTGTATCATTAGTTGACCCCCCCCCCCCCCCGAGTTAGTGGACCATCATGTCGATCCACTAAGTCAATTCAATAGGAAATGTACAGTCATGAAGCTTGAGCCCAAAACGTCGTCTCAAGCGGCACACATCATTAAATGAGTATGTGGCTACTAAAAAAAGGGCAGAAATCCCTGGCTTTATATAAGTTGTTGTCTCAGCAGAAAAGAGTTTCTTTACTTCTGTAATTTTTCTGAAAACTCCTTCTTGATTACTTGCTTCTGCATTTTTGCTTCAAGTTTTGCAAATGCATTCAAAATTATACACTTTCTTTCATGGCAGACATAGTTGAACTCACTCCTAGACAAGAGCCATCATATGTTTGCATTGACTTTTTTTGGGAGGAGAAGGTCGGTGAATCCGATTTAGTTAAGCTACGGGATGAATACCAAATTCCTGAAGACTTGGAACTTACCCTCTTGGACGCTGACCATAGACCATTAACGTCTCCTCAAGGATTCATCACCTTACAGAAAGGCATGTTTCAATTTGGGCTCTGTTTTCCAGTTTCGGAAGATATTTGGCACTTTCTGGCGTATCACATGCGTGTGGAGGACTGAGTGTAAGAATGGATGGTCTGGATGATGTGCAGGCTAGATGGAGTGAAGGTGGTGATTTGGTTGATGTGAATAAGGAGACGATGGTGCTATGTGGTATGGGTATAAACTGGGATAGAAATGGGGGACGACAATGGTCATGCTGTGATGGGTTCTTGCGTGAGGTGATCAGTAGTGGGAGGTGAAGGGTTGTGCCTCGATGGGTGTGAAGTCGAAGGGGTTTTGTGGAGAGAAGTGTTGTGAAGAATATGGTGGCTAAGTTGATGATGAAGGCCAAGGGACTGTTGCAAGGAGAAGAGGATGGGTCTAGATGGAGGCTTGCGGCTGCGATTAGGGACGTGTGGCTGTGGATGGGTTAGGGTTTCTGATCTGCGATTGATGGGTTTGATAGTGATGATGGATGAAGGGTTGTGTTTGGGTGTTTTGAATGAGAAGGGGATGATGGTGGTGGTTTATTGGTTGTGATGGCTTGAAAGACAATGGTTGTGGATGCGAGGATGTGTGGTTGTGGATTGGTGATGCTTGTTGTGGATGAATCTGTGGTTGGCTTGCGGCTACTATTAGGGATGCGTGGTTGTGGATGGGTGATCTCTCAGAAACAAGTTTCTTTCTTTGCATAGTTTTCTTTTGCAATCAGTATTTCTAAATTGCCAATTTACTTCACTTAGCTTCTATTTTGGAATCTTGTTATTGGAAACTTATACAAACACGAAAATAACAATTAGTACCATAATTAACAAGTAATAGCCAAAATTATATATAAAAATATGGTACTAAAATAGCATAATTATGCTCCTATCAAATTCCCCCATACTTATTTTTTGCTAGTCCTCGAGCAAATCAAATAAACAAAAATAAAAGACTCAAATGACTTAATCTATACTTTCCAACATTTGTCTCAGAGATTTTCAACGGGTCATGACATGATAAGATTATTTACAAACACAAGATTAAATCCGCATCATTCAAAAATTAATACACGTTCATAGTGATGATATAAAAATTCACAATTAAATCAATCCATGCAACAGGTGAAACTCAGACACGTGCCAAAAAGAATTAACCCAAAAATATCACTGGACGCAATCTTTTTTCCCACTGATTGTTAGGTAAAATTATTCTTTCTATTCTGGTTATATGTGAGATGATTGAAATAAAAGGGAAACAAATAGCTCACATATGATACAACAAGAAAATGGCATTTGTTTTCCATATATATGATCTCATGGAAGGAATGCTACTACTTGATACCAAGAACTAGTGACATCATATGCTCATACCTCATTCACATCTCAAAATCGTGACTTTGCACAACGCACTCAATTAAAAAATCTTAATTAAGTCATAATGAGGCCAAGTGGCCAAAGAAAGAAAAAGAACGGATAAGGAAATTACAAATTGCTTAAAGAAATGGTGAAAGCATGCAATAAGATTAAAAACATTAAAAAATAATCACATGGCTCAAGACATAAATAGGAAAAGGAAAAGGTGGCCTATTGATAATGAAGCGTATCAACCATTATTTTGTATCTACTGAATTAAAAGAATTGGACTATATGTATGGTATTGAAATACTGAATGGATATAGACAAGGACTTGTGTCCCTTTTGTAACTTTGTACAACTTTTTTTTTGTAACTTTTTCTTCTTGAAGTATCTACCATAAGGGTCTTCCCCCACACTTGCTTTTCAATCATACGTTGAACCACAATATAGACAAATCAAATTATGCTTCACTCTTCTGATTAAGTTAGGGATGGAAAATAAGGGTAATGAAACAAAAAGGCTTAGTACATGCTCAACGGGGATTAACCTGAAGGAAATATATCATGGATCGAACTCATTTGGCAATGGTGGAAACTAAGTGCATTCATCATGTCAAGTATGTCGTGCAATTCAATATAATGCTTTGAACGAAATTAATACAAGTTCTAGTGTTTAGTTCTAAATTTTGAATGCAATCCGAGTAGCAACCAAAACAAATAAAAATGAGATCATGCAACAAATTATTATTATCAAAAGAAATGAAAGATGACCTAACTAAAAACCCTGAAAATCAAAAGAATAATATTAGGCGTGTTATGAGTTAAATTTAATTAAGCGTGTTATGAGTACTAATTACTCAGTTGATTACATGTAAATTCACATATGATAACCATGGATAAGCATTAACCAAAGAATAATATTAGACCTTAAATCATGCTTATAAATCACCTTAAAGTTATGCAATTAAAAACAAAATCTCATCATTGTGTTGGAAAATATCCTAAGACTCAAAACAATAATAACTTTTTTTAACTGCACTAATACCAACAAAGAAAAAAAAACCAACATTTTTTTTATTTTTAATGGACTAACACTTTAAAAAAAATTCAAAATAAAAATAACGTTGTTCCCCCCACACTTAAACCTAACATTGTCCTCAATGTTAATAGATTATAGCACATGCAATGAAAGATTTAAAAGAGGAAAAACAAACTACTAACAAACAAAAGCAAAAATAACGAAAATGAAATAAGGGGATAGATAAAGCAAATTTGATTGAGTTGCCTCCCAAGAAGCGCTTGTTTTAAAGTCGTGCAGCCTGACGGTATCTCTAATAATCCTCAGAATAAGTGAGAACATGGAGTGATACGTCCACCACGTCATGCTCTACAAAGGACTCGTAATAGGACTTAAGTCAATGCCATTTCACCTTGAACTCCTTAACAGTTGTGACACTTCACCTGTACAGCACCACGAGGAAAAATATTAGTAACAATGAAAGGACCAATCCATTCAGAACGTAACTTACCAGGTCTAAGACACGTTTGGAAAAATAAGACTTTCTTTCCAACAACAAAAGTATTTCCACGGATCATCTGTTCATGAAAAACTATGGTGTTCTCTTTGTAATTGCGTTTACTTTCGTAGGCCTCATCTTGAATCTTTTCGAGCTCATTTAACTGTAATTTCTTTCGCTTCTTTGTGTCACAGGGAACTCTATTGCTCTCATATCCAACAGCAGTGGTGATGATGGTCTCAAGTTCATCCTCATTTTTTATGTCTAACAATTTCTGGGCCAAATTGTCAATCACATTAATAGAAAAACAAGAAAGATTTTTAGTAGGATACCTCGTGGCTTCAAAGATGTTGAAGCTAATCACATCATCATCAAATTCCCTGGTCAGTTTTCCCGCATGCACATTAATATTTTTCCTTGCAATTTTCATGAAGGGGCGCTCTAAAAGAAGAGGCAAAAATGTCGAATCTTCCATCTCAAGCACATAGAAATCTGCTTGGAAGATCAAATGGTTAACCTGCACCAACGCATCTTCCAGCAAACCTCGAGGATATGCATTAGAACGGTCAGCCAATTGAATAATAACACCATCATTTTTTAGCTTCCCGAGATTCATAAAGCGATAAATAAAATACGACATAATATTAATTGAAACACCTAAGTTTACCATTGCATTTTCAATTCTAATATTACCAATAACACAAGGGATAGTAAAACTATTTGGATCCTTACATTCTAGCGGCAATTTCCTATGAAGAATTGCAAAAACATTTTCATTCACCTTTACCACTTTCCCATTTTGAAGTTTTCTCTTTGTGGTGCAAAACTCCTTAAACAATTTGCATATTTAGGCACTTGCTTAATAGCATCAAGAAGTGGAATGTTAACCTGAACTTTTTGGAAGGTTTCCAAGATTTCTTATCCTGTTCATCTTTTCTAGACTTAGTAAACCTGCCTGAAAAAGACACAAAAGGTGGAGAAAGATTAGCAGAAGCTGAACTTGGAACACTCACCTTTTTAATTTGGGGCTTTGGTGTCTCAACGATGGCTGAATCATCCTCCTATAACTTAGCTTCCATATTTTGGCTCTGTTTGGGGACTATTGGCTCACTCTCAATTTTCCTACCACTCTTTAATGTAATGGTTTTTGTGGTTTCAAACCTGCCTTTCGAATTTGGAATGGTAGAAGTAGAAAGTTTTCTTTGCTCGTGATTTTGTCCCATAAACTCAGGTATATGTCCCATTTGTAACTTCAAATCTGTTATATCTTTTATTTGGTTTTGCTGAGAAATAGTTAACAATTTCAAAATCTCATCATAATTAAGGGGCACACCTGAATTGTGTTGAGGTGGTTCTGGCGGACTTTGAAAGAAACCAGGGGGCGACCGATTCGAAGTTTGTTGTTGGGGATGTTCTAAATTTCTCCATCCAAAACTGGGATGATTTCTCCAACCTTCATTATAAGTGCTAGAATAAGGGTTATTCATGAACCGATTCTACCCCTAAAAGCCTACTACATTAACATTCTCACAACCGTCATTCTCAATCAGCTGAGGGCGTTGATCAGATGGATGTCCTGGCATGGTGCATACACCACAAACTTGTGCAACTCCTAGCACATTCGGCTTCCCCAGAGCTTGAGTCACAAGTGAAGTAAGATTAGCCATTTGAGCTCCAAACTAGAATTACTACTTACCTCATGGACTTGGCGTGAAGGCTTTCTAATTCCTTCATATTGTTCGACATTTAAGGCTCGGTTTGCAATCAAAGTCTTCGCTGCTACTAGAGTTTTATCAACCAAAATTCTTCGTACCGCTGCATGTAACATTTGATGCTCAAGAGGAAGAAATCCATCATAAAAGTATTGAATCAGGAACTCATCTTTCATCTGATGTTGCGGACATGATGTTATGAGACTTTTGAAGCGTTCATAGTATGCTAGGTATGATTCTCTTGGACCCTGCTGAATGTCAATGATTTTCTTCATCAACAAGATGATTTTTGAAGTTAGGAAGAATTTATCTAGAAACACCTTCTTCATGCTATCCCAAGAATATACTGTTCCGAAAGGTAGTTTATAGAGCTAATCTTTAGCTCTATCAGCCAGACAAAAGGGAAATGCTCTCAACTTCAGGATGTTTCATCCACCGTGATTTGTGTCATACTAGAGCATACAACTTCAAATTCCTTTAAACGCTTATTTGGATCCTCTATAGAAAGATCATGTACTTCAGCATATGATGAAGTAGGCTAGATTTCAGCTCGAATGACTATGTTTTGCCCAGCGATGCTGTTGGATACTGAATGCACAGGGGTGCGGCATTGTCCAAGGTGGATGCTGAAAGTTCTTTAATAGATTTGTTGTCTGCCATGTCGAGCTCTTCTAATTCAGATTCAGAGCTAGACGTTTGTGACTCTTTTGTTTATTTCATTCGTCTTTTAAATGTTTTCTCAGGCTCCGAATCGTACTCTAATAAGTTCTCTCCGGATCTTCTATTGTGCATCAACTAGTACTTGAGATAAAGACAAAAAGAAAAAAAATTAATAAAATAAAAAAACTTAATGAAGTAATTAGCAATTTTACTAATCTTCGATAGGGCTGAACAAAAAACCGATCAAACTGATTAAACCGACTGAACTGATCTAAACTGAACCAATCGGTTCGGTTTAAATTCGGTTCGAATCGGTTTCGGTTTAAAAAAATTCAAAATCGAAGTGATCGGTTCAATTTTCGGTTTCTATGTGATTTTAACCGACCAAACCGAACCGATCGAATATATATAATAAATAATATATATTTTATATATAAGTAATACAATATGTTTAAAATAGTGGTCGGTTACGGTTTGCATAAATTATAATCGGTTTGATTTCGGATCGGTTTTGTTAATAGTCGGTTCAGTTTCGGCTTGAAAATTTTAAAACCGATCTAAGTCGGTTCGGTTCACGGTTTAGGTGAAAATCGAACCGTCGGTTCGGTTTTCAGCCCTAATCTTCGACAACGACGTCAAAAATTGATGCACTATTTTACTGGCACACAACTTAATATCCTGCTTTGTGATTGTAGTAAATAATAAGTACAAATTGTTCTGGATCGGAGATTAAATGGCTTGTTAACTAGCACTAAAGATAACTAAGAGATAACTAACAACCTAATTACGAAAATATTTGGAAATTGGAATTTGAATTAAGAAAATAACTAATAAGTAAATAATAAAACTTAAGAGATGAAAAATATGAGAAACTAGCTAAGAGTTTATCTCCACACACCAAACATATGCTCATAAATCAATCTTCAATAATCACTTGCTAACTTGTGAAGGACAATGCTCAAGATTAACTGTGATCGCACTGCATTAATCTTATTATTTTCCCAAGTTCGTTGAATTAAACTAAGTGTCTCTTTCAAACTATTTTTTTCATGTTATCTAATCAGCAATCGCAAGTTAGATCACTACACCAAAAGACCTGTTCAGCTACACGGAGATGGCGACGGCTCTAAACCGTTGGTTTATTTGCCACGACCAAAAATTGTGGATAGCATGGCCAACGACCTAAAATCGTGACTATAAAAATAACTGGCCATGGCTCTAAACCGTGGGTGCATTAGCCACGGCCAAAAACTGTTGCTAAACAAAACAGTTTTGCACGTGTCGCCTGTGTGGAGAGTGGAGTTTCGCGCTCTGGCAAAAACCGGTTTTGCGCTTTGGCGAAAAAAATTGGGGAAAAAGAATTTGGCGCGGTCATTGAGAAAAATAATTTCGACCTAAATCAGTTTGCGCGGTCATTGCGAAAAAGAATTTTGACCTAATTCAGAGTCAGTGAGAGGTTTGGCACAGAGGAGAGATCGAGGAGCTTGAGAGAGCTTGAGCATCTTCTTTTCTAGCGAGGGGTAAGTTCATGGAAGAGCCTTACAGTCCCCAGAGTTTACGACAATTCTGGATATTTCAGGAAACAGTTAGTGGAAGATAGCAAGTGATTTCAATCCAGTACTGTAGAGGAGAAGAGCAGATTAGCCACAATGGTTATCAAGTGAGTTCATTTTCGATTCTTGATATGGGTTTTTCCTTCTATCTCTCACTGTTCTCTTTTTGTTGTGTTAGTTTTCTGTTTTATGGTTGGTTTTAACATTTATCATCTAGTTTCTGATCCAATTTGATATGTTGATTTGAATGAAATCGTTTTATACTGAAGTGGGGTTTGAAAAATCATAATTGTTCGTAATGGGTATTAGCATTGTTTCGAGAATGTATATCTTAGTTTTCTGAGATCATTGTCCCATGGAAACTAGTAGGCTCAACCGTAGGACTTGTTTTATTGCAAGTACATTATGTATGCACTTGATGTGTAGGACTTGAAACTGTGTGTACATTATGTATCGCGGGAATGTCAAATATTTTGTTGTATGAGCATACCATATAAAATTTTGTGTGTGAGATATGGGGTACTTATCTTTTGTTTATGATTGCAACTTTCAGAAAGTTTTGAATTGAATGATTCTTTATTGTCTGTTGTTCAGAACTGAACTATGCTGTTTTAGTGGTCAAAAGATTTACCCTGGAAAGGGTATAAGATTTATTCGATCCGATTCACAGGTACCATATGAACTATTTGTTTCCCAATACAAGAGTGATGTAGTTTTCTAATATATTCGCATCATAACAATATGAAACTCTAAACAATTTCATAAATGTAGGTTTTCCTCTTTGCAAACTCAAAATGAAATAGGTACTTCGACAACTGACTCAAGCCATCGAAGCTTACATGGACTGCCATGTACAGAAAGCAACATAAGAAGGTGCTTATCTCTCTTTAATTTATGTAATTGGATTGGACTTGTGATGTTTGCAGGACATTGCTGCAGAGGCTGTGAAAAAGAGGCGCAGGGCTACCAAGAAGCTTATTCAAGGTCTATTGTTGGCACTACCTTGGAAGTTATCCGGAAGAGGAGAACTGAGAAGGCTGAAGTTCGAGATGCCGCTCGTGAAGCTGTTCTTCGGTATGTTCACTGTCCACCTCTGTTCCATAATCATTTTATGGATGGTACCTGTTTTCTGGGAGTGAAAGTGTTGAAATAGGTGTGTGTAAGTGGCTTTCCAGATACTGGCATTGCTTTTACTTGACGCATGGTGATCATGGATTTTGTCACAGAGATATTGGTCTAGCTTCCCCTAAATAAAGAATCAATGTAGGCTGATATTAGATCTCACTGCTTTTATACACAGGTTTACCACCCAAACATCAACTCCAATGGCAGCATCTGTCTTGACATCCTCAAGGAGCAGTGGAGCCCTGTTCTAACCATCGGAAAGGTTCTCCTTTCAATATGTTCTCTTCTCACAGATCCCAATCCTGATGATCCTCTTGTTCCGGAGATTGCTTACATCTACAAGAACCAAAGGAGCCGCTATTATGTGGGCATGGACCCAGAAATATGCGATGAACTGACCTGTAATGCTAGTTCAGGAATCTCCAGAAATGTGCACGCTATTATGTGGGTAGGAAATTTACAAGTACTGCAATGATACTTTCTTGCCTTTTTAATGGATGTGCCTAGGGTCTGAAAACTGGAATGTACTATCTGCGATCACATGTTGCTGCTGATGCTATCAAGTTCACTGTTGATACCTCCATGCTCGAGGTTTTACTAATTAACCTGACTTTTCAGTTTGTTATTGCAGTTGTAAGATTGTTAAACAATATCTTTTCCTATACTGTGCTTCTTGTTATTAACACCTAGTTGCCTTTTATGGGTGCTGTAGGATAAGACTAAGCCATTAGTGGCTGATGATGGTGCAAAGATGGCACAATAAGCCATTAGCTGCCTCTATAGTTGAAATGTTACTGACTATAATATCAATAGTTGCTTTTTAATTTGAGCTACTATTATACTTGGTTTCAATATTGCCGTTCATTTGAATTATGTTGTTAGTTGGATCTTAAAAAAGTATCCCTTTCATTAGTTCTGATCTGTGTTGTATTTGATTGTTGCATGTGAAATTTATTCTTTCATCATCTCCAATATTTGATAATTTTAGGTTTTATGGTAATGCAAACTGGTCACATTTATTGTTCTTTTAGAATGGAATTTTGGATAGGTTGTGTTTGTTTGCTATGAGAAAATTGTCTTGGAAAAATTGATGAACTATCATTAGATTGCACCGGCAAATCCTAGTGAAAGTTGTTGAAATGTGCAAACATGACTATGACTAGTGATCATACCTTATTTTCCATTTACGTGGGAATTCCTTTTCTTATGAGGGACTTGAGAAATGAATTTCTCATGTAAATGAGAAAACAATATATGATTCAGTTATATTTTTATATTTCAATGGTTCCCCTTAAAACTTTCCTGTGTAATCCGGTGAAAATTTAAGAATTTCCTAAGAAAAACAAACCTAGCCTTATATCCAAATCATGACTTTTCAGGCTGAAAATGATGATGCATTATATTTGTGTTTCAGATAATTTGGAAGCTGCAGTTAACATCTGAGGAATCAACAACTGATATAATCATTGACTTATCGAAGATGCAAAATGACATTGTGGAGGTTGCATCAACGTCAGAATGCTCAGTATCAACATCACAGTGCTCGGTTACAAGTTATACACCTGCTGATGTGAGTTTATTTGTTTTCTATGTTTTTGATGGTTATATACTTTGTTAGTTTAGTAACATGTGATCAGGTTAATGCAGGTCATAGAATTTGAGGACTCAGAATCTGGTACAATTAACAAAATATCTGAGACAGAACAAAACAATATGGTGCTTCTATCTTGTAGACAGTCCACTCCTGTTTCTGTGAGTATTTGTTATTTTTTTTTTCCACTTCGGATTAATTTGTACAGGATGATGATGACATAAGAGATTAGTTTTAACCTTTTAAGTAGGTCACAGAATTGGAGAACTCGGATTCTGATAAAATTAACATATTACCGGAGTCAGAACAAAACAATATGGACCCTCTGTCTTGCAGACAATGCACTTGTGTCAATCATACACCTGATTATGTGAGGATTGCTTATTTTCTTGTTTTTATTTGTTTTATGTACTTCGTTTTGTTTGGGCTATGACTATCTTTAAAAATTTTCTTACAGGAACATTATTTAAGAGCCCAAAGGAGGTTAGAAGAGCAGATTGTGGAGCTAAGAAAAAAGGTGGACGATTTGAGAACTGAAAACAAAAATTTACGATACAAGCTTTTGTCTTCTGACACCCTTATTGAGTAAAAACAAGGGACAGTCTTTAAGTTTGGCTAATAAGGTGATTTATGTATAGTTGCAGTGCTGATAATTATAGCATGGGTTAGTAATTGGAATGGTTTGCTTTGTCTATATTTGTAAAAGCCTTCCAATATAGAGCAACCTAGTCCCTCTGATGAAGTGGACGTTGAAAATAATACTAGCCTAGCGTATGATGATGGTGGCTCACCATCAGCTGCGCAAAGTCGGAGAGACCGGGCATTTGTTCAGCAGTATATTGCTCATGTTCGGGACTCTCAAGTTTCTTTGGCCCAGGTACACACCTTATTTCTGTTGAAACTGGTCCTCGTTTTATTATTGGTTTATATATCTCATGACTTCTACTGAAATTTCTTTTCTTAACTGTTCATTTGACATTTGCCCTTAATCACAACCTCTTACCATACAGTCTAGCCAAGTAAATCCAGTCACTACTAGTGCAGATCGTTTAGAAAGAGAGGGCTTATATTCCTCGGTGCAACCTCAAATAGATTCACCATTAGCTCAGCTACCCCACGATTGTCTGGCTTCATCACTTCAAGTACAATATATCTGTAAAGTTTTGAATTTGTCTGGTATATATTTTTACTGATATCATGTTTGTAAATTGAACTTTTTGAAACTTCATCCCTGAATGTTCATTTTATGTTTGCAAGGAGCCACAATCTGTTGCCATGTCCTCTGGTGAAGTGAATGATGAACATAATGCTAGGGTAGGTAATGATAATGGGGTCTCTCCTTTGCAAACTCAGTTTGACCCACCACTTGTTCAGCAACATATTGCTCCTGTTCAGGATTCTCAGGTTTTATTTTGCCAGGCACGCCTTATTTCGTTTAAACCACTCACCGTCTTGTCATTAAGTTTTATGAATGTCAACTAGCATGTTTTGATAAATTCACCATGTGATAGCATGTCCTGTTTTGAGTTTTATATTAACATTTTGTTAAGGAATTGCTAAGGTGCATGTTTGCTGGGAAAAACAAAAAAAATATCTGGGAGAGAAGGACTGAAGTTGACAGACAAAGGTTTATAAAAGGGTTGGGGACAAAAGAGGGTGTAGAAAGTGTGGGACTCAGAGGAACTACTTGTGCAAAAGGAACATAGTAGCTAGTATGGTTATTATGATTAATAATGGTGGTAAAGTTGAAGGTTTTATATAGAGGGTATGATATGATACTATGATTTACATAAGAATGAATAATGTTATATTGAATGAATGAATGAATGCAAAAACAATGATATTTGATGGGTTTCATTTCAATTCAATTCAATTCACTCTTCTTCCCTTACACTTGTCTAACAGATGAATTATGGGAGACTTTAAGAGTAGTCTATAACTTAACCTTATACCTTTACAAGTTGTTCATGTCAAAAATGGAAAAGAAAAGAAAAAATTTGCAACAAAGGAGTGGCCCTCTAGTGCACCTTGAAGAGACCCATCTGTGTTGACTTTGCACCAGCCTACGTGTGGCTTGGACCAGCTGCAGTAGATTGGTGCATCCAGGCGAAATTGCACGTGTGAGTTCAATGCATTGAAATTTTTTCTATTTGCAACAGAGTCAATTACTTCCTTTTCAATGACTGCTAATTTTAGGCGTATTTCTTCATATATGCGAGATGCTAATTCAGCAGCTATAATGCGTGTGTGAGACTATTAAGGAAATCAATGGGTATGGTAGTATATGCAGAGATTGAATTATTTTTTAATTGCCAGAAATTACTTGATACTTGTTTCTGTAGGCCAGGATACTTATTGATGTTTGTTCTTTTTTGTGAATTTTAGTGTTCCTATAACAAAGGGAAAGAATTTAACTTGGAGAGGTTGATCGAATCCGCTCGTCATTTAAATCTGGTAATTTAAGAATCCTACAAAGTAGTTCTTTCTTTGCATTTGCTTATTTTGCTATATAAGATTTAGATTGAAATAAATAGAGCCTCTAGTAGACTAAATAAAAAAAAATGTTGTACAAGTACTTTCTAAATCAATTGGATTGAATTGAGAGCGTAAACAAGATTCAAGGTTTCAGTTTAATTGAATCAAGAACCAAGTTCACAAGTTTGGAATCGTGGACAGCTAACATTTGATATGATTTACTCAGTGTTGGAGGAGCTGGCTACTAGGATGAGAGATCTGAAGGGAAATTCTATGCGGGATCATGGTCTATGATGAATACTAGTCCATTAAATATGTTGGATTCTAGCATGAAAACATCACAAACAAATGATTATCAGAAATTTGGTTCTAATAGGTATGGTGGGTTTGGTGGCTACTCCATTGAGCAAAATCTCAGGGTGGAGCAGCCTAGTAGCTGGGTGATGCCAATGCTCTCGCCATCACACTCTGAGACTACACACCACACTAGAGAAGGAAGACCACAACCTTCAATGTTAAGTCAGGAGCAGTTACCATCCATTTGGATTTTCGCTAATCAGGAACCCAGTTGTTTCAGAGGCAGCACAGTCTAATACAAATATGCAATTTGAGCAAGAAAACAATATCCATCCTGTTTTGAACCATTCACACGCTCAAGAGTCTGATGAACAATCAGAGCCATCAAAGGGCTCAAAGTCTACCGATCTTGTTCGAAATGTGCCTGAGAGGCCTTCACAAGCTTGTCAACAGCGTTCAAGAGATGTTCAGGGCAAAACCCAGGGCAGTTCAACCAGAAGTTGCACCAAGGTTTGTTTTTATGAATTCAATTTTTATATTACTGGTCTCAATGTATGAAGTCTTTGTACTAAAGTTGTTTAATTCAGGTTCACAAACAAGGGTTGCTCTTGGCAGGTCTGTGGACCTTACCAAGTTTAAGGACTATGATGAACTGATTGCTGAATTAGACAAGATGTTCGACTTCAATGGCGAGTTGATGGCTAACAACAAAAACTGGTAGGTGGTGTATACTGATAATGAAGATGATATGATGCTTGTTGGAGATGATCCTTGGCTGTAAGTGCTCATGATTTCTACCTCATGTGGTTAACCTTTAGCTGACATGCTACTGCTTTAGACATCTGTGTCCTGCAAAGAAAATCTGATGATCAGTCATGTAATAATACTTCAGTTGATACAGATGATCACTATCCTGTGCTAGCTCTTGTTGATTAAGAAGTTCATTTGGGAGCGCAGCAAAGCCCCAAAGCTTGTTGGAGCAGTGCTTACCAAAAACAATCCTAATAAGGTATTTTTGTTTCTTTTGTTTAATTCTTTGGTGGAATGACCCTTTTATGGGTCAGAAACACTGACATGTACTTGTACTCATAGTTTAACTTAGTCGAAAATCTTGGTATGGCCAAAGAATGTAGTGCATTGTCTACTGAAATGTTAAGTTCTGAGAAGAGACAAGTTAATGATGTTGGGCCTCTGAAGCATTGGACCAGCCTCCAAGAGCCAGTGAGGAAGAAATGCAGGATGGTAGAAAAAATGTTCTTGGCAAGGTTTCTGAATTGGATGTTGCAACAACAGTTCAACAACCCACTACATCAGCTTCAAAAGTTGACAAGCAAAAGGGTTTAATCTCTCAACTGTTTGGGTCGTCTTCTCCATCTCCAAGGATTTGCAGTCCCACACGTTTTTCCAATAAGCTTGGTAGCACTCCGATTATTTCTTCTTTGGAGCTTGCATCTTCTCATATTATTTCTATACAGGGGACACTCAACCACGTAATCACTTACTCTTACATACCCATTGTCCCACTATTAAATTCTTTCTTCTGCTACTTTTAATATGATACAGTATTTTTGGTACGCCATTCTGCAAAGTTTGATAAAGGGATATGCTTCTATATTGAGAAACCAGTCACAATATGGTATGACTGTTTCTTTCTTCTGTGTGTTTTGGCTGTGATAGGTGCAAAGTCATATTGTCAAGCTCAGAAGACAACTGAATTTGATAAATGGGCTGCCTCAACAGTTGAAGCCAATCACTGGTCAGTGACATACTTTATTCCTCTTGGTTTATGCCCTTAATCTTTGTATTTGAATGGATACATGAAGGAAAAACAATGTAAGTACAGTGTCATATTTATCCATATATGAGAACTCGTTAAAGTTCTCTTTCCCTTTGTTTTGAAAGAGCTAGTTGGAAAAGTAGTTTTGTGTCAAATACTTCATGGAAAGGTATGTATCACAGTATCACGTTGAACCTCAGAATGAACTTGTATATCTTGTCTTAAGTCAATTACTTAATTTCATTGCTACTTGCAAGGAATATGTCTAGGTTTTGAAAGCTTCACTGTCATCAAATGTAGCTATATCTATCAAACTATGTCTCTGTGAAAATGTGAGATATGAATCTGTAAGTTTCAAAAAGTTCGAATTTTACATATGAATGTATGACAGTTTGTTTATTTAATAGCTATTTTACTTGGATATTTATTGCAAAACAATGAAACAGTGACGAGACCATGGGTAGGAATTATATATTCTTCATTTGAGGTACGTTTTCTCATTGTTTAGACATATTTATTTATTTATTCATTTAGTGATTACTATTGTTATTATTACTTTTATTGTTGGTGTGCTATTATTTTGTCAGTATGTTTCCTTAAGCTCTCTTTCATAAATCGTATTCCTGGTAAACTTGTCTATTTGTTATGTTTGCAGCTATTCACCATGCAAAAGGATTTGAAAAAACAAATGGCAATGGTGTCTACCCCGGTTACCAAAGAAGGTAAAAGAGTAGAGGCAGCCTTGGGCCGCAGCTTGGAGAAAGCCATCAAGGCCAACACCGATGCTTTATGGGCCCATTTCCAAGAAGAGAATGCCAAACATGAGAAATTAGAACAATAACGCACACAACAGATAACGAGTTTGATCACCAATTGTATGAACAAGGATTTGCCAGCAATGCTAGAGAAAATACTGAAGAAGGAACTTGCTTTATTTGCCACCAATTGTTTTAAGATAGTTTATACTTCTTTGTTCAAGCCACATTCAGTGGGTAAGGTGGTGCCTGAAGCTCTTCTTCCTCTTGTATTTGTTGGATCTGATTTATGAATGAAGCTTAGTCTATGATGAAATTCCAATATTGGTTTTGTTTCTTTAGTCTAGTGGACTATAGCGAACATGATCTATTTGGATACATTGTGTGAAGTTCTAGAAATAAAATTTATAAGATGTAATAAAAAGTCATTTGATAGCAAAAAAAAAAATTTTGTTATGTATACCTACCATAGCATTTTTGTTAATGGCCTTTTTTGTTGTAGTGATAACTTGCCACGGCTTAAAACCGTGGCCAGTGCTTGCCACGGCTTAAAACCGTGGCTAAAATCATTGCAACGGTTTAGAACCGTGGCCATAAATTGCCACAGTTTAAAACTGTGGCCAATACTTGCCACGGCTTAAAACCGTGGTTAAAATTGTTGCCACGGCTTAGAACTGTGGCCAATACTTGACACGGCTTAAAACCGTGGCTACAATTTTAGCCACGGCTTAGAACCGTGACTAAATCATCAACCGTCCTCGAGCATAAAACCATTGCTAAAATGTTTGGTCATGGTTTATAGTCGTCACGGATGATTTCGCGACGCCTCTACAACCCACGCCTCTTAGCCGTGGGCATTGGTTACCCCCACGGTCCCAAACCGTTGCTGATGGGTATTTTTGGTGTAGTGGATAACAATCCAAAATCATTAAGTTTTGAGAAAAATATGAACACTAACTAGACAATTACAAGTATGATCAACATCTTGTTCTTACCTAGGTTTTCAATTAACCTTACCAACGTTCTTTGGTATTTACTCTCTAGCCCCAAATCCTAGCATGCTTACTAATTTGGCCACTTTAACAAACATACGAAGAAAATTTCTCTATAAAGTAGTTAATCAAAGCACAATCACTAATCGACAATGAAGATTAAATTCAATTAATTCATAAAGCACATGTTCGGGGCTTCAAATCCACCCTTAGCTAGACATATTAATTATATTTAAACAATACATAATCAATTATCAAACTAAAAATAAGATAAAGTTAAAGAGAAAACGTTGTCGCCTGATCCATGGTGGAGCATAGTGGATATCTAAGGTGCAAATAATGAAGTAAAGGGAATAAATCTGATCACGATCTGTTCTCTCTTCTTCTTCTTCATAAGTCTCTTCTTCTTCTTCATAAGTCTCTTCTTTTTCTTATTGTATCTTGAAGGAATCAGAGTGTAAGAGAAAAGGAGAAGACGTGGGAGAGACGGACGGCAATCAGGGGATCAGCGAGAGAGACTGGCTTGCGTGCATGTGGAGGACTGAGTGGAGGAATGGATGGTCTGGATGATGTGCACGCGAGATGGAGTGAAGGTGGTGATCTAGTTGACGTGAAGAGGGAGACGATGGTGCTACGTGGTATGGGTACGAGCTAGTATAGAGATCGGGGACGACAATGGTTATGCTGTGATGGATTTTTGCGTGAGGTGATCAGTAATGGGAGGTGAAGGGTTGTGCGCTCGATGGGTGTGAAGGTGAAGGTGTTTTGTGGAGAGAAGTGTTGTGATGAATATGGTGGCTAAGTTGATGATGATGGCCAAGGGACTGTTGCAAGGAGAAGAGGATGGGTCTGATTGGAGGCTTGCAGCTGCGATTAGGGATGCGTGGCTGTGAATGGGTTAGGGTTTATGATTTGTGATTGATGGGTTTGATGGTGACGATGGATGAAGGGTTGTGTCTGGGTGTTGTGAAAAAGAAGGGGATAATGGTGGTGGTCTATTGGCTGTGATGGCGAGGACGATGATGGTTGTGGATGCAAGAATGTGTGGCTAAGGATGGGTGATGCTTGTTGTGGATGGGTCTGTGGCTGGCTTGCGACGGCGATTAGGGATGCGTGGTTGTGGATGGGTGATATCTCAGAAGCATGTATTGTCCCTTTTATAATTGTTTTCTTCTCGATTTCCTTATTTGTGTAATTTTTTTTTTGCATTCAGTATTTCTAAATAGCCAATTTGCTTCACCTAGCTTCTATTTTAAAATTTTGTTATTGAAAACTTGCACAAACACGAAAATAACAATTAGTACCTTAATTAACAAGTAATAGCCAAACTATATATAGAAATATGGTACTAAAATATCATAATTATGCTCCTATCACTTCGCATCCTTCTGGCTCATATGGTACCGAACAAGTTCATGACCTTGATTGATGTCCTTATCAAGGCAAAGGATGTCGGCCTTCAGTTAACTTCGCGGGTGATCCATCAACTGACTTTCCCTTAGCTAAATGCTTAAGGGGCCAGTCAGCTGAATACACCGGATTGCTTTGGTTCATTATCGGACGACTTTAAGTTCTGACATAAGTATTGTTTCTAGCTTATTCAGACTCTTCGTACTTTAGGCTAGATGGGTGTCCGATTGTCAGATACTTCAAATTTGATCACAATGAGTGTAATGTCTTTCATCATTTTTCTTGTCTAATCTTTGTGGATATTGACATGTCGTTTTATTATTTTTTTTCGAAGAAACTTATGGATCCAACTCTTACTAAGGAGGCAGAGTCGATAAAGAAGATGTTCAATAAGCTTTCTTTTATGACCATTGAAGAGGTTATGGCTTCAAGCAACATTGTGCGGAGTGGGTTGTTCGAGTATTTCCATATAGCTCCTACTTTGTTCAGGTCATTACCAAGAGAGGTTGGCAGTAGTTATTCAAAAAAAGAGAAAGTTCAAGATACCTAGCCCTACGAGGTAAGCTGAGTTGGAGGCGGCCTTGCCACCCATTGGTCGACCAAAGAGGAAGCGAGTCGATTGCAAGACCGATTCCTCTTCTGATTTTCTGATTTGGCTAGAAAAGGAGGCTACCATCGCGAAGCATGTACTTAACCAATCCGCTCGACAGTTCTGGGAGAGTACGGTGTTGTGTTTGAGCCTCCTGCTTCCATCGTTGCCTTGGAGGGGGATCATTCGGAGGTGGCAGACCTTGGCAAGGTTGAAGCTTTCCGTATTTCCGCATTCTGCTGAAGTTTCCACCTTGGGGAGTGTATGGCTGTGACCTGTTGGCATTGATGACGTTTGACGTTAAGTTAAACTAGTGTACCAGCAATGCCATTGTCACAGCCATACACTTTTCACATAGCATACACCTATGCCAACAGTGAAACCCTGGTCATTGGGTCGTGCCTTCGGCACTCCCCAAATTGGTCACTGGGTCGTGCCTTCGGCACTCCCCAAATTGGTCACTAAGTTACCAAATATGAAAACAATTATTATTGACTAAAACATTGATTAATTATATTTTTCATTCTCATCGATCTACTATTATAATTAATTTATACGCATCATCATTATAATATACTATTACATTATCTTTGTTGAGGCTATGTTCATTGTCAATTTGAATGTCCTAATTACCCTAGAATTTTATCCATATGTAAGATTTGGTTGAATTAGGCATTCTTGAAAAACTAGTCCTGAGATGAGCATTTAGCAATTTGATGAAAAGGCATGGGAGGGTCATTTTTGGGTTTTGGTGATTGGGAAGAGGCAATTTCAAAATTTTGCGAGAAGGGCAATTTCATAATTTGGCAAATAAGCATAGGAGGGCGTTTTCGAGATTTGGTCAATGGAGAGGGGTAAATTTGAAATTTTATGAATGGGTAGAGGCATTGTCGTAATTTGCCAAAGGAATGGCATTTTTGTAATTTAAGAAGTGGTTGATGAGAAAGGGCATTGCCATAATTATGTGAATGAGAATAAAATGTGAGACGTGTTCTTTATTTGTACCACCATGTAATATGTAAATATTGGAACTTGGAGGTTTTTGTAGGATTTCATACAAAACTTGGAGGGCTTTTGTGTATTCCAGTGAAAACCACGCACACAGATTGACTTTTGAATTGGAGTGAATTTTCAAGATTTCATAAACATTTGGAGGGCTTTTTGGAATTTCAATGGAAAGTAGGCACATACAGACTGACTTTTGAATTGGAGGGCTTTTTCCAAATTTTATAAAAATTTGAAAGGCTTTTAGGAATTTTTGGGTTACACCACATAGTAGTAGCCTTTTATAGATTTGAGGGCATTTTCGACAAATCAAGAGCAGACACATACAACCTGACATCTCTTGAATTGGAGGAGCTAGTTGCCGTCAGATTCAGCCGAGCACCACGTGTTACGATCACAACACGACTGAAGCGCATGCTTCGTTTGCCTTTAATAGCTATTATCAGAAAAATGCACGTGCCATGCGCTCTTTCTATGTTGGTGGGGCCACTTTTGTTGTCATTATGATGGCAGTGAGGCGAATTTTCATAAATATCTACCCCGTCCGCCCCGTTTGGAGCGGATTTGGGTATAGCTAAATGGAGGTCGGGGCAAATACGGATATCCAAACTGTATCTGTTTATTATTCGGGGTGGATAAGATTTGGCCATATTCGCCTCACGGATATCCGTTTAACCAAGAAAATTACTTAAATACCCCTAGCCTATATAAATTAATTAAAACAGTTGGGCAAAATATGGCGGATTGGGGTGGGGAACTAGCAACCCGCCAACAGAACAAAAAGCCTCTAATGGATTGGCGGGGCGAATATCCGCTAGTCTGTTCGAGGCGGATATCCGCTAGTCCGTTCGGGGCGGGTATGGTTTTTAGCTATACTTTTAAATGGATTGATGGAGCAGATTTGGGGATCCGTGATCAGTAATGGGGCGGGGGTGTATTTGCTCAAATCCGCCCCAATCCTCCTCATTGCCATCCCTAATTGTCATTCAACCTCCAATAAGTAAATTACCCCTTCTCCACCTTTTTAATTTATTTCTATTTTTGCCCTTACTGTATGACTTGGTGTGTTGTGGCTATCAATGGGGGCATGATCTGAATTAATGAATAAGTGGGGGAAACAATTGGAATTTCATCGGTGTGACAACTCTATTCTCGTTATGAAGGAGATTCACGCCCGCCGCTCTATTTAGTAAGTACACATATCGAGTCTCGGGACCGTTTAGGTTTTCAAATTATTTTTATTTATTTTTTATTAATTTTTTTTTCGTAAAAAGATAACAAAGGATTGAAGAGGTTGGTTTGAACTTCCGTTAGTGTGCCCCATCTATAGTTGTCAATCTCCATCTCTGGGTCTGCGACGCCAAATGAGTTTGTCGATCTATCTCTTTGTGATCCGCCTCTCGTTGCTCTCACTCGAATTCCTAACTCTAGAAGTACAGATTTGATCTCTTCTCCGTTAATTTCTTCATTGATTCACGAAGGTTTGGCTTTTCGTTTCTGCAGGGCATGGAAAGGATCATAGGAGAACTATCAGAGCTAAAGATTGGAACTTCTTCGGCTTTGTCAAGTCACTCGTGGTTCAACTTCAACTTCATCGCAAACAACAATGTCGACTGTAAGGATACTTGATTTTTTATCTACTTGCTGTTTTGGATTGTTTTGTGTGTGAAATTGATTTAGGGACTGAGTTGTGTGTTTGATTAGTTATTGGAGCCTTATTTTTTCTACTCTTTTTATTGATTTGGAGAGGCAGAATGTGCTCTATGGACGAAAACTGTGTTTTTTTATTTTCATTTCTCGTTGGAGCTCTAAAGGTTGTTGTCAGTTTATCAAAATCAGAGGTTAATATGTGGTTGAGGAACTGAGGTTCTAACTTCTATTTTTTCATTTATAGTTGGAGCGCTCTACAGATTGTTTTATCAAAATCAGAGGTTAATATGTGGTTGAGGAACTGAGGTTCTATTTTTTCATTTATAGTTGGAGCTCTCTACAGATTGTTTATACTTCAAAAACTTAAGTTCATCGATTTTCAAAGGTAAATGCATCAATGAACTCTGATTCATCTTCTTTGATCTAATCAAAATAGAAATGGACACTTTCAATTCAGCGATTTTGAGGAAAAACCGACTCCTCTTCAAGTAAGAAAGAATGGATCAATTTGACTTGAACACTAGCTGTTTGATGAAGTACTTCAATTGTGTATATAACTATGTTTGTTGAAGATTTGAAGAAATTTCCAGATTACCTTTATTGTTGAGAACTTTGTACTTTTTGTTCAACATGTGAACTAATATTGGCAGTGAATTTTTCGTTTATTGACTACCGTTTTGACAAATTAACAATTTTCTTGAAATCTTCATAGTTTGATGAGATTAGTTCACCATTAAGATGGAATGACGGCTTTAAACTTTTCCAGTAGTAGACATTTAGGGTGTGTTTGGTTGCATGAAATCCTATTCCATGAAAATCCATGAGGGGACCACTACATTTTAGGCTAAATTGATATATCACTCCACATTTACCATTTGATTTTGTGATCAATGGTTGGAATGGAAGTACCATAAACATGGGAATTTCACTCCTTGGTCCCCCAAGGCATGCGATTCTCATGTTCAGGGGACTTTCATTCCCACCATTGATCACAAAACCAAATGGTGGATGTGGAGTGATATATCAATTTAGTCTAAAATATAGTGGTCCCCTCATGGATTCCCATGACATAGGATTCCATGCAACCAAACACACCCTTAGTTCATATTATATTTTGTGAAGTTTTACTGAATCTTTGTTTAATCCCATAATGAATGTTCATTACGTCTATTGCACATAAGTTTCAGCCTTAGCTTGTTTGAGAAGAAAGAAGAAACGGTTGCATCCGTTTGATTTTCAAGCATGCATATCTGACATGAAAGTTTAGTTTTATGGAGACCGGACCACTCTCTTAAACAATTCCTTGTTTAGTCACCATAGTTGTGATGCATCCTACATGATTCACAAATCACTAGATTTTGAATTCCAAAAGTATAAAAAATAATTAGATATCCCACATGCTTTGCCAAATCTCACACACTAATTTTGAGTTCTCTAACTAAGTGATTAATCTTTTGTATTAACGAAAAGGGTTGTGGGCACTTAATACCCAACATGCTTTCCTAAATAATTAGAGTTTGCTTGAGGCTGTCGTTAGATATCTGATGGATATTGGTTTTGTTAAATTTACTTTTGCTAAATCTGAATGAGATTGAAATCCAATCTGATAAAAGGTAAATATAGTTCCTATAGACTTGTCAGATATCTATTAATAACCCTGAATTATTATGGGTTCAAAATGAGTTATTAAGAATTATCCGTGGATATGCTTGTCTTTCTTGTGTGTTTAAGCATATTGATTCGAATAATTTGAATTATATGTTATAACGAGAAAGTTTATTGACTTATTAAATTATTTTTTTTATTCTTTTGCCAGACTTCACTTAATAAGTTCATGGGATTGGGTCGTCCTGCATGGAAGGAAGCTCGTGCATCAATTCCAAATTTATTGTCATGTATGTACATGTGATCCAATTTACACATCTAATTTCTTGTCTTTGCTCATTAGTTCATTCTGTTTGCTTCTGCAATGTGTTAACCGACCCCTAGGAAAGTTACACCGAAGTACCTAACAAGATAAAAGGTAACTCCAAGACTCAACAGATACTAAGAAACAGTCTAGTTTTACTTGGTGTGGCCTAACCTAAAAATAAAATGTTGGTTGTTAGAGTTTGAAGTTTAAACTGTCTGGTCGACAAGTGTCTTCAAGTCATTTAGATTGTTAATAAAGTGCATCATGCACCAATATTCTACCATACACTACCCCACACATCCTCATTAATATCATTTGTCAATAGCACTTTTTTATGTTGGACCATGCAAGGCTCAGAGATCAAAGAGATCAAGCAAATAATGGAACATGGGAGAGCAACAGATAAATAGAATCCACATAATAAAACACCACATGCATAAAATAATCTGAAATTCAGACATAGTTTGAAGACTTAACAATGACCTAACCAATCGGTCGATGTAGCTCTAAGACAGTTTCCTGCTTTACACTTAGAGAGGACCTAGAAGACCTTGTCAGAGGTTGGTCTGAGTTAAAAGTTTTGAAAGAAGAGTTAAAGATCTACTCTTTGTATTGTCCAAGAGAACGCCTTACCACTTCTTAGGGTGGTTTCAGTAGTTCAACCAAGTTCAATACGCTCTTTTAAGAGTAGGTTTTGTAAAGAGAAGAAAACAAAGAGATAGATATAAGAAAAAATGCTTATATTAATAAGAAAATAAACTGAAAATAGTTACAGAGGAGACTTACTAGTGAAGAATGTACAAGCGTAGGTAGAAGGAGAGGAAAACTTACAAATAAAACCTAAGGGATACAAGATAAGTTTGGGGTTCTAAGAACGTCTGTCCCTTACGCAGAGACTTCCCCTTTATTTATAGAAGAGAGGAGAAGAGATAAGGCTCTTCATTGAGTGTTTTGTCTTTTGCTTGAGTGGAGGTAGACTGTTGAAGATGCTTCGACTGTTCACCTTTTGACTGTCGGCAGATACTGTTGAAGATGCTTCGACTGTAGCTGCATTAATTGAGTGAACTGTAGCTTCACGCGGAGGCTTTTTGAAAGAGGGCTGTCGGAAGACTGTGGCCGAAAGCAAGGTTGTTTTATCAGGAGCTGGCAGATGCTGCCTTTGATAAGAATGGACATGGGGTCCATTTACAAATCTCTAGGATCGATGATGCCATAGCAGTCATCTTCATTGAGATCCACTGTTGGATCTTCTTCTTCGTCTTCAGCTTCATCTGAACATATTTGAGACAATGTCTCTATGAGTTGAGCTCTAGTTGGTTTGGTCATAATCTGCTGCTTCAGTTGTTTAACACTGGAGATGATTCTGGAGGAGGGGCGAGCTGGAATGGGGATGGTGGTGTAGAAGACACCTCTTTTTTGGAAAAGAAGGCCAAGACGCCTTCCTTGGTTACCTTTGAATGATCAAATCTTTGCCACCATTTCACTTTAAAACGTCGGCAAAGCCACTGGGGCTTGATCTTTGATAAAGTTATAGCTAGATCAAGTGGAGAACAGACATAGTCACAACACATGATCCATGCTAGATTGAAACGTATAAAAAACCAGACAGATAATACTTGTTGATCTACAGGTACAGGAGGCTGGTATTTATCTTTAAAGATATTTCATCCTTCTTTGACAGTAGGAGGAAGAATATCATGAACTGGACCGAAGGAACTCCACCAGACATGCTGGAACCAGAATGGTAGAGACTTCTGATTGAATTTTTGCAAAATAAAAAGAACCAAGAATGGCCACTGGAACGAGGACTGACAAGAAATGCTCGATGCCAAGCATTCTTATAGTCCAAATAACTGTAGGATTGAGGAGAATAGTTCTGGGAGAACTTTCTATGGTATCGAGGAAGTTGTCCCCAATCTTCTTCAGTTAAAATTTTGAAAATCTGACATTTGGAGAATATGATTCTGGAATTGGAATCAATATGATGAGTGATACCAATAGAGTCAGAATCGACTAAGATGAATTCATAGAATTCTCTTGTTTTTGCAGAATCTGCTTCTTCAAATTGTTGATCTGAAGTAAACAGATGCTTTGAGATGCTCTCTGGAGCAGGAATAAGGGCATGGAGAACAGGTTCAATCATACAGATGAAGTCTACATTAGACTTATTGACATAAGAAAGGGGTGTCTGATTAGGCTTTGGAAAGCTTGTCATAGACGAGCTTGACTCTGTCTGTTGTCCTAATGGGGTAAACCTTTGGGACAATTGAAGTGCATAAGAAAGAGGGGTCGGAGGCTGAGAAGCAGAAGGCTTTTAAGCATAACTGGCTTTGGTTTGAGGTTTTGCAGGATTTCCCTGCTTTGAAGGAGGAGATGAGTTTTGAGAACAACTCATTTCTGAAGAAACTCACGAGAGAGGAAGTCTGCAAGTGAGTTGTCTGCTCCCTTTATATACTTGATTTCAAAATCAAATGCTGAAATCAAACCTTGCCATATGGCGAAAATCTGTTTGGAAACCAAATTGAGTACATCTTTAGTTAAAATATCTTTTGCTGATTGGCAATCAACTTGCAATAAAAATTTCTGATTTGTTAAACCATCTTGAAATTTCATGATGCACAATACGATTGCTAAAACTTCTTTTTTGACAGTAGAATAATTCATCTGTGTAGAATTCCAAATACCAGAATGATATCGGACTAATTGGACAGTAGAAGAGTCAGTTAGACGTTGTTTAAGAATACCACCATACCCAAGGTTAGACGCATCGGTCTCTACAATCTTAAAGGCATTGGGATCTGAAATTCCTAAACAGGGAAGACTCTTGACTTGGGCTTTGACTTGTCGGACTATTGCAGTATGGGCTTCAGTCCATGGGCTTGGATTTTTCTTAAGGCGACTGTATAATGGTTTTATCAAAACACGGAGACCTTTGTAAAAATCTGCAACATAATTTAAAGATCCAAGAAATCTTTGTAATTGGGTTTTATCTCGAATTTCATCAGGAAATTTTTCTGCAAATTCAATGGTTCTGGAAATAGGGGTTACCATTCCATTGAAAATCTTGTGACCTAAAAATCTAACATTTATTTGAAATAAATTGATTTTGGTGGGAGATAAAACCAATCCATTCTGTTTGATACAATGTTCAAATTGATATAAATGTTTCTAGTGTGCTGGAATTGAATCAGAAAAGACCAAAATATCGTCAATATAGACGATAGGGAATTGAGTGAAATTGGCTAGAATATCATTCATGATATTCTGAAACTCACTAGGAGCATTTTTAAGACTAAATGGCATTACATTCCATTCGTAATGGCCAAATGGGACATTGAAGGCGGTTTTATACCTATCCTTGGGATGAATCTGGATTTGCCAGAAGCCAGATTTTAGATCAAACTTAGAAAATACACAAGCATTGTTTAATCTCTTAAGAAGATCTCTTTGATGAGGAATTGGATATCTTATCTATTGGAGAACTTGATTTAAAGGTTTATAATTGATTATAAGACGATGGCTGCCTCTTTCAAGTTCTGCTGCTTTTTTAACGTAGAAAGCTGCACAACTCCAAGGTGACTTGGATGGTCTAATTAGACGTTTGTCTAATAAACCTTTGATTTCTTTTTTGCAATATTCCATGAGCTCAAGATTCATTTGAATCGGACGAGCCTTTGTTGGAATCTTGCGTTCATCAAAGCCTGGTTCATAAGGGAGATGAACCATATGCTGAGATCTGTGCCAGAAAGCATTGGGAAGATTGGAACAAAGTTCCTTTTGTAAGTGTTTGTGATATTGGATAATTTGAGATTGTAATTTTGGTTCAAGGATTTGATCCGCAATTCTTTGGTATTCAATTTTTTGTTTTAAAAAGTTTAATTGCTGCTGTTTGTAAGTTAAACGATTTAAAAATGATTTTTTTGTGACTTGATTGAGTTCATAAATTTCTGGTTTAAACAAGAATGGAAAGTTCAAAGTTGTTCCTAAATAGGAAGTTTGAATTCCTTGTTTAGACACAGAAAATGGTGAAATTGCATTGATAAAGGGGGTTCCCAATATCATTGTTTGTTCCATATTTCGGACAAGGAGAAAGTGTTGTTTGATACAAATCTTATCCTTGCAAATATGGGCATTGGACAACTTAAAAAATATTTTCAGTTGAGAGTTGTCAGTTGTATACAACTTCTGCTTTGTTTTTTGAAAATATTGAGAAGGAACAATTCCTTCTTTGATGCAATTCATATGCACCTGAATCAATCAAGGCAATAACTGATATCAAAGTTTGCCCTTTGATAAACAAATCAATAGCTACAAACCATTTCTGGATAGTAACTGTGTTTGGTATGATTTGTTTTTTATTAAGATTATTGAGAAAATCTGTTTCTCTTTGTTGTGGGGAAGAGGGCTCTGCTTCTTTGTCATGTTCCGACATTGGTTGGTACTGGTTATCTTGCAATGTTTGAATTTGCAAATTAACCAGAGATTGATTTTGTTTTAAGAGATTGATCTTTTTTTTTATGATATTAACTTCATACTGTAAGTCGGATAGACTAACAGGGGAAGAAGTTAATCGGGATTGATTAAATCGATTGATAATTTCTTTGTAATCATAAAATGGGGTGATTACATCTTGTACTGGTTTGGGTTGAGTTATTGAACTCTTTATATGTTGAAGATAATCAGTCTTCAATTTTGGATCATTAATCTTGTCAACAAAATCTATGCAATATTTGTGATTGCTTTGAAGATGATAACATATTGACTTTGGGTCTAGAATTATGACAATTGCAGGGCTCCCGCTGCACATGCACAATTACTAGAATTGGAAGAGAGAGGAGGAATCTGAGGATTAATTCAGGGTTTCCTATTTGCATATCATCATCAGATGATTCTGTTTCACTTTCATTAAGTGTGTTGAGAAACATTTGTTTCATTTGTTTGGGTATGTCCAAGGCTTGGATTCTTTGGGTCGTTCTACAGTTCTTTGCATAATGGCCGGGTTGTCCACACTTAAAGCATACGGGCTTTGAAAGTGGGCTTTTTGAAGTGTTGTTGTTTGGGCTTATGGGTCCCATGTTTTTTGGGCTTGCATATAGTATCGTTCAAGATCTTTAGCAGGCTTTGGGCCATAAGCCCTTTTTGATTTATATTGACGAGCAGGATGGAACCGATATTTTTGTTTTGAAGAAAGATGGCCAGGGGCCCTAAATTCTTCAAATCCATACTGCTGACAGAAATCTCCTAATTCTTTTGGGCTGTGAATATGTTGTTTCTTGAGCTGTCTTCTTAGCTTAAGATCATTACAGATATTCAACGCACATTTATTTATGAGAGCAATTAAATCTCCAAAGGTGACATGTTCATACTGGATGTCTCCATTATAAAACTCTTGAAGCTTACTACGAACAGTTTCTGCAAAGATTTCTGGAAGTCCAGAAATGAACTTTCTTTTCCAGAAGGGGTTTGCAGCATCACTTTGGTGCATGACTCGCTTTATGAATAAATCTTTGTACCATCTGAAATGACTAAGTGTTGGGCACTTATGTGTCATTAAGAGGTCTTTAGATTTACCTTGGTATTCCTGAGGATTACCAATGAAGTGTCTTAGAATTGCTTGAATAAGAGTAGGCACACAATCAGGGATGATGAGGCCGCCTTCTTCTGTTTTTAAAGGTAGACCATCAAGTCCTATTTTAACAGCTTGCATAATTTCTCGTTTTTCAGTAAGTGTTAAGTAGTTATCCCACCAACCCTTAAGAAGTCCTGAAAAGCCATTAATGATCAGTCCTGCTATAACATGATCATCTTTGCCTTCAGCTCTATGGGTTGATGCTATCATGACCATTTCTTGAGTAAGTTCAAGAATGACATCTTCTGATATGCCATATATATTCCAGATATAGAGTTCTTGGAGGAAAAAGATCCAAATGTTTGAAGGTTTTTTTTCTTCAAACTGCATATCAGGATGAGAAGGTCTAGGATAAAAATTCCTAAATACTGGCATGGGATTACGCCACTTTGGTTGTTTGGATGCTTTAGAAGCATGCCTAATTGGATTGGCTTGATATGGGATAAAATTTAATTTATCCAATTCAGCCATTGGGTCAAAACCTTCACTAATATCAGATTCACAGTCAGTTAGACCAAGAGTTGATAAAGTATTGATTTTGAGACGGGAATCCATTTTTAATGCTTCTAATTTAGCATCAATTTCTTTTAGTAAATTTCTATTACTTGAGGAAGAAAAAATATTTTGAGTAATTGGTTCAGGCATTTGAAAGAAAACATTAACTTTCTTTTGTTCCTGAATTTTACTCTGTTTGTTTCTTTTTTAATTCATTAGTCACAAGTTGATCTTGGACTAATTTCTCACCTAATTCTGACAACAAGAGGTTAGTATAGTTATTCTGTTGAATAAGATGACTAACTTCAGAGCTTACATTCGTTGAATGTTTGAATGGTGAAGCCTGAAATTGTTGTTCAGAAACTTTGAATTCTAAATTTGCCAGAGGAGGCAAAATAGCTTTGAATGTTTTCTTGTCTGGAATATTCCAGACTTTGGGAGTAACCTTTAAAACATGAACCTTGGGAACATGTACATTGAAATACCAATCTAAAAATGGTAAATTAGTTTTTAGAATTTCACAACATTCATAAAATTTCTTACTAAGTTCTTTTCTTTTTTTCTCATTTGTTTGAGATTGGAACTTAGTTTTTTCGCTTATGATTTTCTGGAGACAAGAAGTCTCTTTTGATTGATTCTTTGTCTAGCACAAATGGGGTAGACAAACATTGGACTCGAGGCAGAAATTCCATTTCTGACTGAGTTGGGGATTGATTATCCTCTGGAGGTTTAGACTGAACTGGTTCTGGAGGATTATAAATTGGTTGAGGAATTTGAGGAAAATTAGGATTTGTCCTAATATTTCTCAGATTGAGGTGAGGAACAACTTCTGGCGTTGTAACTCTGGATTGTAATTGCGTAGGAGCAGTTCTGAAAGATGGGAGTCAGACTTGCGTCCTGATTGGAAATTTGCAGGATCAAGGTTGCTAATTCGAAGATCACTAAACCTTAATTCGACTGTTCCATCTGTTCTAGTCAAGATCCTATCAATTTGACTTGGAGGAAGGCTTCTAGGAATAGAAGCTCCTTCTATAAGCCATGTCTCTGGAAGAGTGACCTGATCCCATTGTATCGTTCTGGGTACGATAACATTGGTGTTCTGGTCATTGATTTCAAAAAGGATTGTATGTCCTTTTTCATCAGCATGAAGAGCTCGAGGGTTGAGCTGTGTCTTCATGGCACGGTAGGTGATTTTATAGATAAGGGCTAAAGGTTCTGAACCTTGAGCCATATCAAAACCATTGGTTTGAATATTGAGGGTCAGTGTCTCTAAAATGTTTGGATCATTCAGAGATACTGAGAAATTGGGGTAGCAGTTGAAATAAACTGGACCCATTAAGA